>CM059429.1:86471146-86488523 GCA_030390025.1 Squalus acanthias | reverse complement strand
AGATCAGTCAGTCAGTCATTCAGATCGACATTCATTCAGTCAGTCATTCAGTCAGTCATTCATTCATTCATTCAGTCAGTCAGTCAGACAGTCATTCATCATTCAGTCAGTCAGTCATTCAGTCATTCAGACAATCAGTCAGTCAGTGATTCAGTCATTTAGTCACTCATTCATTCAGTCAGTCCATCAGATCATTCAATCAATCAGTCTTTCATCAGTCATTCAGTCAATCAGTCAATCCAGTCGTTAGTGATATCAAGTTCAGTCATTCATCATCATTTCAGTCTGTCATTCATTCAGTCAGTCATTCAGTCTGTCATTCATTCAGTCATTCAGTCAGTCAGTCAGTCATTCACTCATTCAGTCAGTCATTCAGTCATTCATTCAGTCAGTCATTCAGTCAGTCATTCAGTCAGTCATTCAGTCAGTCAGTCATTCAGACATTCACTCATTCAGTCTTTCAGTCAGTCATTCAGTCATTTATTCACTCATTCATTCAGTCAGTCATTCAGTCAGTCAATCAGTCAGTCATTCAGTCAGTCATTCATTCAGTCAGTCAGTCAGTCAGTCATTCAGTCAGTTATTTTTCATTTACTCAGTCATTCAGTCAGTCATTCAGTCATTCAGTCAGTCAGTCATTCTGTCAGTCATTCAGTCAGACAATCAGTCAGTCATTCAGTCAGTCATTCATTCAGTCAGTCATTCAGTCAGTCATTCAGTCAGTCATTCAGTCAGTCATTCATTCAGTCATTCATTCAGTCAGTCAGTCAGTCATTCAGTCAGTCATTCATTCAGTCAGTCAGTCATTCAGTCATTCATTCAGTCAGTCATTCAGTCAGTCATTCAGTCATTCAGTCAGTCATTCATTCAGTCAGTCAGTCAGTCAGTCAGTCATTCATTCGTCATCATTCAGTCATTCATTCATTCAGTCATCATTCAGTCATTCAGTCAGTCATTCAGTTAGTCATTCAGGAAGTCGTCATTCAGTCATTCAGTCAGTCATTCAGTCATTCAGTCATTCAGTCAGTCATTCAGTCAGTCAGTCATTCAGTCAGTCAGTCAGTCAATCATTCAGTCAGTCAGTCATTCTTCATTCAGTCAGTCAGTCATTCATTCAGTCAGTTCAGTCAGTCAGTCAGTCAGTCATTCAGTCAGTTCAGTCAGTCAGTCATTCAGTCAGTCATTCAGTCAGTCATTCAGTCATTCATTCAGTCAGTCAGTCAGTCAGTCAGTCATTCAGTCAGTCATTCAGTCGTCATTCATTCAGTCAGTCATTCAGTCAGTCAATCATTCAGTCAGTCAGTCATCCAGTCAGTCATTCAGTCAGTCATTCACTCATTCAGTCAGTCAGTCAGTCAGTCATTCAGTCAGTCATTCAGTCATTCATTCAGTCAGTGATTCAGTCATTTAGTCACTCATTCATTCAGTCAGTCATTCAGTCAGTCAATCAGTCAGTCATTCAGTCAGTCATTCAGTCATTCAGTCAGTCAGTCAGTCAGTGATTCAGTCAGTCATTCAGTCAGTCATTCAGTCTGTCATTCATTCAGTCAGTCATTCAGACTGTCATTCATTCAGTCAGTCAGTCAATCAGTCAGTCATTCAGTCATCAGTCAGTCATTCAGTCATTCATTCAGTCAGTCATTCAGTCAGTCATTCATTCAGTCAGTCAGTCAGTCAGTCAGTCAGTCATTCAGTCAGTCATTCAGTCATTCATTCAGTCAGTCATTCAGTCAGTCATTCAGTCAGTCATTCAGTCCGTCATTCATTCAGTCAATCAGTCAGTCAGTGATTCAGTCAGTCAGTCAGTCAGTCATTCAGTCTGTCATTCATTCAGTCAGTCATTCAGTCTGTCATTCATTCAGTCATTCAGTTAGTCAGTCAGTCAGACATTCACTCATTCAGTCTTTCAGTCAGTCATTCAGTCATTTATTCACTCATTCATTCAGTCAGTCATTCAGTCAGTCAATCATTCAGTCATTCAGTCAGTCCATCAGTCATTCAGTCAGTTAGTCAGTCATTCATTCATTCAGTCAGTCAGTCAGTCAGTCAGTCATACAATCATACATTCAGTCATTCATTCAGTCATTCATTCAATCAGTCAGTCAGTCAGTCAGTCAGTCAGTCATTCAGTCATTCAGTCAGTCAGTCAGTCATTCAGTCATTCATTCAGTCAGTCAGTCAGTCATTCAGTCAGTCATTCATTCAGTCATCAGTCATTCAGTCATTCATTCAGTCAGTCATTCAGTCAGTCATTCAGTCATTCAGTCAGTCATTCATTCAGTCAGTCAGTCAGTCAGTCATTCATTCATTCAGTCATTCATTCATTCAGTCAGTCAGTCAGTCATTCAGTCAGTCATTCAGTCTGTCATTCATTCAGTCAGTCATTCAGTCTGTCATTCATTCAGTCAGTCAATCAGTCAGTCAGTCATTCAGTCAGTCAGTCAGTCATTCAGTCAGTTATTCAGTCAGTTAGTCAGTCATTCAGTCAGTCATTCAGTCAGTCATTCAGTCATTCATTCAGTCAGTCTTTCAGTCAGTCATTCAGTCAGTCATTCAGTCAGTCATGCATTCAGTCAGTCAATCAGTCAGTCAGTCAGTCATTCAGTCATTCAGTCAGTCAGTCATTCATTCAGACAGTCTGTCATTCATTCATTCATTCAGTCATTCATTCAGTCAATCAGTCAGTCAGTCATTCATTATTCAGTCATTTAGTCACTCATTCATTCAGTCAGTCATTCAGTCAGACAATCAGTCAGTCATTCAGTCAGTCATTCATTCAGTCAGTCAGTCATTCAGTCATTCATTCAGTCAGTCATTCAGTCATTCAGTCACTCATTCAGTCATTCAGTCACTCAGTCAGTCAGTAATTCAGTCAGTCATTCAGTCATCAGTCATTCAGTCATTCATTCAGTCAGTCATTCAGTCAGTCATTCAGTCATTCAGTCTGTCATTCATTCAGTCAGTCATTCAGTCTGTCATTCATTCAGTCATTCAGTCAGTCAGTCAGTCATTCACTCATTCAGTCAGTCATTCAGTCATTCATTCAGTAAGTCATTCAGTCAGTCATCATTCAGTCAGTCAGTCAGTCAGTCAGTCAGTCATTCAGTCAGTCATTCATTCACTCCGTCAGTCAGTCAGTCAGTCAGTCATTCAGTCAGTCATTCAGTCATTCATTCAGTCAGTCATTCAGTCTGTCATTCATTCAGTCATTCAGTCAGTCAGTCAGTCATTCACTCATTCAGTCAGTCATTCAGTCATTCATTCAGTAAGTCATTCAGTCAGTCATTCATTCAGTCAGTCAGTCAGTCAGTCAGTCATACAATCATACATTCAGTCATTCATTCAGTCATTCATTCAATCAGTCAGTCAGTCAGTCAGTCATTCAGTCAGTTATTCAGTCAGTTAGTCACTCATTCATTCAGTCAGTCATTCAGTCAGTCAATCAGTCAGTCATTCAGTCAGTCATTCAGTCATTCAGTCAGTCAGTCAGTCAGTGATTCAGTCAGTCATTCAGTCAGTCATTCAGTCTGTCATTCATTCAGTCAGTCATTCAGACTGTCATTCATTCAGTCAGTCAGTCAATCAGTCAGTCATTCAGTCAGTCATTCATTCACTCCTTCAGTCAGTCAGTCAGTCAGTCATTCAGTCAGTCATTCAGTCATTCATTCAGTCAGTGATTCAGTCATTTAGTCACTCATTCATTCAGTCAGTCATTCAGTCAGTCAATCAGTCAGTCATTCAGTCAGTCATTCAGTCATTCAGTCAGTCAGTCAGTCAGTGATTCAGTCAGTCATTCAGTCAGTCATCAGTCTGTCATTCATTCAGTCAGTCATTCAGACTGTCATTCATTCAGTCAGTCAGTCAGTCAGTCAGTCATTCAGTCATTCAGTCAGTCATTCAGTCATTCATTCAGTCAGTCATTCAGTCAGTCATTCATTCAGTCAGTCAGTCAGTCAGTCATTCAGTCAGTCATTCATTCACTCCGTCAGTCAGTCAGTCAGTCAGTCATTCAGTCAGTCATTCAGTCATTCATTCAGTCAGTCATTCAGTCAGTCATTCAGTCAGTCATTCAGTCCGTCATTCATTCAGTCAATCAGTCAGTCAGTGATTCAGTCAGTCAGTCAGTCAGTCATTCAGTCTGTCATTCATTCAGTCAGTCATTCAGTCTGTCATTCATTCAGTCATTCAGTCAGTCAGTCAGTCAGACATTCACTCATTCAGTCTTTCAGTCAGTCATTCAGTCATTTATTCACTCATTCATTCAGTCAGTCATTCAGTCAGTCAATCATTCAGTCATTCAGTCAGTCCATCAGTCATTCAGTCAGTTAGTCAGTCATTCATTCATTCAGTCAGTCAGTCAGTCAGTCAGTCATACAATCATACATTCAGTCATTCATTCAGTCATTCATTCAATCAGTCAGTCAGTCAGTCAGTCATTCAGTCATTCAGTCAGTCAGTCATTCAGTCATTCATTCAGTCAGTCAGTCAGTCATTCAGTCAGTCATTCATTCAGTCATCAGTCATTCAGTCATTCATTCAGTCAGTCATTCAGTCAGTCATTCAGTCATTCAGTCAGTCATTCATTCAGTCAGTCAGTCAGTCAGTCATTCATTCATTCAGTCATTCATTCATTCAGTCAGTCAGTCAGTCATTCAGTCAGTCATTCAGTCTGTCATTCATTCAGTCAGTCATTCAGTCTGTCATTCATTCAGTCAGTCAATCAGTCAGTCAGTCATTCAGTCAGTCAGTCAGTCATTCAGTCAGTTATTCAGTCAGTTAGTCAGTCATTCAGTCAGTCATTCAGTCAGTCATTCAGTCATTCATTCAGTCAGTCTTTCAGTCAGTCATTCAGTCAGTCATTCAGTCAGTCATGCATTCAGTCAGTCAATCAGTCAGTCAGTCAGTCATTCAGTCATTCAGTCAGTTAGTCATTCATTCAGACAGTCTGTCATTCATTCATTCATTCAGTCATTCATTCAGTCAATCAGTCAGTCAGTCATTCATTATTCAGTCATTTAGTCACTCATTCATTCAGTCAGTCATTCAGTCAGACAATCAGTCAGTCATTCAGTCAGTCATTCATTCAGTCAGTCAGTCATTCAGTCATTCATTCAGTCAGTGATTCAGTCATTTAGTCACTCATTCAGTCATTCAGTCACTCAGTCAGTCAGTCATTCAGTCAGTCATTCAGTCATCAGTCATTCAGTCATTCATTCAGTCAGTCATTCAGTCAGTCATTCAGTCATTCAGTCTGTCATTCATTCAGTCAGTCATTCAGTCTGTCATTCATTCAGTCATTCAGTCAGTCAGTCAGTCATTCACTCATTCAGTCAGTCATTCAGTCATTCATTCAGTCAGTCATTCAGTCAGTCATTCATTCAGTCAGTCAGTCAGTCAGTCAGTCAGTCAGTCATTCAGTCAGTCATTCATTCACTCCGTCAGTCAGTCAGTCAGTCAGTCATTCAGTCAGTCATTCAGTCATTCATTCAGTCAGTCATTCAGTCTGTCATTCATTCAGTCATTCAGTCAGTCAGTCAGTCATTCACTCATTCAGTCAGTCATTCAGTCATTCATTCAGTAAGTCATTCAGTCAGTCATTCATTCAGTCAGTCAGTCAGTCAGTCAGTCATACAATCATACATTCAGTCATTCATTCAGTCATTCATTCATTCAGTCAGTCAGTCAGTCAGTCAGTCAGTCATTCAGTCAGTCATTCAGTCATTCATTCAGTCAGTGATTCAGTCATTTAGTCACTCATTCATTCAGTCAGTCATTCAGTCAGTCAATCAGTCAGTCATTCAGTCAGTCATTCAGTCATTCAGTCACTCAGTCAGTCAGTGATTCAGTCAGTCATTCAGTCAGTCATTCAGTCTGTCATTCATTCAGTCAGTCATTCAGTCTGTCATTCATTCAGTCATTCAGTCAGTCAGTCAGTCATTCACTCATTCAGTCAGTCATTCAGTCATTCATTCAGTAAGTCATTCAGTCAGTCATTCATTCAGTCAGTCAGTCAGTCAGTCAGTCAGTCATTCAGTCAGTCATTCATTCACTCCGTCAGTCAGTCAGTCAGTCAGTCATTCAGTCAGTCATTCAGTCATTCATTCAGTCAGTCATTCAGTCAGTCATTCAGTCAGTCATTCAGTCCGTCATTCATTCAGTCAATCAGTCAGTCAGTGATTCAGTCAGTCAGTCAGTCATTCAGTCTGTCATTCATTCAGTCAGTCATTCAGTCTGTCATTCATTCAGTCATTCAGTCAGTCAGTCAGTCAGACATTCACTCATTCAGTCTTTCAGTCAGTCATTCAGTCATTCATTCATTCATTCAGTCAGTCATTCAGTCAGTCATTCATTCAGTCATTCAGTCAGTCATCAGTCATTCAGTCAGTCAGTCAGTCATTCATTCATTCATTCAGTCAGTCAGTCAGTCAGTCATACAATCATACATTCAGTCATTCATTCAGTCATTCATTCAATCAGTCAGTCAGTCAGTCAGTCAGTCAGTCAGTCATTCAGTCATTCAGTCAGTCAGTCAGTCATTCAGTCATTCATTCAGTCAGTCAGTCAGTCATTCAGTCAGTCATTCATTCATAGATACATATACATAGAAGATAGGAGCAGGAGTAGGCCATCCGGCCCTTCGAGCCTGCTCCGCCATTTAATGAGATCATGGCTGATCCTCCAATTCAGTATCCCGTCCCCGCCTTCTCTCCGTAACCCTTAACCCCTTTTGCCTGTAGAAATATATCTAATTCCCTCTTAAATATATTTAATGAGCTGGCGTACACTGCCCTCTGTGGCAATGAGTTCCACAGGTTCACCACCCTCTGAGTGAAGAAATTCCCCCTCATTTCTGTCCTAAATGGTTTAGCCCTTATCCTTAAATTATGTCCTCTAGTTCTGTTCTCACCCGCCAAGGGAAACATTCCTTCTGCATCTAGTCTGTCTAGACCTGTCAGAATTTTATACACTTCTATGAGGTCCCCTCTCAATCTTTTAAACTCCAGTGTGTACATCCCTAAACTACATAGTCTCTCCTCATAGGTCAATCCCACCATTCCTGGTATCAGCCTGGTGAATCGCCGCTGCACCCCCTCCATGGCAAGAACATCTTTCCTCAGATGAGGCGACCAAAACTGTACACAGTACTCGAGGTGTGGTCTCACCAGTGCCCTGTACAGCTGCAGCAAGGTATCCCTGTTCCTGTATTCCAACCCTTTTGCTATGAAGGCCAGCATACCGTTTGCCTTCTTGATCGCCTGTTGCACCTGCATGCTCGCCTTCAGTGACTGGTGTACAAGAACACCCAGGTCTCTCTGTACTTCCCCCTCTCCCAATTTATTGCCATTTAAATAATAATTTGCCCTCCCGTTCCTGCACCCAAGGTGGATAACTTCGCACTTGTCCACATTATAGTGCATCTGCCATTTATCCGCCCAATCACCCAGTCTGTCCAAATCGCTCTGGAGCTTCCTGGTCTCCTCCTCTGAGCCCACCCCCCCTCCTAGTTTAGTGTCGTCTGCAAATTTGGAAATGCTGCATCCGACTCCCTGATCCAGGTCATTAATGTAAATTGTGAACAGCTGGGGACCCAGGACAGATCCCTGTGGTACCCCACTTGTTACTGCCTGCCATTCAGAAAATGAGCCGTTTATTCCAACTCTCTGTTTTCTATCTGACAGCCAGTTCTCTATCCACGTCAATACTTTCCCCTTTATCCCATGAGCTTCAATTTTCCCTGCTAATCTTTTATGTGGGACCTTATCGAAGGCCTTTTGGAAGTCCAGGTACACCACATCTACTGGCTCTCCCCCATCTATTTTACCAGTTACTCCCTCAAAAAATTCCAATAGATTAGTCAAGCACGATTTACCCTTTGTAAATCCATGTTGACTCTGTCCTATCCTGTCCCCATTTGCTAAGTGCTCCGCTATTTCATCCTTAATGATGGACTCCAGCATTTTGCCCACAACTGATGTAAGGCTTACAGGTCTGTAATTACCTGCTTTTTCCCTACCCCCCTTTTTGAATAGTGGGGTAACGTTAGCTACCCTCCAATCCATGGGCACTGTTCCCGAGTCTAATGAATTCTGAAAAATCATACTTAGTGCATCCGCTATCTCTAGGGCCACCTCCTTCAGCACCCTAGGATGCATGTTATCAGGCCCTGGGGATTTGTCCGCCTTCAATCCCTTTAGCTTCCTTAACACCATATCCTTAGAGATATTGACTTGCGTCAGTTCCTCCTTTGCAAATGTCCCTATTTTTCCCGATATCCCAGGGAGGTTTTTTGTGTCTTCCTTCGTAAAGACTGACCCAAAGTATGCATTTAGTTGGTCTGCCATTTCTTTATTTCCCGTTATATATTCCCCCGTATCTGACTGCAATGGGCCAACTTTGGTTTTCACCAGTCTTTTCCTCTTGATATACTTATAAAAGCTTTTGGAGTTAGTTTTTATATTTTCCACCAGCTTGCTTTCGTAAGCTATTTTGCCCCTCTTGATTAAGCCCTTTGTCTCCTTTGCTCTATCTTAAACTGTTCCCAATCTTCCGCCCTGGCGCTTTTTTTGGCTATTTTATACGCCCTATCTTTGGATTTTATGCTGTCTCTAATTTCCCCTGTTATCCACGGTTGAGTCACCTTTTTAGATTTCCTTTTATGCCAGATTGGTATAAACAATTTTTGCAATTTTGTCATTCTATCTTTAAATGCTTGCCATTGTTTATCTACCTCCAGTCCTCCCAGGAACGTTGTCCAATCAGACCTACTCAGTTCCCGTCTAATGGCATCATAATTCCCCTTGTTTAAATTCAGGACCTTAGTATCTGAGTCAATTTCTTCGCTCTCCATTTCGAGTGAGAAATCGATCATGTTATGATCGCTCTGACCCAAGGGTCCCCGTACAACAAGATTACTAATTAGTCCCTTCTCATTGCACAGTACCCAGTCCAATATAGCCTGTTCCCGAGTTGGTTCCTCGACATATTGATCCAGATAACCATCCCTTAAACACTCAAGGAATTCCTCCTCCTCATTATTTTTACTGATTAGGCTAGTCCAATCTATATGTAAGTTAAAGTCACCTATGATGACAGCTGTGCTCTTATTGCACGCTTCTCTAATTTCCCTCGTGATGCCCTCCCCAACCTCTATTTTACTATTTGGAGGCCTATATACCACTCCTATTAATGTTTTTCGCCCCTCGCTATTTCTTAGCTCCACCCATATAGATTCTGTATTAACTGAGTTAATATCCTTCCTTTCAATTGCATTTATCCCTTCTTTTACCAGCAATGCTACCCCTCCTCCCTTTCTTTTTTGTCGATCCTTCCTAAATACTGAATACCCCTGTATGTTAAGCTCCCAGCCCTGCTCACCCTGCAACCATGTTTCCGTAATCCCAATTAGATCATAATTATTAACCTCTATTTCCACAGCTAATTCATCTACCTTGTTCCTGATGCTTCTCGCATTAAGGTATAAAACCCTCAGGCTTTTTTTATGCTCACATTTTTTATGAATTGGTTTGGCCCTTTGTTTTTTGTTCCTCACCCTTTTACCATTTATTTCTGTCTGCCTTTCACTTTCCTCTATTTCACTACATAGGTTTCCTAGCCCCCTGCCATACTAGTTTAAATGCTCCCGAACTGCTTTATCAAAAATTACCCCGAGAACATCAGTTCCATCTTTGCACAGGTGTAGACCGTCCCTTTTGTATAGGTCACACCTACCACAAAACTGGTTCCAATGCCTCAAAAATTTAAAACCCTCCCTCTTACACCACTGCTCAAGCCACGTATTTAGCCTAACTATCCTGTTCTCTGTACTCTTACTAGCACGTGGCACTGGTAGTAATCCAGAGATTACTACCTTCGAGGTCCTACTTTTTAGCTTGGCTCCTAACTCCCTAAATTCTACTTGTAGGACCTCTTCCCTTTTTTTAGCTACGTCGTTGGTACCAACATGTATCACGACAACTGGCTGTTCCCCCTCCCCCTCCAGAATGTTCTGCACCCGCGCCGAGACATCCTTGACCCTTGCACCAGGGAGGCAACATACCATCCTGGAGTCTCGGTCGCGACCACAGAAACCCCTATCTATTCCCCTTACAATCGAATCCCCTATTACTATAGCCCTGCCACTCTTTTTCCCTCCCTTCTTTGCAACAGAGCCAGTCATGGTGCCATGAGCCTGGCTGCTGGTGCCTTCCCCCGATGAGTCATCCCCCCCGACAACAGCACCTAAGGCGGTGAACCTGTTGCTAAGGGAGACAACCCCAGGGGATTTCTGCACTACCTTCCTGCCCTTGCTCTGCCTTTTGGTCACCCATGTACTATCTACGCTGGCCTTAACCTGCGGTGTGACCAACTCACTAAATGTGCTATCCACAACCCTCTCAGAATCGTGGATGCTCCAAAGTGAGTCCATCCGCAGCTCAAGGGCCGTCATGCGGTCCCACATGAGCTGCAGCTGGACACACTTCCCGCACACATGGTTGTCAGGGACACAGGAAGCGTCCCTGATTTCCCACATGATACAGGAGGAGCATGACACAGGTCCGAGCTCTACTGCCATGACTTAACCCTTATATTACTTTTTAATTTTCTAGTTTTAGTTTATTTATTGACTTTTGTTTTCCCGAAGCTTACTTAGACCAATGTATACTGTACTCCTCTTATTCCTTTTTAAACTAACCAAATCCCACTAGTTTTAGTTTTACTTTCTAGGAAGGTTTGAGGAAAGTACTTACCAGTTAGTCTTACCTCCCTGGTCTTTCGCTGACTTCCCGGTCTTGTGTCCCCTTGGTCCTACGCCGACTTCCCGCTCCTCCCACCACCCTCCTTAAATGCCGTTCAACTGGGTGCTTCCCACCTGGTCCGCTTCCGGTCTCGTCGCTCCCGACAACAGCCTGTGAAGAAAAGCCCGCGAAAGTGAGTTCAAATACTCACAGCACCTCACAGCACCTCCGGTCTCGTCGCTCCCGACAACAGCCTGTGAAGAAAAGCCCGCGAAAGTGAGTTCAAATACTCACAGCACCTCACAGCACCTCCGGTCTCGTCGCTCCCGACAACAGCCTGTGAAGAAAAGCCCGTGAAAGTGAGTTCAAATAATCACAGCACCTCACAGCACCTCCGGTCTCGTCGCTCCCGACAACAGCCTGTGAAGAAAAGCCCGCGAAAGTGAGTTCAAATACTCACAGCACCTCACAGCACCTCCGGTCTCATCGCTCCCGACAACAGCCTGTGAAGAAAAGCCCGCGAAAGTGAGTTCAAATACTCACAGCACCTCACAGCACCTCCGGTCTCGTCGCTCCCGACAACAGCCTGTGAAGAAAAGCCCGCGAAAGTGAGTTCAAATACTCACAGCACCTCACAGCACCTCCGGTCTCGTCGCTCCCGACAACAGCCTGTGAAGAAAAGCCCGCGAAAGTGAGTTCAAATACCCACAGCACCTCACAGCACCTCCGGTCTCGTCGCTCCCGACAACAGCCTGTGAAGAAAAGCCCGCGAAAGTGAGTTCAAATACTCACAGCACCTCACAGCACCTCCGGTCTCGTCGCTCCCGACAACAGCCTGTGAAGAAAAGCCAGATTCCCCGTACATCCCCAGGTATAAGTCCAAGGTAGTCCAGGGAGGTCTCGATTCCCGATCGGCAGCGACAGGCTGTGGAGGATCAAAGACAAGGGTCAGTGCCCCCCCGCCATGGGGAACAGCTCGCGGCAGCCTTTTCAGGATTTAGGTAGGCCGCCCTGGGAACGGGCAGCGCTGTACAGTAATTTTAGGATGATAAGTTTAGGTTTATAGGGGGAAAAATTAGGTCGCGCCCCATTTGGGGTGCAAATATCGTCTGGACGCAAATATTAGCGCCTGGCGCTAATTATCGCCACTGACTGGAAACTTCACTTTTACCGCCCCGGGAGGTGAGTGGAGCGCTAAATCAGGCGCTGCACACCTGTCTTAAGGCGCAAAGGCCAAGGAGTGAGGCGCTAATTCAGAGCGCTGGCGAAGCTCATGTAATGTCAGTCAGCAATGGAACACACACACAATGGCACGGGCCAGTTCTTAAAGGGGATGGTTAATCTTGCTTTCCATCCACATCCTGTTCATTGCAGCCTTGAATCTCAGCCTGGAGAGACTTGCACATCAAATGTGCTGGAAAGAACAATGGAGAGTACCAGGCAAAGAGCTCAGAGTGCAGCTCCCACAGTCTCTGCTAAATCGATACAAGGAATGGCAAATCAAAATGAACCTGCAAAGTGCTGCTCAGTACCCAAAACTCCTTCACACAACGTTGAATCTCTCCAGAAGTCTCTCCCTCTCTCTCTCAGAATGCGTAGTTCAAAAATGCCACCAACAATAAAAGACAGGAAGAGGCCCCCTTTAAATAGCGCCCCCCCCCAGCCCCACAGCGATTGATAGCGTTCCAGTCTTCTGGTCGTTGGATGCGCCAGGCGGTAAGGCAGGGGGCGCCACTCAATTTCTGCTCCGGGGCGCCACAAGGGCGTTGCACCATGGAATGACGTCATAATCTGCGCGCGCAGGTGGTCGCAGCGATAAAGTTTAGCGCTGCCGCACAATCTCTAGTTAAGTTCCCGAGCGGCGCAAACATCGCTGTGCCCGGGCGTTAGCGGCTTTGCGCCCCATTAGCGCCCTCTTAAGGCGCTAACGGGAGGCGCAACCAACTGAATTTTTACCCCATTGTGTTTAATGTCAAGTTAAGGTTGTAGTTTAATTTCATAGGTAAATAGTAAAAATGATGGGAGTTAGTGATAGGAATAGTTAAGGTCTATCCAGTATATGCATGTCCCGTACGTGAGACGAGGTCAAGGGACCCGCTCACTCTTCACAAAAGCCAGAGACTCTTGGGAGGCTGGCTACATCATTTTATCTGATCACAGGAACCAGGAGATATGGAAAGGATTCTCGTGGTGCTCGCGACGATCGGATGTGGATTGGCCTATCGGGGCCTCACCAAGGATGTCGTTGTGTATGGTTGCTCCGGGGACACGGCCCCCATCGCGACGGATGGGACCGGGGAGCGAGAGGCTGAGGAAACCGCCACTTATTTCCACAAGGGAAGGTGGCCGGGATGGCTGGGAACAAATTCAACGGAATACTCCAGCGCATCCGGGTTTGCGTACCAAGAGACTTCTTTATTGTGCCCCAGGGTGAGGATCGTTGCACCCAGAATCAGCGTCACCGTCGGCAAAAGGATTTGTTTGGTTTGCAATGGGAACGTCCCATTGAGCCGATGGTGGTGGTTACGGAAGTTAAGCAAGACTATGAGAAATTCCTCGGTCGAGTGGGAGCGACTGGGTAACAATACCCATCGGACAATTACGGGGACTAACGGACAATTGAGAGTCTGTTGGGACAAATGGTGGGAACCGGATGAGGGAATATATGTTTGTATGTGGGGATCAAAGTACGTTTGCCCCAAGGGTATATCCATATTTTTCCAAAAACAGTGGCAGGATGCCAGGAAAGGGATAAGGTGGGACGTCAGCACCCAGGCGTGCGGAGCTCCATTCTCCCCGATCCCGGTAAACGCCACTGAACTCATCACGCGCCCACGCAAGCCCCCGCCCACGATTCCGGTAGCATTGGCTCAGAAGGAAGGGTGCCCTAAAACCACTAAGGGGCCCGGGAATGGTCTGGTACTGGTACCAACAGATCAGATACTGTATCAGGGGATACATTACGCGGTGGCCTCGGTGATTTTAAATCTCACCGAGGTGCATTTACCAGAGTGGTGCCCCAAAGAAACGGAAAAATTGTACCAGGTCCTGTTAACAAACATGTTCAGGCAGTTTTATGAGTTTGATTTTGCAGAGGTTGACAAAACAAGCTTATACACCACACCACACGAAGTTTTGGATCAGGTGGGGAGACAAAGAAGGGGTGCTGTGAACGATGTGTTCACTGCTTTTAATACTGGAACATCTGTGGTCAACGCTCTAGACAATGTGGAGCTGCAGACACAGATCAACGATTTAAAAACGCAATTAAAGAGCATCCTCACAAATGAGAATAAGGTAGTAGGGTCTGAGTTGCATGAGGACCAGGCCATGACTCTACACTTAAAAGAGATTATAGCAGAGCTGGAGAAGCATGCGAGAACGGTAAATGCCCTGATCAGGGAAGATCGAAATGCGTCCGATCAAGCTGCGCAGAACGAGGTGTGCGTGTTATACGGGGCGTGGTTACTGGGCGGGGGCTGCAGTAATCTGGAGGATTTAAAACAAGGTTTGATCCCGTCCTGGATAAGCAACAAACACCTGCAGGCGCTCTACCCTTTTCAGAATGCATTAAGCCCGTGCCAGCTCAGGCTAGCTTCAGAGGCATACCCAGTCCCAGTGGACTGGGGACGGTCAAATCACACTATCATGGGTATAGTGGTACGGATGCCGGTGTTGGGCAACACAGCAAAGCCCGCCCCGGTGTACATGGTGGAGAACATTGGAGTCATTCAGGGGGGAGCCCACATTCGCTACGCAGCGGTCCCACCTTACGTCATCCGCTGGGAGCAGACGATGACAGGCACCGACCTCTCGGGATGCCATAGCAGGGGAGCACACATCATACTGTGTCCCCAGCACTTGAATGCCTTTTTAATACCACAGTGCGGGTTCAGAACGGCTGGCGCAAAGCCCATGAATTGCACCATGGAAGCAATGACACAAGATCATGTGCCCCCACAGGTGGCATACATAGGGGGTGGAACGTATTGCGTTACCACTGCAGCGCAACACTACCAGCATGGACAGCACAGTTGGTGTCCGGTGAGTGACAGCAGTTTCTGTTTTAAACCCAGGGCTGAAGTTCAAGTGGCACAACAGCGAATTGTCCCAAATCCCTGAACCCTCCACGGTTCACCTCACTGTTAAAGAGAATTTCACAGACTTGCAGCGATTCGTCGCGCATTGCGGGTACATCATTCCCCCTCTCCCTGAACACCTCACCAAGATTTTAAAAGCCGTCATGGTATCCCAGAAACATTTTTACACCCTGGAACAGAAGACTTTGGAGATAGGGGCAGAGATATTGGACATAGTAACCCCACCGTGGTGGGATCTGTTCACTAATATTGAGGTCCCGTCATGGATCAGGATAGCCTCCCACATTTTGGTAGTATGTCAAGTTGTAATTGTAGTGTACCTGTTGTTCGTGCACTGCAAGAGGGGCAAACGCCTCACGAGGCAGGAGAACACAGGGGAGTGGAGAGAACGTTACGTGCGCGTGAACGAGGAAAGTCCCGCGTAAGCTGCTAGGATAAAGCGCCCCTCCATTTTACCGTGTGTGTTTGGTGATTGTTGTAGTTATAAGCATTTGTGGCTAAGTTTTAGAACTGTTGTATTTGTAAAACAGTCGGTTTAATTGTTTTTCTTTTGTAATAAAACATGCATGTACAGGTAGTGCAAGAGGCATCGGCCTTTTGCACCTGGAAGGCGAATACGTAGTGTAAGTTAAAGGCAATGCTGCCTATGATTGTCCAAGATGTACACAGCGTGATTTTTCTAGGAAATGGGGACTACATGTGTCGTGGGGGCCATAGATAGTTTAATTACCAGGAATGTTTGGATGTGGAGAATCGGGATAATTTGCTCACCAGCATTTAATTGATTCGATAAGCGGAGTTATTCGCATCAACAGGAGGGACTGTAGAGTTTCGCAATTATCGCGATAGTGATAATGTGAGAGAAGCAGGTTCAATTGAACATTTTTATTGAACGAAAGGCTGATTTTAATAAAAGGGTACAGCAGCCTGTAAAATGGCCGCCGAGCATCGTGACAGATGTTTCCAGAACATAGTGAGCAGACAAGATGGCGCTGAATATACATTCATTATAAGACCATACTCAGTACAGATTGGGAAGGCAGGATGCAACCCATTTGCGTTTTGGACAAAAACAATGATATAAGTGCTTGACTCGTTTCAAATGCACGGTGAGAATCATTGCACTGGACAGTCGGGGGCCCATCCAGACACATCAATACACAAATACCACCCAGCTCAACAATGAGAGAGACATTAACGGGTGATTGGGCCAGTTTCAGGTGATCCCGAAACCAGTTGAGGAGACGATTATACACATCCTACCCAGCTCCACAATTTGCATCTAAGTCCAGGTGTCAGAACCGTAAGGGCGAGTGGGTCGAACCACTCACGGGTGATTATTGCAAGAAGTCTGGCCGGAGACCAGAGCAAGCAATAGCAAAGAATCACAGGCAACGAGAGCCTCACCTCGCCCCCCTTACATGGTGTCCGTTTGAAAATCTCCAAACTTCTCCAATACCTGTCTGCTGAATCCCTCCTACCCATTCTTGGGTGTTAAAAACCCCTCGCCCACCCACCATTCTCGGAGGTTACGAGGAAACTGTTTGGAGGTGGAAATTCACTGTGACGCAGGTTCATAGGGAGTGCTTTTGTGAGCTGCGGGACACGTGCATTGCTGAAGTGAGTAGAAGGAGCGTAACTCCACATCTGTTCACCACGCACTTACCCATTGGCTGCTCACACCAGAAAATGTTCTGGTCCCCAGCACTGGGACATAAGTGTGAGTTGGTGCATTTTGGTAGGAGGATTAAGGAGGCCACCTACTCCTTGGAATGGGATAGAGGAGCAAAGGGATCTAGGGGTGCAGATTCACAAATCATTGAAAGTAGCAACCCAGGTTAACACGGCCATAAAACGGCAAACAAAGCACTAGGGTTCAGTTCCAGAGGGAGAGAATTGAAAAGCAGAGAAGTTATGTTAAACTTATATAAAACCTTGGTTAGACTACACTTGGCATACTGTGCACAGTTCTGGTCTCCATATTACAAAAAGGATATAGAAGCACTGGAGAAAATGCAAAAAAGATTTACAAGGATGATACCAGAACTGAGAGGGTTCGTCTATCAGGAAAGACTGAACAGGCTGGCACTCTTTGCACTAGAAAAGAGAAGACTGAGAGGTGACCTAATAGAACTCTTCAAAATTATGAAGGGATTTGATAGGGTAGACGGAGAGAAGATGTTTCCACTTGTGGGGGAGTCTAAAACTAGGGGTCATAAATATAAGATAGTCACTAATACATCCAATAAGGAATTGAGGAGATCGCCCAACCCCGCCCCCTGACTCCCTGTGAAAATTCTTTACTCAGAGAGTGGTAAGAATGTGGAACTCGATACTATATGGAGTAGTTGAGCCGAAGAGCATTGATGATTTTAAGGGGAAGCTAGATAAGAACATGATTGAGAAAGGAATAGAAGGATATGCTGATAGGGTGAGATGAAATACAGTGAGAGGAGGCTTGTGTGGAGCATAAACACTGGACAATGAAAGAGGCAGGTCAAAGATGAGACGTGTGATGTCAGTCAGTCAGTCAGTCAGTCA
>CM059429.1:86335228-86470946 GCA_030390025.1 Squalus acanthias | reverse complement strand
GGTGATCTGTGTCTGTGAGTGTGGTGCAATGTGTTTGGGTGATGTGTGTGTCAGTGAGTGTGGTGCAATGTGTTTTGGTGATGTGTGTCAGTGAGTGTGGTGCAATGTGTTTGGGTGATGTGTGTGTCAGTGAGTGTGGTGCAATATGTTTGGGTGAAGTGTGTCAGTGAGTGTGGTGCAATGTGTTTGGATGAAGTGTGTCAGTGAGTGTGGTGCAATGTGTTTGGGTGAAGTGTGTGTCAGTGAGAGCGGTGCAATGTGTTTGGGTGATGTACGTCAGTGAGTGTGGTGCAATGTGTTTGGGTGAAGTGTGTGTCAGTGAGTGTGGTGCAATGTGTTTGCGTGATGTGTCTGTCAGTGAGTGTGGTGCAATGTGTTTGGGTGATGTGTGTGTCAGTGAGTGTGGTGCAATGTGTTTGGGTGATGTGTGTCAGTGAGTGTGGTGCAATGTGTTTGGGTGATGTGTGTGTCAGTCAGCGTGGTGCAATGTGTTTGGGTGATGTGTATGTCAGTGAGTGTGCTGCAATGTGTTTGGGTGATGTGTGTGTCAGTGAGTGTGGTGCAATGTGCTTGGGTGATGTGTGTGTCAGTCAGTGTGGTGCAAAGTGTTTGGGTGATGTGTGTGTCAGTGAGTGAGGTGCAATGTGTTTGGGTGATGTGTGTCAGTGAGTGTGGTGCAATGTGCTTGGGTGATGTGTGTGTCAGTGAGTGTGGTGCAATGCGTTTGGGTGATGTGTGTCAGTGAGTGTGGTGCAATGTGTTTGGGTGATGTGTGTCAGTGAGTGTGGTGCAATTTGTTTGGGTGATCTGTGTGTCAGTCAGTGTGGTGCAATGTGTTTGTGTGATGTGTGTGTCAGTGAGTGTGCTGCAATGTGTTTGGGTGATGTGTGTGTCAGTGAGTGTGGTGCAATGTGTTTTTGTGATGTGTCTGTCAGTGAGTGTGCTGCAATGTGTTTGGGTGATGTGTGTGTCAGTGAGTGTGGTGCAATGTGTTTGGGTGATGTGTGTTAGTGATTGTGGTGCAATGTGTTTGGGCGATGTGTGTCAGTGAGTGTGGTGCAATGTGTTTGGGTGATGTGTGTGTCAGTGAGTGTGGTGCAATGTGTTTGTGTGAAGTTTGTCAGTGAGTGTGGTGCAATGTGTTTGGGTGATGTGTGTCAGTGAGTGTGGTGCAATGTGTTTGGGTGATGTGTGTGTCAGTGAGTGTGGTGCAATGTGTTTGTGTGAAGTGTGTCAGTGAATGTGGTGCAATGTGTTTGGGTGATGTGTGTCAGTGAGTGTGGTGCAATGTGTTTGGGTGATGTGTGTGTCAGTGAGTGTGGTGCAATGTGTTTGGGTGAAGTGTGTGTCAGTGAGTGTGGTGCAATGTGTTTGGGTGATGTGTCTGTCAGTGAGTGTGATGCAATGAGTTTGGGTGACGTGTGTGTCATTGAGCGTGCTGCAATGTGTTTGGGGGAAGTGTGTCAGTGAATGTGGTGCAATGTGTTTGGGGGAAGTGTGTCAGTGAATGTGGTGCAATGTGTTTGGGTGAAGTGTGTCAGTGAGTGTGGTGCAATGTGTTTGGGTGATGTGTGTCAGTGAGTGTGGTGCAATGTGTTTGGCTGATGTGTGTCAGTGAGTGTGGTGCAATGTGTTTGGGTGATGTGTGTGTCAGTGAGTGTGGTGCAATGTGTTTGGGTGAAGTGTGTCAGTGAGTGTGGTGCAATGTGTTTGGGTGATGTGTGTCAGTGAGAGTGGTGCAATGTGTTTGGGTGATGTGTGTGTCAGTGAGTGTGGTGCAATGTGTTTTGGTGATGTGTGTCAGTGAGTGTGGTGCAATGTGTTTGGGTGATGTGTGTGTCAGTGAGTGTGGTGCAATATGTTTGGGTGAAGGGTGTCAGTGAGTGTGGTGCAATGTGTTTGGATGAAGTGTGTCAGTGAGTGTGGTGCAATGTGTTTGGGTGAAGTGTGTGTCAGTGAGAGCGGTGCAATGTGTTTGTTTGATGTACGTCAGTGAGTGTGGTGCAATGTGTTTGGGTGAAGTGTGTGTCAGTGAGTGTGGTGCAATGTGTTTGGGTGAAGTGTGTCAGTGAGGGTAGTGCAAAGTGTTTGGGTGAAGTGTGTGTCAGTGAGTGTGGTGCAATGTGTTTTGGTGGAGTGTGTCAGTGAGTGTGGTGCAATGTGTTTGGATGATGTGTGTCAGTGAGTGTGGTGCAATGTGTTTGGGTGATGTGTGTGTCAGTGAGTGTGGTGCAATGTTTTTGTCTGAAGTGTGTCAGTGAGTGTGGTGCAATGTGTTTGGGTGATGTGTGTGTCAGTGAGTGTGATGCAATGTGTTTGGGTGATGTGTGTGTCAGTGAGTGTGGTGCAATGTGTTTGGGTGATGTGTGTGTCAGTGAGTGTGGTGCAATGTGTTTGTGTGAAGTGTGTCAGTGAATGTGGTGCAATGTGTTTGGGTGATGTGTGTCAGTGAGTGTGGTGCAATGTGTTTGGATGATGTGTGTCAGTGAGTGTGGTGCAATGTGTTTGGGTGATGTGTGTGTCAGTGAGTGTGGTGCAATGTTTTTGTCTGAAGTGTGTCAGTGAGTGTGGTGCAATGTGTTTGGGTGATGTGTGTGTCAGTGTGTGTGATGCAATGTGTTTGGGTGATGTGTGTGTCAGTGAGTGTGGTGCAATGTGTTTGGGTGATGTGTGTGTCAGTGAGTGTGGTGCAATGTGTTTGTGTGAAGTGTGTCAGTGAATGTGGTGCAATGTGTTTGGGTGATGTGTGTCAGTGAGTGTGGTGCAATGTGTTTGGGTGATGTGTGTGTCAGTGAGTGTGGTGCAATGTGTTTGGGTGAAGTGTGTGTCAGTGAGTGTGGTGCAATGTGTTTGCGTGATGTGTCTGTCAGTGAGTGTGATGCAATGTGTTTGGGTGACGTGTGTGTCAGTGAGTGTGGTGCAATGTGTTTGGGTGAAGTGTGTCAGTGAGTGTGGTGCAATGTGTTTGGGTGATGTGTGTTAGTGAGTGTGGTGCAATGTGATTGGGTGATGTGTGTGTGAGTGTGTGTGGTGCAATGTGTTTGGGTGATGTGTGTGTCAGTGAGTGTGGTGCAATGTGTTTGGGGGAACTGTGTCAGTGAATGTGGTGCAATGTGTTTGGGTGAAGTGTGTCAGTGAGTGTGGTGCAATGTGTTTGGATGATGTGTGTCAGTGAGTGTGGTGCAATGTGTTTGGGTGATGTGTGTCAGTGAGTGTGGTGCAATGTGTTTGGGTGATGTGTGTGTCAGTGAGTGTGGTGCAATGTGTTTGGGTGAAGTGTGTCAGTGAGTGTGGTGCAATGTGTTTGGGTGATGTGTGTCAGTGAGAGTGGTGCAATGTGTGTGGGTGATGTGTGTGTCAGTGAGTGTGGTGCAATGTGTTTGGGTGATGTGTGTGTCATTGAGTGTGGTGCAATGTGTTTGGGTAAATTGTGACAGTGAGTGTGGTGCAATGTGTTTGGGTGTGTAGAATTCGCAATATATCGCGATTTTATAAATAAGGAGAGAACACATAGTTTCGTTCAAACAGCTTTTATTTCAGCAGAATGCTGTCAGGTTTCAAAGTGGACACAAGCAGCTTGTAAAATGGCCGCCGCACCTCGTGGCGGAACATTCTAGACTTTTCGACAGGCAGACAAGATGGCGTTCCAATAAACATTTGTGCAAGATTGATTAAGACTCAGCACATTGAAGATAATACACGAGACATCATGGGTTTACAGTATACACATAAATACTGAAATCGGTCTCCCAGGTACGAATGAAAGCTATTGTACCAAGTAATCAAGAGCCCATCCAAAGACATTAATATGTAAAATCCCAACGACTCTACGATGAGAGAGCCGTTAGCGGGTAGTTACAGAAAACACTTGGAAGCTCCAAAACCCCTCCAGGGAGAACACCGACCGATTAAACAATGGGAGAAATATTAACAGGTACTCAGACATTTACGAGTAGCCCCGAAACCCATTAAAAACGGAGATCACCCTATACAAGACATTTGAGCGCCAAACCCTAACAAAAGAAAAGACATTAAGGTTGGGCGGGAAAAGGAAGATTTTGCACTATAACTGCAAGCTCCAACCGTCCATCTCTCTCTTATCCTCTTATCTTGCTGGGGTTCATCCTCATGGCTGCTCCTGTGCTCTTGACTCGCCGTCTTGTTCCTGCTTGCCTCGTGTCTCTTTTCAAAAGACTGTTGAACTTTATGATCCGCTCGGATCTACCTCGTGTCGTGTCGCGAAGACCTGTGTAGAACTGGGCTCTGAAGCCTTGAAGCGGGCACACCATTCCGATAAGTCGGTAAACGGTGTCGGAACCGAAGGCCCGAGATGAGATGAGATGAGATGAGATGAGAAGAGAAGAAGACCATACTTATCGCCACGGTCAGTAAGCCCCGACCGCGCCTGTAGGTCGAATAGACATTTTCCTTGCCAGGAAGACTTCTTTGAGTTCTACAGAACTGACACAGGAAGACTCTTTTTTGAGTAGAGTCGGAACTCCGAGGACAACACAGATCTTCATGACAGCAGACGTTCCAGCCTGCTAGCCAGAGCAGAAACGAGTAAACAAGTGGGGCCAGGAGACCCCCTGATCGACACGTGGGTGCTGCGGTGAAAAACATCCGATCAGAGTTTTCGGAATTCTCCGAGTTATCACGAGTGGTGAGCATGAGTCTCGAATCCTACGAATCTAGCTAGGACAGATATTGATAGGGGAGGGTTTCAAGTATTAAGGATAATTGTAATGCGTGCCCCCATTTACGATGTGTCGTTCGTTCCTCGTTTCCCTGAAATTAATTACATAACTGCGTGCAAGATTGTACTGTCATTAATCTGTGCTTATGACATATATTTCGTAATCTTAAGTATTATGCAATAAAGATTTTCCATTTCGTACCATTCAACCGAGTCTACCTGAGTTTCATCTCCATTACTGCTCTCGCATCTAAGTCCAGTGTCTAGAACCGTAAGGGCGAGTGGGTCGAACCACTCACAGGTGTGTCTAGTGCTCCCAGACTGGCTGGAGACCAGAACAGGCAATAAGGCCTAAACCCGCACTAGCATCCAGGCTGCACAGAGCCACACGAATCTCACAGGCTGAGAGACGGTCAGAAACCCTTACAGAAAATGGCGACCACGGCAGGACACTGGCAGCGAGAGGGTAGTGTGTTAGACTTTGGTGTGAATGTACGAAATGTTATGCAGGAAAAGATAGCAGATTATGTGTTCGGAAAGGTAAATCTAACTAAGAAATGGATAGGTGACTTGTTAGCGGATAAGAGTCCACTAGAGGCAGCCGAGAGGTGGACAGATAGTAAGGAACATGAAAAGAGAGTCGAGAAAGCATTCTGGTTAATGTGTTACAAAAGGCAGGTCCAGATTTCAAACCAAGTCATTACAGCGCAAACAGCTGTATTTCAGCTGTAAATCAGGCATTTAGAGGAGGAAATGGATGAGAAGGTCTCTGGAGGGGAGTTGCTCATTAGGAATTTAAGTGTGCTGCACCAAGAACGCCAGGAAATCACCAGTCACCATAAAACAAGGATAGATTACCTCGAGTGCCAGGTCACTGAGGCAAAGTTAAGTGAGGGCAGACTAAAGGAACGATGTGCCCGCCAAGCTGCCCAGATAAGAACCCAGGAAGAGAGCTTAACGGGGGTTAGGGCGGCATATAAGTTGGCCCTTGAGGATCAGTTTCAGGGGGCTGATCATAGCGCCTGCCAACAGGAGATAGAGCACCTTAAAAGGGCCGTGAACAAAGCGCACGGCATGGTGTGCCTTATCAGTCCGTCAGCACACCAGCCGCTAGTAAATGAGGAGTTTCAGAAATCCCCACCAAGTAAAGCAAAGGAAGTATTAGCCACTACGCCCTCCGCGCCATCCAGCTATTCGGAAACCTGGGTAAGGGAGGAAGTAGTGGAAGAAACGAAAGAGCCCACTGAGGGAGAAGTGGAAAAGGGACCGTTGTATCCGGTTACGGGTATAAAAAGGGGCCCAAACAGAAACGGGGAGGAAGAAGGGGTTCTCCTCAACCAGCTTGTGTTGCCTCACAGCTCACACCAGCTGAGAGTTATGATAAATCACGTACGGAAGCTGACCGAGTCAGACGACCCTTCCGTACATTTCAGAGAAATTGAGCAAACCGCAGCCATCAACGGCTGCGATGATGGGGAAACAGCAAAAATGCTGTTATTTTCGTTAGGCAGTTCAATCCTTCAGTGTCTCTCGGATGAGAGCAAGAGGGGAACCAAGACTTATGAGGCATTGAAAAATGAGGTCCTAGAAGTGTTGGGGGCGGACGATGAAGGTCCGTTTGCTAGAGTGGGACAGACAGTGCAGATGGAGGGAGAACCCCCGAAGGTTTTTGCTGACAGGCTGTGGCCAGTATATCAGCGCAGCTGTCCAGGTGCGCCAGAGCGCGACGCTGTGGACGGCGCCGGTTTAAATCATTGGCTCAGGTGTATAGTAGCCAACAGTTTGCCAGCCGTCAGAGAACAGGCAAAGGCGTGGTTTGATCCCAATGACCCCAACATTACGGAAGAGTCGGTCTTGAATCGACTCACGATAGGATATCGCAATATCAGGGGTATGGGAACACGTCCCCTTAAGGGAAAAGTACATGAGGTACGACCCGCAGCCCCGGCTCAAAGGGAGTGGCATCAGGAGGGGAACCGCGCCCCGCAGGCAAGTAATGCTTGTTACGGGTGTGGGAGGACAGGGCACTGGCGCAAGAACTGCAGGAACCCTTGGAAGGATTCCAGGGATAAAAATCCCGCAGCCCGAGCCCAGATGCCTGTCTCTGCTAGGGAAGCTAGTGCACCCACCCCTCCCGACGACCTCGAATCAGTGTTGGGAGCCATGCGCAACTTCATGAGTGCACATGGAAAGGTGGCGGTTGCTACCGGCCCCATAGGTGCCGCAGGACCGTCTAATCATACCAAATGACTAGAGCCCGCGCAGCCCGTCTACCTGTGTCCGCTCAGCTATGATGCGTGGAAGCGACCCCTGGTGGAAATGGAGGTAGAGAAACAGAAGGGTAGTTATTTGTTGGACACGGGAGCTTCTTGCACCGTGATTCATACAGATAGCCCTTTTGACTCGCCGCTATCTACCAAGGTCCCATTCACATTAGCGGGGTTCACGGGACAAGAACAGGCTGGCGCGTTCTCCTTTCCGCTATCCATTCATTTGGGGACACTTCACATCAAGTGGAAGTGCATATTGATGGAATGGCAGGAGGGGGGTGGAAGAGGTATCCTCGGGTCCGATCTCCTATCAGGACACGGGATCCTCGTGGACCTCAGAAATCATTGTCTCTGGGGGGCTAAGAGTGAAAAAGGCGAGGTAGTGGTAATTCCGGGGGAGGAAGAAACAGGGGTCCTGTGTACCATGCAGCCATCCGGAGGCTACGACCTCGGGCTTATGGTCGCAGATGTCCCAACGGACATGCAAACGTACGTGTCAGATAATATGCACGCGTTTGCAACCCACAAGCACGATTGTGGGAGGGTTACCGGGTTTGAGGTCAGCGTAGATGGGGACCCCATGACCCGGCCCCAAAAACAGTATAACTTCCCCAAAGAAGCAGAACCCGATATGGAGACAGCAATGTCCTCCTTGGTGCAGTAGGGCGTGTTGAGGCCAATAGCCACACACGTGAACTCCCCATTATGGCCGGTTAGGAAGCCGGATAATTCGTGGAGGGCCACGGTGGACTACAGAGTCCTTAACAGTAACATTCGCGCCTGCGCGCCCACGGTAGCAGCAGTTGCTGACCTAATAGGGAGTATCCCAGCGTCCGCGACCACGTTCACGGTGCTGGATATCTCGAACGGTTTTTGGTCCATCCCGCTGCGGCGAGAGGACAAGTACAAGTTTGCCTTTACTTTCAAAGGACAACAGTACACATGGAACTGTCTGCCACAGGGTTTCCACAATAGCCCCAGTATTTTCCATCAGTGTATGGCAGGAAGTTTAAAGGAGTTTAGTCAGCCCAATCAGATAGTGCAGTACGTGGATGATTTGCTCCTATTTACGGATTCGAGGGAGGAGCATGGACCACTGCTGGCCGAGTTATTGGAGCTGCTAGCGAGAAAGGGTTTTAAAGTAAACCCTAAGAAAGCACGTATCGGTCAGCAGGAAGCAAAATTCCTGGGGCTGACCATTCGCGCTGGGGAAAGAGCCATAGATAAGGCTAGGAGGGAGTCGGTGCAAGAGTTACCAATTCCTAACAACATAAGGGGTGTGAGGTCCTTCTTGGGACTGACCGGTTACTACAGGGATTTTATCGAAGACTATGCGGCCACAGCGGCGCCGCTCCTCCAACTCCTCCATAAGGGAGTGGAGTGGTCTTGGGACGAGGGCTGCCAAGCAGCCTTCGAGAAGTTAAAAAGGGATCTGCAGACCGCGCCAGCTTTAGGGGCCATAGATGGGGGGAAGGAGTTTTTCCTGGGGGTAGCTGCCAGCGGGGACAGCTTGAGCGCTGTGCTGCTCCAAGAGCGGCACGGCAAGCTGAGGCCGGTTGTCTATTCGTCCAGGGTGTTAACGGATGTGGAGAGAAGTTTCTCCAATTGCGAAAGGCACCTTTTAGCCACGCATTGGGCTGTGAAAAGATCAGCGATCTTCACAGGGCTCTCTCCCATCACTCTCCTCACCCATCACACACCAACTAAGATGCTTCTAGATGGGAGGATTAAAGATGGGACCGTAAGCAGCGTGCGTATTGCGCGCTGGACCCTTCTTCTTTCCCAGATGGATCTTAGAGTAAAAGGTCTTTGCGAGCCCAGGCTTGCGGCCAATTTGGTATACCCCGGTACAGCCCACCGATGTTCGGTGGAAGGGGTGTGGGACGTCAACATAGGTTTGCGGGCCGGGATACATCCCACTGGACGCGAGATTTATGTTGATGGTTCTAGCACAGTATCTGCTGGCGAACGACTCACAGGGTGTGGAGTTTATGACCCTGCGGCAAACCTTGCCCTGGCGATCAAGCTCCCTAGCACCATGAGCGCGCAGCAGGCTGAGCTGTCTGCTGTGGTGTACGGTGTTACCCACCCAGACCTTTTCCCAACCCCATACACGATTTGCTCGGACAGTATGTTCACATGCAATTCGTGTACGGAATACCTGGCCATTTGGTACCGCCGTGGATACACCTCCGCGGACGGGCGACCTTTAATGGTGAAGCCCTTGCTGGAAAAGATCCTCGCAGCAGTAGGGGAGGAAGGGGAGATTTTCATCCATAAGGTGAAGGCTCACTCCTCCACAGAGCCCCGAGGGGAGGGCAACCAGCAGGCGGATGCGCTAGCCAGGGAAGGTGCCCGCAACGGCATTTTCTGGGACCCCTATGGGACCAGACCCATGGCAGCGATCCAAGGCAGGGACGGGAATCCCGGGAACCCCAGGGTAGCATTGCCCCTAGACCTTAAGACCGTCCAAACCCAGGATCCCGCCCTAAAAGCAGTCCTAAAAACCATTGCTGAGGGGAAGCAGGTAGAGGGTCCGTACAGTACGGCAACCCTCTCAGTTAAGGAAGGCATGCTGTTCCGCGAGGAGCAGTGGGTTGTGCCGCAGCAGCACAGGAGGGAATTCCTCCAGTTGGCTCACGAGGGACCAGGGGCAGGGCACCCCGGGCCCGAGGTTACCTGGCAACGGGTAGAGCAAGCGGGATGGTGGCCAGGGCTCAGGGAACAGGTCCGCGAGTTCTGTGCAAACTGTCTCGTGTGTGCTGCAAACAACCCAGACCCCCAGAAAAGGAAAGTGCCCATGGGGCACGTAAGAAGGGTAGAGGGACCATGGCAGTCGATACAGATCGACTATATAGGGCCCCTGCCCACCACCCAGGGAGGTTATAAATACTGCCTCGTCTTGGTGGATGTGTTTTCCAAATGGGTGGAAGCCTTCCCCTGTCGAACAGCTACGGCACTGGGTACTGCAAAAATCTTGGTCCGGGAAGTGTTCTCGCGGTGGGGACTTCCCCGTTTTGTGGAGTCAGACCAAGGGAGTCATTTCACCGGACAGGTGATGCAGAACACCCTCATGCTTTTGGGCATTGAAGGGAAGTGGCACGTAGCACACAATCCCCAGTCATCCGGGATTGTTGAACGCATGAACCGGACCCTGAAGGAGAAATTGAGGAAAGAGACTAGGAACTCGCCTCAAAAATGGGCGGAAGTTCTGCCTTTAGTCCTCATGGGGGTCCGGGCCAGTCAGTCAAAAAGTACGGGGTACTCCCCGCACGAGGTGATGACTGGGAGGCTCATGCGAACCCCCACCCATGTGCTAGCGCCGGTGCTCACTGAGGGTCAGCTCCAAGAGATAAGCAGGGACAAGTTCGCCCAGACCCTCTTGGAGCGCCTGAAGCAGGTTTATGAGCAGGCGGCTGGGAACATGGGAAGGCAGCATCAGGGCAATCGCCTGTTGCTGGAACCCCGCAAAACGCGGGAGTGGGAAGTAGGAGACCAGGTTATGGTCAGAAACTACGCCAGAGTAGGGAGTCTGGAACCACTGTACATGGGACCCTACAACATTGTAGATAAGGCGAGTCCCATGGTATACGCCGTAAAGGTACCTTGGCGCACTAAGTGGTTCCATGTAAACCAGTGCAAACTGTACAAGCCAGGTGCGCAAGGGAAAACCACAGGGGTAAACCCTGCGAGTGGGGACTCGCAGCCCCAGTTAGGACCACAAGGCACACAGGCAGGCAAAGCAGCTTGCATCAGGGGAGGAGACATCCTGGAAAATTGTGAAACATTTTTGTGGGGTTGGGAGTCAGATGAGGGAGAGTTCCTGGAACTCGAGTCAGATGAGGATAGTGATGAGGACGAGTGGGGATCGGGGAACGCAAGGGTCGCCCCCGATTCAGGTATAGGGAGGACAGGGGCTGCAGATAGAGATCCACACAGGGTGGACACCGAGGCTGCAGGTCCCGAACACAGGAGGGAGGAGCTAGGGGAGGCGGAGCCAGCCGCTGTGAGACCACAGGGAGTGACGGTGAGAACCTCAGAGCCCGAGCCGCCCACCTTGAACGTCCTGCCCTCGGGGGAGGTAGGGATTGCGAGTGAAGGGCCGCCTGCTGGGCCGAGCAGGGCAGTGCCACAAGCTGCAAGTCCCGAGGTCAGGGAGGCGGAGTCAGGGGAGGCGGAGCCAGCGACTGTGGTGGGACCACAGGTCGTCCCGGCGAAAGTCTCGAACCCCGGTCCGTCGGCCCTGGGATTCCTGCCCCCGACAACTCCTCGTAGGTCAAGTAGAGAACCCCAGCCCAGGAAGATGTGGGTATGGCCCCAGACTGTCCCAAGGCGTAGACTCAAGGTTAAGGCAGCCCAGATAGAACCCGGTCCCATCGCAGCAGCAACAGGCTGCGGCAGATCAGAGGAAGGGGTCAGTGCAGCAACAGGCTGCGGCAGATCAAAGGAAGGGGTCAGTGCCCTCCCACCGTCGGGAAGAGCTCGCAGCAGCCTTCTCAGAATTTAAAGGGGCCGCCCTGAGAACGGGCGGCGCTGTACAGTTATAGTTTTAGATAAGTTGATAGGTTTCTAAGTTTATAGTTTAAGGTTAAGAATAAGTTTATAGTTTTAAATCAGGTTAAGTTTGTAGTTTAATTTTAACAGAAAACGGTAAAATGATGGGAGCTTTAGAGATAGGTTTAGTTAAAGTTTATTCAGTGAACATTGAAGTTTACGTGAGGCCAGGTCAGGGGACCCGCTCACCCTTCACAAAAGCCAGAGACTCTTGCGAGGCTGGCTACCTCATTCTATCTGATCACAGGAACCAAGGAAGGATGGAACGAATTCTAGTATTGCTCGCGGCAATTGGATGTGGATTGGCCTATCGAGGCCGCACCAAGGATGTCGTGGTGTTTGGATGCTCCGGGGACACGGCCCCCATCGCAGTGGATGGGACCGGAAGACGGGAGGCTGAGGAGACCACCACCTATTTCCACAAGGGAAGGTGGCCAGGATGGCTGGGAACGAACTCAACGGAGTATTCCAGCACATCGGGGTTTGCCTACCAAGAGACTTCTTTAATGTGCCCCAAAGTAAGGATCATCGCACCCAGGATCAGCGTCACTGTCGGCAAATTGATTTGTTTGACTTGTAGTGGGAATGTCCCATTGAGCCGATGGTGGTGGCTGCGAAAGCTGAGCAAAAACATGAGGAACTCTTCGGTCGAGTGGGAACGACTGGGTAATAATACCCATCGGACAATTACGGGGACAAACGGACAAGTGAGAGTCTGTTGGGACAAATGGTGGGAACCGGATGAGGGAATTTATGTATGCATGTGGGGGTCAAAGTACGCTTGCCCCAAAGGCATCTCCATATTTTTCATTAATCAATGGCAGGATAACGGACAGGGGATGAGGTGGGATGCGAGCACCAGGGGGTGCGGAGCCCCATACTCTTCGATCCCGGGAAATGCCACTGAACTCATTACGCGCCCACGCAAAGCCCCGCCCACGATTCCGGTGGTTCTAGCTGAAGAGGAAGGGTGCCCTAAAACTAGTAAGGGACCCGGGAATGGTTTGGTACTGGTCCCCACAGACCAGATACTATTTCAGGGGGTACATTACGCGGTGGCCTCGGTGATTTTAAATCTCACCGAGGTGCGGTTACCAGAGTGGTGCCCCAAAAAGACGGAACAGTTGTATCAGGTCCTGTTGACCAAGATGTTCAGACAATTTTACGAATTCGATTTCGCGGAAATTGATAAAACAAGTTTGTACACCGCACCACATGAAGTTTTGGATCAAGTAGGGAGGCAAAGAAGGGGTGTAGTGAACGACGCGTTCACTGCTTTTAACACGGGTACATCTGTGGTCAACGCTCTCGACAGTGTGGAGCTGCAGTCCCAGATTAATGGTCTAAAGACGCAATTAAAAGACATTCTAACAGATGAGAATAAAGTGGTAGGGTCGGGTTTACACGAGGACCAAGCCATGACTCTCCATTTAAAGGAAATTATAGCAGAGTTGGAGAAACATGCAAAGACGGTAAATGCCCTGATTAGGGAAGATCGGAATGCATCCGATCAAGCTGCGCAGAACGAGGTGTGCGTGCTTTACGGGGCGTGGTTACTGGGCGAGGGCCGCAGTAATTTGGAGGATTTAAAACAAGGTTTGGTCCCGTCCTGGATAAGTAACAAACACCTGCGGGCGCTCCACCCTTTCCAGAATGCATTAAGCCCGTGCCAGCTCAGGCTAGCTTCAGAAGCATACCCAGTCCCCGTGGACTGCGGACGATCAAACCATACTATCATGGGTATAGTATTACGTATGCCGGTTTTGGGCGACGCAGCAAAGCCCGCCCCGGTGTATCGAGTAGAGAACATTGGTGTCATTCAGGGGGGAGCCCACATTCGCTATGCAGCGGTTCCACCTTACGTCATCCGCTGGGAGCAAACGATGACAGGTACAGATCTCTCTGGTAGTCGTGGCAGGGGAGCACACATAATACTGTGTCCCCAGCACTTGAATGCCTTTTTAACACCACAGTGCGGGTTCAGAACGGCTGGCGCCAAGTCCATGAATTGCACCATGGAGGCAATGGCACAAGATCATGTGCCTCCGCAGGTAGCATACATCGGGGGTGGAACATATTGTGTTACCACTGCAGCGCAACACTACCAGCATGGAAACCGTAGCCGGTGTCCGGTGAGTGACAGCAGTTTCTGTTTCAAACCCAGGGCGGAAGTTCAAGTAGCACAACAGCGAATTGTCCCAATCCCTGAACCATCCACGGTTCATCTCATCGTAAAAGAGAATTTCACCGACTTGCAGCGATTCGTCGCGCATTTCGGATACCTCATTCCCCCTCTCCCTGAACACCTCACCAAGCTTTTAAAAGCCGTCGCGGTGTCACAAAAACATTTTTACACACTAGAGCAGAAAACTGTCGAAATAGGGACAGACATTCTGGATATAGTAATTCCACCGTGGTGGAATCTGTTCACCAATATTGAAGTGCCTTCATGGATCAGGATAGCCTCCCACATTTTAGTCGTATGCCAAGTTTTTATTGTAGTGTACCTATTGGTCGTACATTGTAAAAGAGACAACCGCCTCACCAAGCATGAAAACACGGGAGAGTGGCGAGTCCGTGTGATCGGAAAATGACGTCGCTCCCACTTGCCACGTGCGCCGCGGAAGTTTGTACTCGATCATGCTTTTCAAAGACTGTAAATACGTTTGGAACTCGACATGTTTTAAGAGTTGGTGTTGATTATTTTGGTGATGGTGTTGTCGTTAAAAATGATTGTTTGGATTTGGGTTTTGTTTTTCCTTTCCCTGAATAAAAGATGAATATACAGGTGATACGAGAGGCATCAGCCTGGTTACGCCGGGAAGGAAAACAAGTGGTGTAAGTTTAAAGGCAAATGATGCCTACGGTGATATAAAATGTAAATTTTCTTGGGAAATAAGGACGACGCAAAGACCCTAGATAGTTTAAGTTATGGGATTAAATTTTCTGGATTCGGAGAAAATCGAGATAATATTGCTCACCACAAAATTTTTGATACGATAAGCGGAGTTATTCGCATCAACAGGAGGGACTGTAGAATTCGCAATATATCGCGATTTTATAAATAAGGAGAGAACACATAGTTTCGTTCAAACAGCTTTTATTTCAGCAGAATGCTGTCAGGTTTCAAAGTGGACACAAGCAGCTTGTAAAATGGCCGCAGCTCCTCGTGGCGGAACATTCTAGACTTTTTGACAGGCAGACAAGATGGCGTTCCAATAAACATTTGTGCAAGATCGATTAAGACTCAGCACATTGAAGATAATACACGAGACATCATGGGTTTACAGTATACACATAAATACTGAAATCGGTCTCCCAGGTACGAATGAAAGCTATTGTACCAAGTAATCAAGAGCCCATCCAAAGACATTAATATGTAAAATCCCAACGACTCTACGATGAGAGAGCCATTAGCGGGTAGTTACAGAAAATACTTGGAAGCCCCAAAACCCCTCCAGGGAGAACACTGACCGATTAAACAATGGGAGAAATATTAACAGGTACTCAGACATTTACGAGTAGCCCCGAAACCCATTAAAAACGGAGATCACCCTATACAAGACATTTGAGCGCCAAACCCTCACAAAAGAAAAGACATTATGGTTGGGCGGGAAAAGGAAGATTTTGCACTATAACTGCAAGCTCCAACCGTCCATCTCTCTCTTATCCTCTTATCTTGCTGGGGTTCATCCTCGTGGCTGCTCCTGTGCTCTTGACTCGCCGTCTTGTTCCTGCTTGCCTCGTGTCTCTTTTCAAAAGACTGTTGAACTTTATGATCCGCTCGGATCTACCTCGTGTCGTGTCGCGAAGACCTGTGTAGAACTGGGCTCTGAAGCCTTGAAGCGGGCGCACCATTCCGATAAGTCGGTAAACGGTGTCGGAACCGAAGGCCCGAGATGAGATGAAATGAGATGAGATGAGAAGAGAAGAAGACCATACTTATCGCCACGGTCAGTAAGCCCCGACCGCGCCTGTAGGTCGAATAGACATTTTCCTTGCCAGGAAGACTTCTTTGAGTTCTACAGAACTGACACAGGAAGACTCTTTTTTGAGTAGAGTCGGAACTCCGAGGACAACACAGATCTTCATGACAGCAGACGTTCCAGCCTGCTAGCCGGAGCAGAAACGAGTAAACAAGTGGGACCAGGAGACCCCCTGATCGACACGTGGGTGCTGCGGTGAAAAACATCCGATCAGAGTTTTCGGAATTCTCCGAGTTATCACGAGTGGTGAGCATGAGTCTCGAATCCTACGAATCTAGCTAGGACAGATATTGATAGGGGAGGGTTTCAAGTATTAAGGATAATTGTAATGCGTGCCCCCATTTACGATGTGTCGTTCGTTCCTCGTTTCCCTGAAATTAAATACATAACTGCGTGCAAGATTGTACTGTCATTAATCTGTGCTTATGACATATATTTCGTAATCTTAAGTATTATGCAATAAAGATTTTCCATTTCGTACCATTCAACCGAGTCTACCTGAGTTTCATCTCCATTACTGCTCTCGCATCTAAGTCCAGTGTCTAGAACCGTAAGGGCGAGTGGGTTGAACCACTCACAGGTGTGTCTAGTGCTCCCAGACTGGCTGGAGACCAGAACAGGCAATAAGGCCTAAACCCGCACTAGCATCCAGGCTGCACAGAGCCACAAGAATCTCACAGGCTGAGAGACGGTCAGAAACCCTTACAGGTGATGTGTGTCAGTGAGAGTGGTGCAATGTGTTTGGGGGATGTGTGTCAGTGAGAGTGGTACAATGTGTTTGGGTGATGTGTCTGTCAGTGAGTGTGGTGCGATGTGTTTGGGTGATGTGTGTGTCAGTGAGTGTGGTGCAATGTGTTTGGGTGATGTGTGTCAGTGAGTGTGGTGCAATGTGTTTGGGTGATCTGTGTCTGTGAGTGTGGTGCAATGTGTTTGGGTGATGTGTGTGTCAGTGAGTGTGGTGCAATGTGTTTTGGTGATGTGTGTCAGTGAGTGTGGTGCAATGTGTTTGGGTGATGTGTGTGTCAGTGAGTGTGGTGCAATATGTTTGGGTGAAGTGTGTCAGTGAGTGTGGTGCAATGTGTTTGGATGAAGTGTGTCAGTGAGTGTGGTGCAATGTGTTTGGGTGATGTGTGTCAGTGAGTGTGGTGCAATGTGTTTGGGTGAAGTGTGTCAGTGAGTGTGGTGCAATGTGTTTGGGTGAAGTGTGTGTCAGTGAGTGTGGTGCAATGTGTTTGGGTGAAGTGTGTCAATGAGTGTGGTGCAATGTGTTTGTGTGAAGTTTGTCAGTGAGTGTGGTGCAATGTGTTTGGGTGATGTGTGTCAGTGAGTGTGGTGCAATGAGTTTGGGTGATGTGTGTGTCAGTGAGTGTGGTGCAATGTGTTTGGGTGATGTGTGTGTCAGTATGTGGTGCAATGTGTTTGGCTGATGTGTGTGTCAGTGAGTGTGGTGCAATGTGTTTGGGTGATGTGTGTGTCAGTGAGTGTGGTGCAATGTGTTTGGGTGATGTGTGTGTCAGTGAGTGTGGTGCAATGTGTTTGGGTGAAGTGTGTCAGTGAGTGTGGTGCAATGTGTTTGGGTGAAGTTTGTCAGTGAGTGTGGTGCAATGTGTTTGGGTGAAATGTGTCAGTGAGTGTGTTGCAATGTGTTTGGGTGATGTGTGTCAGTGAGTGTGGTGCAATGTGTTTGGGTGATGTGTGTCAGTGAGTGTGGTGCAATGAGTTTGGGTGATGTGTGTGTCAGTGAGTTTGGTGCATTGTGTTTGGGTGATGTGTGTGTAAGTGAGTGTGTTGCAATGTGTTTGGGTGATGTGTGTGTCAGTGAGTGTGGTGCAATGTGTTTGGCTGATGTGTGTGTCAGTGAGTGTGGTGCAATGTGTTTGGGTGATGTGTGTGTCAGTGAGTGTGGTGCAATGTGTTTGGGTGATGTTTGTCAGTGAGTGTGGTGCAATGTGTTTGTGTGATGTGTGTCAGTGAGTGTGGTGCAATGTGTTTGGGTGATGTGTCTGTCAGTGAGTGTGGCGTAATTTGTTTGTGTGATGTGTGTGTCAGTCAGTGTGGTGCAATGTGTTTGTGTGATGTGTGTGTCAGTGAGTGTGGTGCAATGTGTTTGGCTGATGTGTGTGTGTTAGTGAGTGTGGTGCAAAGTGTTTGGGTGAAGTGTGTCAGTGAGTGTCGTGCAATGTGATTGGATGATGTGTGTCAGTGAGTGTGGTTCAATGTGTTTGGGTGAAGTGTGTCAATGAGTGTGGTGCAATGTGTTTGGGTGAAGTTTGTCAGTGAGTGTGGTGCAATGTGTTTGGGTGAAGTGTGTCAGTGAGTGTGTTGCAATGTGTTTGGGTGATGTGTGTCAGTGAGTGTGGTGCAATGTGTTTGGGTGATGTGTGTCAGTGAGTGTGGTGCAATAAGTTTGGGTGATGTGTGTGTCAGTGAGTGTGGTGCAATGTGTTTGGGTGATGTGTGTGTCAGTGAGTGTGGTGCAATGTGTTTGGCTGATGTGTGTGTCAGTGAGTGTGGTGCAATGTGTTTGGGTGATGTGTGTGTCATTGAGTGTGGTGCAATGTGTTTGGGTGATGTGTGTCAGTGAGTGTGGTGCAATGTGTTTGGGTGAAGTTTGTCAGTGAGTGTGGTGCAATGTGTTTGGGTGAAGTGTGTCAGTGAGTGTGGTGCAATGTGTTTGGGTGATGTGTGTCAGTGAGTGTGGTGCAATGTGTTTGGGTGATGTGTGTCAGTGAGTGTGGTGCAATGTGTTTGGGTGATGTGTGTGTCAGTCAGTGTGGTGCAATGTGTTTGGGTGAAGTGTGTGTCAGTGAGTGTGCTGCAATGTTTTTGTGTGATGTGTGTGTCAGTGAGTGTGGTGCAATGTGTTTGGGTGATGTGTGTGTCAGTGAGTGTGGTGCAATGTGTTTGGGTGATGTTTGTCAGTAAGTGTGGTGCAATGTGTTTGGGTGATGTGTGTCAATGAGTGTGGTGCAATGTGTTTGGGTGAAGTTTGTCAGTGAGTGTGGTGCAATGTGTTTGGGTGAAGTGTGTCAGTGAGTGTGGTGCAATGTGTTTGGGTGATGTGTGTCAGTGAGTGTGGTGCAATGTGTTTGGGTGATGTGTGTCAGTGAGTGTGGTGCAATGTGTTTGGGTGATGTGTGTGTCAGTGAGAGCGGTGCAATGTGTTTGGGTGATGTGTGTGTCAGTGAGTGTGGTGCAATGTGTTTGGCTGATGTGTGTGTCAGTGAGTGTGGTGCAATGTGTTTGGGTGATGTGCCTGTCAGTGAGTGTGGTGCAAAGTGTTTGGGTGATGTGTGTGTCAGTGAATGTGGTGTAATGTGTTTGGGTGAAGTGTTTCAGTGAGTGTGGTGCAATGTGTTTGGGTGATGTGTCTGTCAGTGAGTGTGGTGCAAAGTGCTTGGGTGATGTGTGTGTCAGTGAGTGTGGTTCAATGTGTTTGGGTGAAGTGTGTCAATGAGTGTGGTGCAATGTGTTTGGGTGAAGTTTGTCAGTGAGTGTGGTGCAATGTGTTTGGGTGAAGTGTGTCAGTGAGTGTGTTGCAATGTGTTTGGGTGATGCGTGTCAGTGAGTGTGGTGCAATGTGTTTGGGTGATGTGTGTCAGTGAGTGTGGTGCAATGAGTTTGGGTGATGTGTGTGTCAGTGAGTGTGGTGCAATGTGTTTGGGTGATGTGTGTGTCAGTGAGTGTGGTGCAATGTGTTTGGCTGATGTGTGTGTCAGTGAGTGTGGAGCAATGTGTTTGGGTGATGTGTGTGTCAGTGAGTGTGGTGCAATGTGTTTGGGTGATGTGTGTGTCAGTCAGTGTGGTGCAATCTGTTTGGGTGATGTGTGTATCAGTGAGTGTGCTGCAATGTGTTTGTGTGATGTGTGTGTCAGTGAGTGTGCTGCAATGTGTTTGGGTGATGTGTGTGTCAGTGAGTGTGGTGCAATGTGTTTGGGTGATGTTTGTCAGTAAGTGTGGTGCAATGTGTTTGGGTGATGTGTGTCAGTGAGTGTGGTGCAATGTGTTTGGGTGATGTGTGTGTCAGTCAGTGTGGTGCAATGTGTTTGGGTGATGTGTGTATCAGTGAGTGTGCTGCAATGTGTTTGTGTGATGTGTGTGTCAGTGAGTGTGCTGCAATGTGTTTGGGTGATGTGTGTGTCAGTGAGTGTGGTGCAATGTGTTTGGGTGAAGTGTGTCAGTGAGTGTGGTGCAATGTGATTGGGTGAAGTGTGTCAATGAGTGTGGTGCAATGTGTTTGGGTGAAGTTTGTCAGTGAGTGTGGTGCTATGTGTTTGGGTGAAGTGTGTCAGTGAGTGTGGTGCAATGTGTTTGGGTGATGTGTGTCAGTGAGTGTGGTGCAATGTGTTTGGGTGATTTGTGTGTCAGTGAGTGTGGTGCAATTTGTTTGGGTGATGTGTGTCAGTGACTGTGGTGCAATTTGTTTGGGTGAAGTGTGTGTCAGTGAGTGTGGTGCAATGTGTTTGTGTGATGTTTCTCAATGAGTGTGGTGTAATGTGTTTGGGTGATGTGTGTCAGTGAGTGTGGTGCAATGTGTTTGGGTGATGTGTGTGTCAGTGAGTGTGGTGCAATTTGTTTGGGTGATGTGTGTCAGTGAGTGTGGTGCAATGTGTTTGGGTGATGTGTGTGTCAGTCAGTGTGGTGCAATGTGTTTGGGTGAAGTGTGTGTCAGTGAGTGTGCTGCAATGTGTTTGTGTGATGTGTGTGTCAGTGAGTGTGGTGCAATGTGTTTGGGTGATTTGTGTGTCAGTGAGTGTGCTGCAATGTGTTTGGGTGATGTGTGTGTCAGTGAGTGTGGTGCAATGTGTTTGGGTGAAGTGTGTGTCAGTGAGTGTGGTGCAATGTGTTTGGGTGAAGTGTGTCAATGAGTGTGGTGCAATGTGTTTGGATGAAGTTTGTCAGTGAGTGTGGTGCAATGTGTTTTGGTGAAGTGTGTCAGTGAGTGTGGTGCAATGTGTTTGGGTGATGTGTGTCGGTGAGTGTGGTGCAATGTGTTTGGGTGATGTGTGTGTCAGTGAGTGTGGTGCAATGTGTTTGGGTGAAGTGTGTCAGTGAGTGTGGTGCAATGTGTTTGGATGATGTGTGTCAGTGAGTGTGGTGCAATGTGTTTGGGTGATGTGTGTGTCAGTGAGTGTGGTGCAATGTGTTTGGGTGATGTGTGTGTCAGTGAGTGTGGTGCAATGTGTTTGGGTGATGTGTGTGTCAGTGAGTGTGGTGGAATGTGTTTGGGTGATGTGTGTGTCAGTGAGTGTGGTGCAATGTGTTTGGGTGAAGTGAGTCAGTGAGTGTGGTGCAATGTGTTTGGGTGATGTGTGTCAGTGAGTGTAGTGCAATGTGTATGGGTGATGTGTGTGTCAGTGAGTGTGGTGCAATGTGTTTGGGTGAAGTGTGTGTCAGTGAGTGTGGTTCAATGTGTTTGGGTGAAGTGTGTCAATGAGTGTGGTGCAATGTGTTTGGGTGAAGTTTGTCAGTGAGTGTGGTGCAATGTGTTTGGGTGAAGTGTGTCAGTGAGTGTGTTGCAATGAGTTTGGGTGATGTGTGTGTCAGTGAGTGTGGTGCAATGTGTTTGGGTGATGTGTGTGTCAGTGAGTGTGGTGCAATGTGTTTGGCTGATGTGTGTGTCAGTGAGTGTGGAGCAATGTGTTTGGGTGATGTGTGTGTCAGTGAGTGTGGTGCAATGTGTTTGGGTGATGTGTGTGTCAGTCAGTGTGGTGCAATGTGTTTGGCTGATGTGTGTGTCAGTGAGTGTGGTGCAATGTGTTTGGGTGATGTGCCTGTCAGTGAGTGTGGTGCAAAGTGTTTGGGTGATGTGTGTGTCAGTGAGTGTGGTGCAATGTGTTTGGGTGATGTTTCTCAGTGAGTGTGGTGTAATGTGTTTGGGTGATGTGTGTGTCAGTGAGTGTGGTGCAATGTGTTTGGGTGATGTGTGTCAGTGAGTGTGGTGCAATGTGTTTGGGTGATGTGTGTGTCAGTGAGTGTGGTGCAATTTGTTTGGGTGATGTGTGTCAGTGAGTGTGGTGCAATGTGTTTGGGTGATGTGTGTGTCAGTGAGTGTGGTGCAATGTGTTTGGGTGAAGTGTGTGTCAGTGAGTGTGCTGCAATGTGTTTGTGTGATGTGTGTGTCAGTGAGTGTGGTGCAATGTGTTTGGGTGATGTGTGTGTCAGTGAGTGTGCTGCAATGTGTTTGGGTGATGTGTGTGTCAGTGAGTGTGGTGCAATGTGTTTGGGTGAAGTGTGTGTCAGTGAGTGTGGTGCAATGTGTTTGGGTGAAGTGTGTCAATGAGTGTGGTGCAATGTGTTTGGGTGAAGTTTGTCAGTGAGTGTGGTGCAATGTGTTTGGGTGAAGTGTGTCAGTGAGTGTGGTGCAATGTGTTTGGGTGATGTGTGTCAGTGAGTGTGGTGCAATGTGTTTGGCTGATGTGTGTGTCAGTGAGTGTGGTGCAATGTGTTTGGGGGATGTGTCTGTCAGTGAGTGTGGTGCAAAGTGTTTGGGTGATGTGTGTGTCAGTGAGTGTGGTGCAATGTGTTTGGGTGATGTTTCTCAGTGAGTGTGGTGTAATGTGTTTGGGTGATGTGTGTGTCAGTGAGTGTGGTGCAATGTGTTTGGGTGAAGTGTGTCAGTGAGTGTGGTGCAATGTGTTTGGATGATGTGTGTCAGTGAGTGTGGTGAAATGTGTTTGGGTGATGTGTGTGTCAGTGAGTGTGGTGCAATGTGTTTGGCTGATGTGTGTGAGTGAGTGTGGTGCAATGTGTTTGGGTGAAGTGTGTGTCAGTGAGTGTGGTTCAATGTGTTTGGGTGAAGTGTGTCAATGAGTGTGGTGCAATGTGTTTGGGTGAAGTTTGTCAGTGAGTGTGGTGCAATGTGTTTGGGTGAAGTGTGTCAGTGAGTGTGTTGCAATGTGTTTGGGTGATGTGTGTCAGTGAGTGTGGTGCAATGTGTTTGGGTGATGTGTGTGTCAGTGAGTGTGGTGCAATGTGTTTGGCTGATGTGTGTGTCAGTGAGTGTGGAGCAATGTGTTTGGGTGATGTGTGTGTTAGTGAGTGTGGTGCAATGTGTTTGGGTGATGTGTGTCAGTGAGTGTGGTGCAATGTGTTTGGGTGATGTGTGTGTCAGTGAGTGTGGTGCAATGTGTTTGGGTGATGTGTGTGTCAGTGAGTGTGCTGCAATGTGTTTGTGTGATGTGTGTGTCAGTGAGTGTGGTGCAATGTGTTTGGGTGATGTGTGAGTCAGTGAGTGTGGTGCAATGTGTTTGGGTGATGTGTGTGTCAGTGAGTGTGGTGCAATGTGTTTGGGTGATGTTTGTCAGTAAGTGTGGTGCAATGTGTTTGGGTGATGTGTGTCAGTGAGTGTGGTGCAATGTGTTTGGGTGATGTGTGTGTCAGTCAGTGTGGTGCAATGTGTTTGGGTGATGTGTGTGTCAGTGAGTTTGCTGCAATGTGTTTGTGTGATGTGTGTGTCAGTGAGTGTGGTGCAATGTGTTTCGGGGAATTGTGTCAGTGAGTGTGGTGCAATGTGTTTGGGTGAAGTGTGTCAATGAGTGTGGTGCAATGTGTTTGGGTGAAGTTTGTCAGTGAGTGTGGTGCTATGTGTTTGGGTGAAGTGTGTCAGTGAGTGTGGTGCAATGTGTTTGGGTGGTGTGTGTCAGTGATTGTGGTGCAATGTGTTTGGGTGATGTGTGTCAGTGAGTGCGGTGCAATGTGTTTGGGTGATGTGTGTGTCAGTGAGAGCGGTGCAATGTGTTTGGGTGATGTGTGTGTCAGTGAGTGTGGTGCAATATGTTTGGCTGATGTGTGTGTCAGTGAGTGTGGTGCAATGTGTTTGGGTGATGTGCCTGTCAGTGAGTGTGGTGCAATGTGTTTGGGTGATGTGTCTGTCAGTGAGTGTTGTGCAAAGTGTTTGGGTGATGTGTGTGTCAGTGAGTGTGGTGCAATGTGTTTGGGTGATGTGTGTGTCAGTAAGTGTGTTGCAATGTGTTTTTGTGATGTGTGTGTCAGTAAGTGTGTTGCAATGTGTTTTTGTGATGTGTCTGTCAGTGAGTGTGCTGCAATGTGTTTGGGTGATGTGTGTGTCAGTGAGTGTGCTGCAATGTGTTTGGGTGATGTGTGTCAGTGAGTGTGGTGCAATGTGTTTGGGCGATGTGTGTCAGTGAGTGTGGTGCAATGTGTTTGGGTGATGTGTGTGTCAGTGAGTGTGGTGCATTGTGTTTGTGTGAAGTGTGTCAGTGAATGTGGCGCAATGTGTTTGGGTGATGTGTGTCAGTGAGTGTGGTGCAATGTGTTTGGGTGATGTGTGTGTCAGTGAGTGTGGTGCAATGTGTTTGGGTGACGTGCGTGTCAGTGTGTGTGGTGCAATGTGTTTGGGTGAAGTGTGTCAGTGAGTGTGGTGCAATGTCTTTGGGTGATGTGTGTCAGTGAGTGTGGTGCAATGTGTTTGGGTGATGTGTCTGTCAGTGAGTGTGGTGCAATGTGTTTGGGTGACGTGTGTGTCAGTGTGTGTGGTGCAATGTGTTTGGGTGAAGTGTGTCAGTGAGTGTGGTGCAATGTGTTCGGGTGATGTGTGTCAGTGAGTGTGGTGCAATGTGTTTGGGTGATGTGTGTCAGTGAGTGTGGTGCAATGTGTTTGGGTGCTGTGTGTGTGAGTGTGTGTGGAGCAATGTGTTTGTGTGATGTGTGTGTCAGTGAGTGTGGGGCAATGTGTTTGGGTGAAGTGTGTCAGTGAATGTGGTGCAATGTGTTTGGGTGAAGTGTGTCAGTGAGTGTGGTGCAATGTGTTTGGATGATGTGTGTCAGTGAGTGTGGTGCAATGTGTTTGGGTGAAGTGTGTCAGTGAGTGTGGTGCAATGTGTTTGGGTGAAGTGTGTCAGTGAGTGTGGTGCAATGTGTTTGGGTGATGTGTGTCAGTATGTGTGGTGCAATGTGTTTGGGTGATGTGTGTGTCAGTGAGAGCGGTGCAATGTGTTTGGGTGATGTGTGTGTCAGTGAGTGTGGTGCAATGTGTTTGTGTGATGTGTGTGTCAGTGAGTGTGGTGCAATGTGTTTGGGGGATGTGTCTGTCAGTGAGTGTGGTGCAAAGTGTTTGGGTGATGTGTGTGTCAGTGAGTGTGGTGCAATGTGTTTGGGTGATGTTTCTCAGTGAGTGTGGTGTAATGTGTTTGGGTGATGTGTGTGTCAGTGAGTGTGGTGCAATGTGTTTGGGTGATGTGTGTCAGTGAGTGTGGTGCAATGAGTTTGGGTGATGTGTGTGTCAGTGAGTGTGGTACAATGTGTTTGGGTGATGTGTGTGTCAGTGAGTGTGGTGCAATGTGTTTGGCTGATGTGTGTGTCAGTGAGTGTGGACCAATGTGTTTGGGTGATGTGTGTGTCAGTGAGTATGGTGCAATGTGTTTGGGTGATGTGTGTGTCAGTGAGTGTGGTGCAATGTGTTTGGGTGATGTTTGTCAGTAAGTGTGGTGCAATGTGTTTGGGTGATGTGTGTCAGTGAGTGTGGTGCAATGTGTTTGGGTGATGTTTGTATCAGTCAGTGTGGTGCAATGTGTTTGGGTGATGTGTGTGTCAGTCAGTGTGCTGCAATGTGTTTGTGTGATGTGTGTGTCAGTGAGTGTGGAGCAATGTGTCTGGGTGATGTGTGTGTCAGTGAGTGTGCTGCAATGTGTTTGGGTGATGTGTGTGTCAGTGAGTGTGGTGCAATGTGTTTGGGTGAAGTCTGTGTCAGTGAGTGTGGTGCAATGTGTTTGGGTGAAGTGTGTCAATGAGTGTGGTGCAATGTGTTTGGGTGAAGTTTGTCAGTGAGTGTGGTGCATTGTGTTTGTGTGAAGTGTGTCAGTGAATGTGGCGCAATGTGTTTGGGTGATGTGTGTCAGTGAGTGTGGTGCAATGTGTTTGGGTGAAGTGTGTGTCAGTGAGTGTGGTGCAATGTGTTTGGGTGACGTGCGTGTCAGTGTGTGTGGTGCAATGTGTTTGGGTGAAGTGTGTCAGTGAGTGTGGTGCAATGTCTTTGGGTGATGTGTGTCAGTGAGTGTGGTGCAATGTGTTTGGGTGATGTGTCTGTCAGTGAGTGTGGTGCAATGTGTTTGGGTGACGTGCGTGTCAGTGTGTGTGGTGCAATGTGTTTGGGTGAAGTGTGTCAGTGAGTGTGGTGCAATGTGTTCGGGTGATGTGTGTCAGTGAGTGTGGTGCAATGTGTTTGGGTGATGTGTGTCAGTGAGTGTGGTGCAATGTGTTTGGGTGCTGTGTGTGTGAGTGTGTGTGGAGCAATGTGTTTGTGTGATGTGTGTGTCAGTGAGTGTGGGGCAATGTGTTTGGGTGAAGTGTGTCAGTGAATGTGGTGCAATGTGTTTGGGTGAAGTGTGTCAGTGAGTGTGGTGCAATGTGTTTGGATGATGTGTGTCAGTGAGTGTGGTGCAATGTGTTTGGGTGAAGTGTGTCAGTGAGTGTGGTGCAATGTGTTTGGGTGAAGTGTGTCAGTGAGTGTGGTGCAATGTGTTTGGGTGATGTGTGTCAGTATGTGTGGTGCAATGTGTTTGGGTGATGTGTGTGTCAGTGAGAGCGGTGCAATGTGTTTGGGTGATGTGTGTGTCAGTGAGTGTGGTGCAATGTGTTTGTGTGATGTGTGTGTCAGTGAGTGTGGTGCAATGTGTTTGGGGGATGTGTCTGTCAGTGAGTGTGGTGCAAAGTGTTTGGGTGATGTGTGTGTCAGTGAGTGTGGTGCAATGTGTTTGGGTGATGTTTCTCAGTGAGTGTGGTGTAATGTGTTTGGGTGATGTGTGTGTCAGTGAGTGTGGTGCAATGTGTTTGGGTGAAGTGAGTCAGTGAGTGTGGTGCAATGTGTTTGGGTGATGTGTGTCAGTGAGTGTGGTGCAATGAGTTTGGGTGATGTGTGTGTCAGTGAGTGTGGTACAATGTGTTTGGGTGATGTGTGTGTCAGTGAGTGTGGTGCAATGTGTTTGGCTGATGTGTGTGTCAGTGAGTGTGGACCAATGTGTTTGGGTGATGTGTGTGTCAGTGAGTATGGTGCAATGTGTTTGGGTGATGTGTGTGTCAGTGAGTGTGGTGCAATGTGTTTGGGTGATGTTTGTCAGTAAGTGTGGTGCAATGTGTTTGGGTGATGTGTGTCAGTGAGTGTGGTGCAATGTGTTTGAGTGATGTTTGTATCAGTCAGTGTGGTGCAATGTGTTTGGGTGATGTGTGTGTCAGTCAGTGTGGTGCAATGTGTTTGTGTGATGTGTGTGTCAGTGAGTGTGGTGCAATGTGTTTGGGTGATGTGTGTGTCAGTGAGTGTGCTGCAATGTGTTTGGGTGATGTGTGTGTCAGTGAGTGTGGTGCAATGTGTTTGGGTGAAGTCTGTGTCAGTGAGTGTGGTGCAATGTGTTTGGGTGAAGTGTGTCAATGAGTGTGGTGCAATGTGTTTGGGTGAAGTTTGTCAGTGAGTGTGGTGCTATGTGTTTGGGTGAAGTGTGTCAGTGAGTGTGGTGCAATGTGTTTGGGTGATGTGTGTCAGTGAGTGTGGTGCAATGTGTTTGGGTGATGTGTGTCAGTGAGTGTGGTGCAATGTGTTTGGGTGATGTGTGTGTCAGTGAGAGCGGTGCAATGTGTTTGTGTGATGTGTGTGTCAGTGAGTGTGGTGCAATGTGTTTGGCTGATGTGTGTGTCAGTGAGTGTGGTGCAATGTGTTTGGGTGATGTGCCTGTCAGTGAGTGTGGTGCAAAGTGTTTGGGTGATGTGTGTGTCAGTGAATGTGGTGCAATGTGTTTGGGTGAAGTGTTTCAGTGAGTGTGGTGCAATGTGTTTGGGTGATGTGTCTGTCAGTGAGTGTGGTGCAAAGTGTTTGGGTGATGTGTGTGTCAGTGAGTGTGGTGCAATGTGTTTGGGTGAAGTGTGTGTCAGTGTGAGCGGTGCAATGTGTTTGGGTGAAGTGTGTGTCAGTGAGTGTGGTGCAATGTGATTGGGTGAAGTGTGTCAATGAGTGCGGTGCAATGTGTTTGGGTGAAGTGTGTCAATGAGTGCGGTGCAATGTGTTTGGGTGATGTGTGTGTCAGTGAGTGTGGTGCAATGTGTTTGGGTGATGTGTGTGTCAGTGAGTGTGGTGCAATGTGTTTGGGTGATGTGCCTGTCCTGGTTGAACAGCTGGCAGTGTGTGCAAGGTGTGAGAAGTGGTTTTGAGGCTTGCAGCAGTGGTAAGTGTCTGAGGGTGAGGTGAAGTTATGATTGTGAGTTCTGAGTCATGTTTGGTAAAGATTGTTGGTAGGTGAGTGATGGCGGTTTGGTGCATTGAGCAGTCTGTGAGGCTGGTGGTGCAGTTGGTGGGATATGGCGTTTGAAGATGCATTCACTGACCTTGACCACTCATTAAACTACTTGCGGCACTGGATCTAGGTCCTGGGGGCAACACAGGTATCTGCTAATTCCTTTCACTGCTTTCTGGCGTATTGCCTGGAAGGACTCCTGCCCCCTGCTGGTAGAGAACCTGTCTTCTTCAGAATACCCCCTTGACCAAAGCCTCGAGTGCTGCACCTGGGAAACAATCGCACCATCGGCAGTGCCTTTATTGCTGAGCTCACCGCTCCAATCATCTAAATGAGCAGGCAGCACGAGTCTTGGCCCGCAGCACTTTGAACGGGCGCGGCCAGATCACGCTTCACGCTCCCCGTGCCTCTTTTCGGGCTGAATCTAATTTCACCCCCATTGTCCCTGCCTCCTTTCTGTAACTCTGAGCTGTTCACTAGCAGTTGCAGGCTGAAGAGCAAAGGGCTTTAAGTTGGACAGTTGCCCTTTTCCTGTTTAGACATCCATCTTAGAACGGCAGTATAACTCTGTGCTGCTGTTTACACCACTGTAACTACAGCTATCAGTTTGATCTGATCAATACAGTTTGATAGATACATACACTCCCTCTGATCACTTGGATGCCAATTCAGCAACTGATACCCCTCCCATTCCCCCAAAGGAGTTGGGAAAAGAGCACCGAGGTCAACAGGAGCCCTTTGCACTTGTATTTCTGGCTGGATTTTGGTATGTGTGGCCCAGCAGGAGGCTGAAATGTGGCGTATTTTCAAACCCCCTCAATCTCTCATGCAATCTGAAAGGATTGAGCTATCACAATATTTGTAGAGGTGGCCAAAACATTGGTCAAAGAGGTAGATTTTAAGGAGCGTCTTAAAGGAGGAAAGAGAGGTCGCGAGGCGGAGAGGTTTAGGCAGGGTATTCCAGAGCTTAGGGCCCAGGCAACAGAAGGTGGAGCGATTATAATCAGGGATGCTCAAGAGGCCAGAATTAGAGGAGTGCTGATATCTCCGGGGGTTTGTGGGGCTGGAGGAGATTACAGAGATAGGGAGAGGCGAGGCCATGGAGAGGTTTGAAAACACGGACGAGAATTTTAAAATCGAGGCGTTGCTTAACCGGGAGTCAATGTAGGTCAGCGAGCACAGGGGTGATGGGGAATGGGACTTGGTGCGAGTTAGGACACGGGCAGCCGAGTTTTGGATCATCTCCAGTTTATAGAGGGTAGATAATGGGAGGCCGGCCAGGAGTGTGTTGGAATAGTCAAGTCTGGAGGTAACAAAAGCATGGATGAGGGTTTCAGCTGCAGATGAGCTGAGGCAGGTCAGTTGAAATGTGGATCCAAAGCCAAATCAATAGCAATTTCTTTCATTTACCCTTGCTGGAATCAGCAAACTCAGCACAAACCTGGCATCGAACCTGACACCTTCCCAGCTTCGTTCTCAGCTGATCAGTACTTTTATCAACTAAAAGAAATAACTTGCATTCATAGAGCGTCTTTCATGATCTCAGGACGTCCCAAACGTTTTTCAGCCACTGAAACACATCTGAAGTCTAGTCGCTGTTGTAATTTAGAAAATACGGCAGCAAATTTGCGCACAGCAAGCTCCCGCAAATGAGATAATGACCAGCTAATCTGTTTTAGTGACGTTGGTGGAGGTTTAAATATTGGCCAGGACACCGGGGAAAACTGCCCTGCTCTTCTTCAAATAGTGCCATGGGATCTTTTACGTGAGAGGGCAGACGGGGCCTCGGTTTAACATCTCAATCGATACGAGGCACCTCTGACAGCGCAGCACTCCCTCAGCACTGCACTGTAGTGTCAGCCTAGATTATGCGCTCAAGTCTCTGGAGCAGGGCTTGAACCCACAACCGTCTGACTCCGAGAGCAAGTGCTGCCCACGGAGCCACAGTTGACACCTTGGTCACGTGTGCGTCATCAGTGGAACTCAACTTACAATGAATGCAGAGCATCCTAGTGATGTGCAGGGACAAATAAATTCCCAATACTATTCTTTAGCAGGCAGGTGCCTTCATTTCCCATCACAGACTCTCTCCTGTCACACAGCATGAAGACGTGCTGGCATTTTTGCAGAGCTGCTTACTGACACATCGCACACCGAAGGGAGTTCTACCGAGCAGCTATTATATATCACCTCCAATAATGCCCGATTCTCAAGCTCAGGAACATAGTGGCACAAAGTCAATTTACCAAGTTAGTCAGCAACAATGGGAGTTGTTGTAAACAAAGAGAGTATCAGCTATCTGTCGAGATTATACAGCTCCAATCATAACAGGGCATGGGAGGGAGTCAGATGGTCCACAGGGAGAATAATGGAGAGCTGGAACTCAAAGAAAAGGCACTCCTGAAATGAAGTTTCACGTAGTTTACCGCCAATAATTACAGATCAAAAGGTGCTAATTCTACATGTGCTAGTAACTGTGCTGTATTTATAGTACTACGTTTCACATAAGGCGTAATATTCGATTTAGCGTGCTGTGTTCTATTTAGAGCATTATATTTTAGATCTTTGTTCTGTGTAACACAAATATCTATTTATAGATTAAAGCTATGTAGTGCTCTGTTCAGTTTATCGGGCTCTGTTCTATGTGTGGGGAATATTCTGTTTGTAGCTCCAAATTGTCATCAGAGCTCTGTGTTCTATTGATGCAGCTATTATATGTTTTATATAAATAAGGTTCTATTTATAGATCTACATTCTAGTCATTGCACTTTATTCTATTTAAATATTATATTGCTTTTATAGTGTTATATTCTATTTATATTAAGCGCTATAAATATAACATTTATAGCCCCACGTTCTATATGCAGGGCCACGTTCTATATACAGGTCCATGTTCTATATACAAATCCATGTTCTATATACAGGGCCACGTACTATATACAGGGCCACGTTCTATATACAGGGCCACGTTCTATATACAGGGCCATGTTCGACATACAGGGCCATGTTCTATATACAGGGCCACGTTCTAGATACAAGGCCATGTTCTATATACAGGTCCATGTTCAATATACAGTTCCACGTTCTATATACAGGGCCACGTTCTATATACAGGGCAATGTTCTATATACAGGGCCACGTTCTATATACAGGGCCGTGTTCTATATACAGGGCCATGCTCTATATACAGGGCCGCATTCTATATACAGGGCCATGTTCTATATACAGGTCCATGTTCAATATACAGGGCCACATTCTATATACAGGGCCATGTTCTATATACAGGGCCACGTTCTATATACAGTGCCACATTCCATATACAGGGCCATGTTCTATATACAGGGCCACGTTCTATATACAGGGACACGTACTATATACAGGGCCATGTTCTATATAGAGGGCCCTGTTCTATATACAGGGCCACGTTCTATATACAGGGCCATGTTCTATATACAGGGCCACGTTCTATATACAGGGCCACGTTCTATATACAGTGCCATGTTCTATATACAGTGCCATGTTCTATATACAGGGCCATGTTCTATATACAGGGCCACGGTCTATATATAGGGCCATGTTCTATATACTGGGCCATGTTCTATATACTGGGCCACGTTCTATATACAGGGCCATGTTCTATATACAGGGCCATGTTCTATATACAGGGCCACGTTCTATATAGAGGGCCATGTTCTATATAGAGGGCCCTGTTCTATATACAGGGCCACGTTCTATATACAGGGCCATGTTCTATATACAGGGCCACGTTCTATATACAGGGCCACGTTTTATATACAGGGCCATGCTCTATATACAGGGCCGCGTTCTATATACAGGGCAATGTTCTATATACAGGGCCATGTTCTATATACAGGGCCACGTACTATGTACAGTGCCATGTTCTATATACAGGGCCATGTTCTATATACAGGGCCACGTTCTATATACTGGGCCATGTTCTATATACAGGGCCACGTTCTATATACATGGCCACGTTCGATATACAGGTCCATGTTCAATATACAGGGCCACGTTCTATATACTGGGTCATTTTCTATATAAAGGGCCATGTTCTATATACAGGGCCATGTTCTATATAGAGGGCAACATTCTATATACAGGTCCATGTTCAATATACAGGGCCATGTTCTATATACAGGGCCATGTTCTATACACTGGGCCATGTTCTATATACAGGGCCACGTTCTATATAAATGGTCATTTCCTATATCCAGGGCCATGTTCTATATACTGGGCCATGTTCTATATACAGGGCCATGCTCCATATACATGGCCATGTTCTATATACAGGGCCATGTTCCATATACACGACCACGTTCTAGAAACAGGGCCATGTTCTATATACAGGGCAATGTATTATATACAGGGCCATGTTCTATATACAGGGCCACGTTCAATATACAGGGTCATTTTCAATATACAGGGCCATGTTCTATATACAGGGCCACGTTCTATATACAGGGCCATGTTCTATATACAGGGCCATGTTCAATATACAGGGCAACGTTCTATATACTGGGTCATTTTCTATATACAGGGCCATGTTCTATATACAGGGCCATGTTCTATATACAGGGCCACGTTCTATATACAGTGCCATGTTCTATATACAGTGCCATGTTCTATATACAGGGCCATGTTCTATATACAGGGCCACGTTCTATATATAGGGCCATGTTCTATATACAGGACCATGTTCTATAGACTTGTCCATGTTCTATATACAGGGCCACGTTCTATATAAATGGTCATTTTCTATATACAGGGACATGTTGTATATACTGGGCCATGTTCTATATACAGGGCCATGCTCTATATACAGAGCCATGTTCTATATACAGGCTCACGTTCCATATACACAACCACGTTCTATATACAGGGCCATGTTCTATATAGAGGGCAATGTATTATATACAGATCCATGTTCTATATACCGGGCCACGTTCAATATACAGGGTCATTTTCAATATACAGGGCCATGTTCTATATACCGAGCCACGTTCTATATACAGGGCCATGTTCTATATACAGTGCCATGTTCTATATACAGGGTCATGTTCTATATACAGGGCCACGTTCTATATACAGGGCCATGTTCTATATACAGGGCCACGTTCTATATATAGGGCCACGTTCTATATACAGGGCCACGTTCTATATACAGGGCCACGTTCTATATACAGGGCCACGTTCTATATACTGAGCTACGTTCTATATACAGGGCCATGTTCTATATACAGGGCCACGTTCAATATACAGGGTCATTTTATATATACAGGGCCATGTTTTATATACAGGGCCATGTTCTATATACTGGGCCACGTTCTATATACAGGGCCATGCTCTATATACAGAGCCATGTTCTATATACAGGGTCACGTTCCATATACACAACCACGTTCTATATACAGGGCCATGTTCTATATAGAGGGCAATGTATTATATACAGATCCATGTTCTATATACCGGGCCACGTTCAATATACAGGGTCATTTTCAATATACAGGGCCATGTTCTATATACCGAGCCACGTTCTATATACAGGGCCACGTTCTATATACAGTGCCATGTTCTATATACAGGGTCATGTTCTATATACAGGGCCACGTTCTATATACAGGGCCATGTTCTATATACAGGGCCACGTTCTATATATAGGGCCACGTTCTATATACAGGGCCACGTTCTATATACAGGGCCACGTTCTATATACAGGGCCACGTTCTATATACTGAGCTACGTTCTATATACAGGGCCATGTTCTATATACAGGGCCACGTTCAATATACAGGGTCATTTTATATATACAGGGCCATGTTTTATATACAGGGCCATGTTCTATATACAGGGCCATGTTCTATATACAGGGCCACGTACTATATACAGACCCAAGTTCTATATACTTGGCCACGTTCAAGATACTGGGCCATGTCCTATATACAGGGCCACGTTCAATATACAGGGCCACGTTCTATATACAGGGAAATGTTCTATATACAGGGCCACGTTCTATATACCGGGCAATGTTCAATATACATGGCCATGTTCTATATACGGGGCCAATTTCTATATATTGGGCCATGTTCTAAATAAAGGGCCATGTTCTATACACTGGGCCATGTTCTATATACAGAGACATGTTCTATATACAGGGCCACGTTCTATATACAGGGCCATGTTCAATATACAGGGTCACATTCTATTTTCAGGGCCATGTTCTATATACAGGGCCATGTTCAATATACAGGGTCATGTTCAATATACAGGGCCACGTTCAATATACTTGGCCACGTTCAAGATACTGGGCCATGTCCTATATACAGGGCCACGTTCAATATACAGGGCCACGTTCTATATACAGGGAAATGTTCTATATACAGGGCCACGTTCTATATACCGGGCAATGTTCAATATACTGGGCCATGTTCTATATACAGGGCCATGTTCAATATACAGGGTCACATTCTATTTTTAGGGCCATGTTCTATATACAGTGCCATGTTCAATATACAGGGTCATGTTCAATATACAGGGCCACGTTCAATATACTGGGCCATGTCCTATATACAGGGCCACGTTCAATATACAGGGCCACATTCTAAATACAGGGAAATGTTCTATATACAGGGCCACGTTCTATGTACAGCGCAATGTTCAATATACATGGCCATGTTCTATATACAGGCCCAAGTTCTATATACTTGGCCACATTCTATATATAGGGCCACGTTCTATATACAGGGCCACGTTCTATATACAGGGCCACGTTCTATATACAGGGCCACGTTCTATATACTGAGCTACGTTCTATATACAGGGCCATGTTCTATATACAGGGCCACGTTCAAAATACAGGGTCATTTTATATATACAGGGACATGTTCTATATACAGGGCCATGTTCTATATACTGGGCCACGTTCTATATACAGGGCCACGTTCTATATACAGGGCCATGTTCTATATACAGGGCCATGTTCTATATACAGGGCCATGTTCTATATACAGGGCCACGTACTATATACAGGCCCAAGTTCTATATACTTGGCCACGTTCAATATACTGGGCCGTGTCCTATATACAGGGCCACGTTCAATATACAGGGCCACGTTCTATATACAGGGAAATGTTCTATATACAGGGCCACGTTCTATATACAGGGCCATGCTCTATATACAGGGCCGCGTTCTATATACAGGGCAATGTTCTATATACAGGGCCATGTTCTATATACAGGGCCACGTTCTATGTACAGTGCCATGTTCTATATACAGGGCCATGTTCTATATACAGGGCCACGTTCTATATACTGGGCCATGTTCTATATACAGGGCCACGTTCTATATACATGGCCACGTTCGATATACAGGTCCATGTTCAATATACAGGGCCACGTTCTATATACTGGGTCATTTTCTATATAAAGGGCCATGTTCTATATACAGGGCCATGTTCTATATAGAGGGCAACATTCTATATACAGGTCCATGTTCAATATACAGGGCCATGTTCTATATACAGGGCCATGTTCTATACACTGGGCCATGTTCTATATACAGGGCCACGTTCTATATAAATGGTCATTTCCTATATCCAGGGCCATGTTCTATATACTGGGCCATGTTCTATATACAGGGCCATGCTCCATATACATGGCCATGTTCTATATACAGGGCCATGTTCCATATACACGACCACGTTCTAGAAACAGGGCCATGTTCTATATACAGGGCAATGTATTATATACAGGGCCATGTTCTATATACAGGGCCACGTTCAATATACAGGGTCATTTTCAATATACAGGGCCATGTTCTATATACAGGGCCACGTTCTATATACAGGGCCATGTTCTATATACAGGGCCATGTTCAATATACAGGGCAACGTTCTATATACTGGGTCATTTTCTATATACAGGGCCATGTTCTATATACAGGGCCATGTTCTATATACAGGGCCACGTTCTATATACAGTGCCATGTTCTATATACAGTGCCATGTTCTATATACAGGGCCATGTTCTATATACAGGGCCACGTTCTATATATAGGGCCATGTTCTATATACAGGACCATGTTCTATAGACTTGTCCATGTTCTATATACAGGGCCACGTTCTATATAAATGGTCATTTTCTATATACAGGGACATGTTCTATATACTGGGCCATGTTCTATATACAGGGCCATGCTCTATATACAGAGCCATGTTCTATATACAGGGTCACGTTCCATATACACAACCACGTTCTATATACAGGGCCATGTTCTATATAGAGGGCAATGTATTATATACAGATCCATGTTCTATATACCGGGCCACGTTCAATATACAGGGTCATTTTCAATATACAGGGCCATGTTCTATATACCGAGCCACGTTCTATATACAGGGCCATGTTCTATATACAGGGCCATGTTCAATATACAGGGCAACGTTCTATATACTGGGTCATTTTCTATATACAGAGCCATGTTCTATATACAGGGCCATGTTTTATATAGAGGGCAACGTTCTATATACAGATCCATGTTCAATATACAGGGCCATGTTCTATATACAGCACCATGTTCTAAATACTGGGCCATGTTCTATATACTGGGCCACATTCTATATACATGGTCATTTTCTATATACAGGGCCATGTTCTATATACTGAGCCATGTTCTATATACAGGGCCATGTTCTATATACAGGGCCACGTTCTATATACAGGGCAACGTTCTATATACAGGGTCACGTTCTATATACAGGGTCACGTTCTATATACAGGGCCACGTTCTACATACAGGGCCATGTTCTATATACAGGGCCATGTTCAATATACAGGGTCATTTTCTATATACAGGGCCATGTTCTATATACAGGGCCATGTTCTATTTGCTCGGCCACGTTCTATATACAGGGCCACGTTCTATAGACAGGGCCACGTTCTATATACAGGGCCACGTTCTATATACTGGGCCATGTTCTATATACAGGGCCACTTTCTATATACAGGGCCACGTTCTATATACAGGGAAACGTTCTATATAATGGGCCACGTTCTATATACAGGGCCACGTTCTGTGTACAGGGCCACATTCAATATACAGGGCCACGTTCTATATATTTGGCTACGTTCGATATACAGGGCCACGTTCAACATACAGGGCCACGTTCTATATACAGTGCCACGTTCTATATAGAGGGCCACGTTGTATATACAGGGCCATGTTCAATATACAGGGCCACGTTCAATATACAGGGCCACGTTTAATATACAGGGCCACATTCTATATAAAGGGTCACGTTGTATATACAGGGCCACGTTCAATATACAGGGCGACCTTCTATATACAGGGCCACGTTCAATATAGAGGGCCATGTTCTATATACAGGGCCACGTTCTATATACAGGGCCACGTTCAATATGCAGGGCCATGTTTTATATACAGGGCCATGTTCTATATACAGGGCCATGTTCTATATACAGGGCCATGTTCTATATAGAGGGCCATGTTCTATATACAGGGAAATGTTCTATATACAGGGCCACGTTCTATATACAGGGCCACGTTCTATATAGAGGGCCATGTTCTATATACAGAGCCACGTTCTATATACAGGGCCACGTTCTATATACAGTGACACGTTCTATATAGAGGGCCACGTTCAATATGCAGGGCCATGTTTTATATACAGGGCCATTTTCTACATACAGGGCCATGTTCTATATACAGGGCCATGTTCTATATACAGGGCCACGTTCTATATACAGGGCCATATTCTATATAGAGTGCCATTTTCTATATACAGGTCCATGTTCTATATACAGGGCCACGTTCTATATACAGGGCCACGTTCTATATACAGGGCCACGTTCTATATACAGTGACACGTTCTATATACAGGGCCACGTTCTATATACAGGGCCATGTTCTATATACAGGGCCACGTTCTATATACAAGGCCACGTTCTATACACTGGGCCAAGTTCTAGATACAGGGCCATTTTCTATATACAGGGCCACGTTAAATATACTGGGCTATGTTCTATATACAGTGCCACGTTCTATATACAGGGCATGTTCAATATACAGGGCCATGTTCTATATACAGGGTCATATTCTATGTACAGGGCCATGTTCTATATACAGGGCTATGTTCAATATACAGGGCAACGTTCTATATACTGGGTCATTTTCTATATACAGTGCCATGTTCAATATACAGGGCAACGTTCTATATACTGGGTCATTTTCTATATACTGGGCCATGTTCTATATACAGGGCCATGTTTTATATAGAGGGCAACGTTCTATATACAAATCCATGTTCAATATACAGGGCCATGTTCTATATACAGCACCATGTTCTATAGACTGGGCCATGTTCTATATACTGGGCCACATTCTATATACATGGTCATTTTCTATATACAGGGCCATGTTCTATATACTGAGCCATGTTCTATATACAGGGCCATGTTCTATATACAGGGCCATGTTCTATATACAGGGCCACGTTCTATATACAGGGTAACGTTCTATATACAGGGCCATGTTCTATATACAGGGCCATGTTCTATATACAGGGCCATGTTCTATATACAGGGGCACGTTGTATATACAGGGCCACGTTCTATATACAGGGCCATGTTCTATATACAGGGCCATGTTCTATATACAGTGCCATGTTCTATATACTGGGCCACGTTCTATATACAGAGCCATGTTCTATATACAGGGCAATGTACTATATACAGGGCCATGTTCTATATACAGGGCCACGTTCTATATACAGGGCCACGTTCTATATACAGGGCCACGTTCTATATACTGAGCTACGTTCTATATACAGGGCCATGTTCTATATACAGGGCCACGTTCAATATACAGGGTCATTTTATATATACAGGGCCATGTTTTATATACAGGGCCATGTTCTATATACAGGGCCATGTTCTATATATAGTGCCATGTTCTATATACAGGGTCATGTTCTATATACAGGGCCACGTTCTATATACAGGGCCATGTTCTATATACAGGGCCACGTTCTATATATAGGGCCACGTTCTATATACAGGGCCACGTTCTATATACAGGGCCACGTTCTATATACAGGGCCACGTTCTATATACTGAGCTACGTTCTATATACAGGGCCATGTTCTATATACAGGGCCACGTTCAATATACAGGGTCATTTTATATATACAGGGCCATGTTTTATATACAGGGCCATGTTCTATATACTGGGCCACGTTCTATATAGAGGGCCACGTTCAATATGCGGGGCCATGTTTTATATACAGGGCCATGTTCTATATACAGGGCCATGTTCTATATACAGGGCCAGGTTCAATATACAGGGCCATGTTCTATATACAGGGCCATGTTCTATATACAGGGCCACATTCAATATACTGGGCCATGTCCTATATACAGGGCCACGTTCAATATACAGGGCCACGTTCTATATGCAGGGAAATGTTCTATATACCGGGCCACGTTCTATATACAGTGCCATGTTCAATATACATGGCCATGTTCTATATATGGGGCCAATTTCTATATATTGGGCCATGTTCTAAATACAGGGCCATGTTCTATACACTGGGCCATGTTCTATATACAGGGCCATGTTCTATATACAGGGCGACGTTCTATATACAGGTCCATGTTCTATATACTGGGCCATGTTCTATATACAGGGCCATGTTCAATATACAGGGTCACGTTCTATTTTCAGGGCCATTTTCTATATATAGGACCACGTTCTATATACAGGGCCATGTTCTAAATACAGGGCCATGTTCTATGTACAGGACCACGTTCTATATACAGGGCCACGTTCTAAATATTGTGCCATGTTCTATATACAGGACCACATTCTATATACAGGACCATGCTCTATATACAGGATCACGTTCTATATACAGGGTCACGTTCTATATACAGGGCCACGTTCTATATACAGGGCCACGTTCAATATACAGGGCCACGTTCTGTATACAGGGCCACGTTGTATATACAGGGCCACGTTCTGTATACAGGTTCACGTTCAATATACAGGGCCACGTTCTATATAGAGGGCCACGTTCTGTATACAGGGCCACGTTCACTATACAGGGCGACGTTCTATATACAGGGCCACGTTCATTAATACGGGCCATGTTCTATATACAGGGCCACGTTCAATAAACAGGGCCATGTTGTATATACAGGGCCATGTTCTATATACATGGCCATGTTCTATATACAGGGCCACATTCTATATAGAGGGCCATGTTCTATATACAGGGTCATGTTTTATATACATGGCCATGTTATATATACTGGGCCATGTTCTATATACAGGGCCATGTTCTATATACAGGGCCACGTTCTATATACAAGGCCACGTTGTATATACAGGGCCATGTTGTATATACAGGGCCATGTTCTATATACAGGGCCACGTTCTATATATAGGGCCACGTTCTATATACAGGGCCACCTTTTATATACTGGGCCATGTTCTATATACAGGGCCATGTTCTATATACAGGGCCACGTTAAATATACAGGGCCATGTTCTATATACAGGGCCACGTTCTATATACAGGGCCACGTTCTATTTACAGGGCCACGTTCTATATACAGGGCCACGTTCTATATACAGGGCCAAATTCTATATACAGGGCCAAGTTCTATATACAGGGCCACGTTCTATATATAGTGCCACGTTCTATATACAGGGCCATGTTCTATATACATGGCCAAGTTCAATATACCGGGCCATGTTCTATATACAGGGCCATATTCTATATACAGGGCCATGTTCTATATACAGGGCCACGTTCAATATACTGGGCCATGTTCTATATACAGGGCCATGTTCTATATATAGGGCCACGTTCAATATACTGGGCCACGTTCTATATACAGGGCCATGTTCAATATACAGGGCCATGTTCTATATACGGGGCCAATTTCTATATACTGGGCCATGTTCTATATACAGGGCCATGTTCAATATACAGGGCCACGTTCTATATACAGGGCCATGTTCTATTTACTGGGCCATGTTCTATATACAGGGCCATGTTCTATATACAGGACCATGTTCTATATACAGGGCCACGTTCTATATACAGGGCCATGTTCTATATACTGGGCCATTTTCTATATATAGGGCCATGTTCAATATAGATGGCCATGTTCTATATACTGGGCCACGTTTTATATACAGGGCCACATTTTATATGCAGGGCCATTTTCTATATACAGGGCCACGTTCTATATACAGGGCCGCGTACTATATACAGGGCCCCGTTATACATACAGGGAAACGTTCTATATACAGGCCACGTTCTATATACAGGGCCATGTTCGAAATACAGGGCCATGTTCTATATACAGGGCCACGTTTATATATAGGGCACGTTCAAATACAGGGCCACCTTCTATATATACTGGGTCATGTTCTATATACAGGACCACGCTCTATATACATGGGCACGATTATATTACGGGCCAGTTTCTATATAAGGGCCATGTTCTATATACAGGGCCATGTTCGATATACAGGGCCACGTTCTATATACGGGGCCAATTTCTATATAATGGGCCATGTTCTATATACAGGGCCACGTTCAATATACAGGGCCACGTTCTATATACAGGGCCATGTTCTATTTACTGGGCCATGTTCTATATACAGGGCCATGTTCTATATACAGGGCCATGTTCTATATACAGGGCCACGTTTTATATACAGGGCCATGTTCTATATACTGGGCCATGTCCTATATACAGGGCCATGTTCAATATAAAGGGCCATGTTCTATATACTGTGCCCGTTCTATATACAGGGCCACATTTTATATACTGGGCCGTGTTCTATATGCAGGGCCATGTTCTATATACAGGGCCACATTCTATATACAGGGCCACGTTATATATACAGGGAAACGTTCTATATACAGGGCCACGTTATATATAGAGGGCCACGTACTGTATACAGGGTCACATTCTATATACAGTGCCACGTTCTATATACAGGGCCACGTTCAATATACAGGGCCACATTCTATATAGAGGGCCCACGTTGTATATGCAGGGCCAAGTTCTGTATACAGGGCACGTGATCATATACAGGGCCACGTTCTATATACAGGGCCATGTTCTATATACTGGGCCACGTTCTATATGCAGGGCCAGCGTTCTATATACAGGGCCACGTTCTATATACAGGGCCACGTTCTATATACAGGGCCATGTTTCTATATACAGGGCCATGTTCTAGATACAGGGCCACGTTCTATATATAGGGCCACGTTCTATATACAGGGCCACTTTCTATAACTGGGCCATGTTCTATATACAGGGCCACATTTCTATATACAGGGCCACGTTATATATACAGGGCCATGTTCTATATACAGGGCCACGTTTCTATATAGAGGGCCATGTTCTATATACAGGGGCCACGTTCTATATACAGGGCCAAGTTCTATATACAGGGCCATGTTCTATTACAGGGCCACGTTCTATATATAGGTCCATGTTCTATAACATGGCCATTGTTCAATATACAGGGCCATGTTCTATACAGAGGGCCATGTTCTATATACAGGGCCATGTTCTATATACAGGGCCACGTTCAATATAGAGGGCCATGTTCTATATACTGGGCCACGTTCTATATACAGGGCCACATTTATATACAGGGCATTTTCTATATACAGGGCCAGGTTCTATATGCAGGGCCATTTTCAATATACAGTGCCTGTTCTACAAACAGGGCCACTTTCTATATACAAGGCCACATTCTATATACCGGGCCACGTTCTATATACAGGGCCACGTTATATATACAGGGAAACGTTCAAAAACAGAGCCACGTTATACATACAGGGCCACGTACTGTATACAGGGCCACGTTCATTATACAGTGCCACGTTCTATATACAGGGCCACGTTCAATATACAGGGCCACGTTCTAATTAGAGGGCCACGTTGTATATACAGGGCCACGTTCTGTATACAGGCCACGTTCAATATACAGGGCCACGTTCTATATACAGGGCCATGTTCTATATACAGGGCCATGTTCTATATACAGGGCCACGTTCTATATACAGGGCTATGTTCTATATACAGGGCCACGTTCTATATACAGGGCCACGTTCTATATACAGGGCCACGTTCTATATACAGGGCCAAGTTCTATATACAGGGCCACGTTCTATATACAGGGCCACGTTCTATATATAGTGCCATGTTCTATATACAGGGCCATGTTCTATATACAGGGCCATGTTCTATATACAGGGCCACGTTCTATATACAGGGCCATGTTCTATATACAGGGCCATGTTCAATATACAGGGCCATGTTCTATATGCAGGGCCATGTTCTATATACAGGGCCATGTTCTATATACAGGGCCACGTTCAAGATACTGGGCCATGTTCTATATACAGGGCCATGTTCTATATACAGGGCCACGTTCTATATACAGGGCCATGTTCTATTTACAGGGCCATGTTCTTTATGCAGGGCCATGTTCTATATACAGGGCCATATTCTATATACAGGGCCACGTTCTATATACAGGGCCATGTTCTATATACTGGGCCATGTTCTATATACAGGGCCATGTTCAAAATAGAGGGCCACGTTCTATATACAGGGCCGTGTTCTATTTACTGGGCCATGTTCTATATACAGGGCCATGTTCTATATACAGGGCCACGTTATATATACAGGGCCATGTTCTATATACAGGGCCATGTTCTATATACTGTGCCATGTTCTATATACAGGGCCACGTTCAATATACAGGGCCAGGTTCTATATACAGTGCCACGTTCTATATAGAGGGCCATGTTCTATATACAGGGCCATGTTTGATATACATGGCCATTTTATATATACTGGGCCATGTTCTATATAGAGGGCCATGTTCTATATACAGGGCCATGTTCAATATACAGGGCCATGTTCTATATAGAGGGCCATGTTCTATATAGAGGGCCATGTTCTATATACAGGGCCACATTCTATATACAGGGCCACGTTCTATATACAGGGCCATATTCTATGTACAGGGTCATGTTCTATATACAGGGCCACGTTCTATATACTGGGCCACGTTCTATATACAGGTCCACGTTCTATATATAGGGCCACGTTCTATATACAGGGCCACGTTCTATATACAGGGCCACGTTCTATATACAGGGCCACGTTCTATATTTAGTGCCATGTTCTATATACAGGGCCATGTTCTATATACAGGTCCATGATCTATATACTGAGCCACGTTCTATATACAGTGCCATGTTCTATATACAGGGCCATGTTCTATATAGAGGGCCATGTTCTATATACAGGGCCATGTTCTATATACAGGGCCACGTTCTATATACAGGGCCACGTTCTATATAGAGGGCCATGTTCTATATACAGAGCCATGTTCTATATACAGGGCCATTTTCTACATGCAGGGCCATGTTCTATATACAGGGCCATGTTCTTTATACTGGGACACGTTCTATATACAGGGCCACGTTCTATATACAGGGCCACGTTCTATATACAGGGCCACGTTCTATACACTGGGCCATGTTCTATATACAGGGCCATTTCTATATACAGGGCCACGTTCTATATACAGGGCCTATGTTCTATATACAGTGCCACGTTCTATATACAGGGCATGTTCTATATACAGGGCCACGTTCTATATACAGGGCCACGTTCTATATACTGGGCCAAGTTCTATATACAGGGCCACGTTCTATATACAGGGCCACGATCTATATACAGGGCCATGTTCTATATACAGGGCCACGTTCTATATACAGGGCCATGTTCTATATACAGGGCCATGTTCTATATACAGGGCCATGTTCTATATACTGGGCCATGTTCTATATACAGGGCCATGTTCTATATACAGGGCCATGTTCTATATACAGGGCCATGTTCTATATACAGGGCCACGTTCTATATACAGGGCCATGTTCTATATACTGGGCCATGTTCTATATACAGGGCCAAGTTCTATATACAGGGTCACGTTCTATTTTCACGGCCATGTTCTATATATAGGACCACGTTCTATATACAGGGCCATGTTCTATATACAGGGCCACGTTCTATATACAGGGCCACGTTCAATATACAGGGCCACGTTCTATATACAGGGCCACGTTCTATATACAGGGCCACGTTCTGGATACAGGTTCACGTTCAATATACAGGGCCACGTTCTATATAGAGGGCCACGTTCTATATACAGGGCCACGTTCAATATACAGGGCGACGTTCGATATACAGGGCCACGTTCATTAAAACGGGCAACGTTCTATATACAGGGCCACATTCAATATAGAGGTCCATGTTGTATATACAGGGCCATGTTCTATCTACAGGGCATGTTCTATATATTGGGCCATGTTCTATATGCAGGGCCACATTTTATATACAGGGCCATGTTCTATATACAGGGCCATGTTCTATATACAGGGCCATTTTCAATATACAGGGCCATGTTCTACATGCAGGTCCACGTTCTATATACAGGGCCACATTCTATATACAGGGCCACGTTCTATATACAGGGCCACGTTCTATAAACAGGGAAACGTTCTATATACAGGGCCACGTTCTATATGCAGGGCCACGTACTGTATACAGGGCCACGTTCAATATACAGGGCCACGTTCTATATACAGGGCCACATTCAATATACAGGGCCACATTCTATATAGAGGGCCATGTTGTATATACAGGGCCACGTTCTGTATACAGGGCCACGTTCAATATACAGGGCCACGTTCTATATACAGGGCCATTTACTATATACTGGGCCATGTTCTATATACAGGGCCACGTTCTATATACAGGGCCACATTCTATATACAGGGCCACGTTCTATATACAGGGCCATGTTCTATATTCAGGGCCATGTTCTATATACAGGGCAACGTTCTATATATAGGGCCACATTCTATATACAGGGCCACCTTCTATATACTGGGCCACGTTCTATATACAGGGCCATGTTCTATATACAGGGCCACGTTATATATGCAGGGCCATGTTCTATATACAGGGCCACATTGTATATACAGGGCCACGTTCTATATACAGGGCCACGTTCTATATACAGGGCCATGTTCTATATACAGGGCCACGTTCAATATACTGGGCCATGTTCTATATACAGGGCCATGTTCGATATACAGGGCCACGTTCTATATACGGGGCCAATTTCTATATAATGGGCCATGTTCTATATACAGGGCCACGTTCAATATACAGGGCCACGTTCTATATACAGGGCCATGTTCTATTTACTGGGCCATGATCTATATACAGGGCCATGTTCTATATACAGGGCCATGTTCTATATACAGGGCCACGTTTTATATACAGGGCCATGTTCTATATACTGGGCCATGTCCTATATACAGGGCCATGTTCAATATAAAGGGCCATGTTCTATATACTGGGCCGCGTTCTATATACAGGGCCACATTTTATATACTGGGCCGTGTTCTATATGCAGGGCCATGTTCTATATACAGGGCCACATTCTATATACAGGGCCACGTTATATATACAGGGAAACGTTCTATATACAGGGCCACGTTATATATAGAGGGCCACGTACTGTATACAGGGTCACATTCTATATACAGTGCCACGTTCTATATACAGGGCCACGTTCAATATACAGGGCCACATTCTATATAGAGGGCCACGTTGTATATGCAGGGCCAGGTTCTGTATACAGGGCCACGTTCAATATACAGGGCCACGTTCTATATACAGGGCCATGTTCTATATACTGGGCCACGTTCTATATGCAGGGCCGCGTTCTATATACAGGGCCACGTTCTATATACAGGGCCACGTTCTATATACAGGGCCATGTTCTATATACAGGGCCATGTTCTAGATACAGGGCCACGTTCTATATATAGGGCCACGTTCTATATACAGGGCCACTTTCTATATACTGGGCCATGTTCTATATACAGGGCCACATTCTATATACAGGGCCATGTTCTATATACAGGGCCATGTTCTATATACAGGGCCACGTTCTATATACAGGGCCATTTTCTATATACAGGGCCACGTTCTATATACAGGGCCAAGTTCTATATACAGGGCCACGTTCTATATACAGGGCCACGTTCTATATACAGGGCCATGTTCTATATACAGGGCCATGTTCTATATACAGGGCCATGTTCTATATACAGGGCCATGTTCTATATACAGGGCCATGTTCTATATACAGGGCCACGTTCTATATACAGGGCCATGTTCTATATACAGGGCCACGTTCTATATACAGGGCCACATTCTATATACAGGGCCATGTTCTATATACAGGGCCATGTTCTATATACAGGGCCATGTTCAATATACAGGGCCATGTTCTATATACAGGGCCACTTCTATATACAGGCCACGTTCTATATACAGGGCCACGTTCTATATACAGGGCCACGTTCTATATACAGGGCCACGTTCAATATACAGGGCCACGTTATACATACAGGGCCACGTACTGTATACAGGGCCACGTTCATTATACAGTGCCACGTTCTATATACAGGGCCACGTTCAATATACAGGGCCACGTTCTAATTAGAGGGCCACGTTGTATATACAGGGCCACGTTCTGTATACAGGGCCACGTTCAATATACAGGGCCACGTTCTATATACAGGGCCATGTTCTATATACTGGGCCATGTTCTATATACAGGGCCACGTTCTATATACAGGGCTATGTTCTATATACAGGGCCACGTTCAATATACAGGGCCACGTTCTATATACAGGGCCACGTTCTATATACAGGGCCAAGTTCTATATACAGGGCCACGTTCTATATACAGGGCCACGTTCTATATATAGTGCCATGTTCTATATACAGGGCCATGTTCTATATACAGGGCCATGTTCTATATACTGGGCCACGTTCTATATACAGGGCCATGTTCGAAATACATGGCCATGTTCAATATACAGGGCCATGTTCTATATGCAGGGCCATGTTCTATATACAGGGCCATGTTCTATATACAGGGCCACGTTCAAGATACTGGGCCATGTTCTATATACAGGGCCATGTTCTATATACAGGGCCACGTTCTATATACAGGGCCATGTTCTATTTACAGGGCCATGTTCTTTATGCAGGGCCATGTTCTATATACAGGGCCATATTCTATATACAGGGCCACGTTCTATATACAGGGCCATGTTCTATATACTGGGCCATGTTCTATATACAGGGCCATGTTCAAAATAGAGGGCCACGTTCTATATACAGGGCCGTGTTCTATTTACTGGGCCATGTTCTATATACAGGGCCATGTTCTATATACAGGGCCACGTTATATATACAGGGCCATGTTCTATATACAGGGCCATGTTCTATATACTGTGCCATGTTCTATATACAGGGCCACGTTCAATATACATGGCCACGTTCTATTTACAGGGCCATGTTCAATATACAGGGCCATGTTCTATATACGGGGCCAATTTCTATATACTGATCCATGTTCTATATACAGTGCCACGTTCAATATACACGGGCCACGTTCTATATACAGGGACATGTTCTATTTACTGGGCCATGTTCTATATGCAGGGCCATGTTTTATATACAGGGCCACATTCTATATACAGGGCCACGTTCTATATACAGGGCCATGTTCTATATACTGGGCCATGTTCTATATACAGGGCCATGTTCAATATAGAGGGCCACGTTCTGTATACAGGGCTATGTTCTATATACTGGGCCATGTTCTATATACAGGGCCAAGTTCTATAGACAGGGTCACGTTCTATTTTCACGGCCATGTTCTATATAAAGGACCACGTTCTATATACAGGGCCATTTTCTATATACAGGGCCATGTTCTATATACAGGACCACGTTCTATATATAGTGCCATGTTCTACATACAGGGCCATGTTCTATATACAGGGCCATATTCTATATACAGGGTCACGTTCTATATACAGGGCCATGTTCTATATACAGGGCCAGGTTCTATATACAGTGCCACGTTCTATATAGAGGGCCATGTTCTATATACAGGGCCATGTTCTATATACAGAGCCATGTTCTATATACAGGGCCACGTTCTATATACTGGGCCACATTCTATATAGAGGGCCATGTTCTATATACAGGGCCATGTTTGATATACATGGCCATTTTATATATACTGGGCCATGTTCTATATAGAGGGCCATGTTCTATATACAGGGCCATGTTCTATATACAGGGCCATGTTCTATATACAGGGCCATGTTCTATATAGAGGGCCATGTTCTATATACAGGGCCACATTCTATATACAGGGCCACGTTCTATATACAGGGCCATGTTCTATGTACAGGGCCATGTTCTATATACAGGGCCACGTTCTATATACTGGGCCACGTTCTATATACAGGGCCACGTTCTATATACAGGGCCACGTTCTATATACAGGGCCACGTTCTATATACAGGGCCACGTTCTATATACAGGGCCACGTTCTATATTTAGTGCCATGTTCTATATACAGGGCCATGTTCTATATACAGGTCCATGATCTATATACTGAGCCACGTTCTATATACAGTGCCATGTTCTATATACAGGGACATGTTCTATATAGAGGGCCATGTTCTATATACAGGGCCATGTTCTATATACAGGGCCACGTTCTATATACAGGGCCACGTTCTATATAGAGGGCCATGTTCTATATACAGAGCCATGTTCTATATACAGGGCCATTTCTACATGCAGGGCCATGTTCTATATACAGGGCCATGTTCTTTATACTGGGACACGTTCTATATACAGGGCCACGTGCTATATACAGGGCCTCGTTCTATATACAAGGCCACGTTCTATACACTGGGCAAGTTCTAGATACAGGATCATTTTCTATATACAGGGCCACGTTCTATATACAGGGCCATGTTCTATATACAGGGCCATGTTCTAGATACAGGGCCACGTTCTATATATAGGGCCACGTTCTATATACAGGGCCACTTTCTATATACTGGGCCATGTTCTATATACAGGGCCACATTCTATATACAGGGCCACGTTATATATACAGGGCCATGTTCTATATACAGGGCCGCGTTCTATATAGAGGGCCATTTTCTATATACAGGGCCACGTTCTATATACAGGGCCAAGTTCTATATACAGGGCCACGTTCTATTTCCAGGGCCACGTTCTATATATAGTGCCATGTTCTATATACATGGCCATGTTCAATATACAGGGCCATGTTCTATACAGAGGGCCATGTTCTATATACAGGGCCATGTTCTATATACAGGGCCACGTTCAATATAGAGGGCCATGTTCTATATACTGGGCCACGTTCTATATACAGGGCCACATTTTATATACAGGGCCATTTTCTATATACAGGGCCAGGTTCTATATGCAGGGCCATTTTCAATATACAGTGCCATGTTCTACAAACAGGGCCACTTTCTATATACAAGGCCACATTCTATATACAGGGCCACGTTCTATATACAGGGCCACGTTATATATACAGGGAAACGTTCAAAATACAGAGCCACGTTATACATACAGGGCCACGTACTGTATACAGGGCCACGTTCATTATACAGTGCCACGTTCTATATACAGGGCCACGTTCAATATACAGGGCCACGTTCTAAATAGAGGGCCACGTTGTATATACAGGGCCACGTTCTGTATACAGGGCCACGTTCAATATACAGGGCCACGTTCTATATACAGGGCCATGTTCTATATACTGGGCCATGTTCTATATACAGGGCCACGTTCTATATACAGGGCTATGTTCTATATACAGGGCCACGTTCAATATACAGGGCCACGTTCTATATACAGGGCCACGTTCTATATACAGGGCCAAGTTCTATATACAGGGCCACGTTCTATATACAGGGCCACGTTCTATATATAGTGCCATGTTCTATATACAGGGCCATGTTCTATATACAGGGCCATGTTCTATATACTGGGCCACGTTCTATATACAGGGCCATGTTCGAAATACATGGCCATGTTCAATATACAGGGCCATGTTCTATATGCAGGGCCATGTTCTATATACAGGGCCATGTTCTATATACAGGGCCACGTTCAAGATACTGGGCCATGTTCTATATACAGGGCCATGTTCTATATACAGGGCCACGTTCTATATACAGGGCCATGTTCTATTTACAGGGCCATGTTCTTTATGCAGGGCCATGTTCTATATACAGGGCCATATTCTATATACAGGGCCACGTTCTATATACAGGGCCATGTTCTATATACTGGGCCATGTTCTATATACAGGGCCATGTTCAAAATAGAGGGCCACGTTCTATATACAGGGCCATGTTCTATTTACTGGGCCATGTTCTATATACAGGGCCATGTTCTATATACAGGGCCACGTTATATATACAGGGCCATGTTCTATATACAGGGCCATGTTGTATATACTGTGCCATGTTCTATATACAGGGCCACGTTCAATATACATGGCCACGTTCTATTTACAGGGCCATGTTCAATATACAGGGCCATGTTCTATATACGGGGCCAATTTCTATATACTGATCCATGTTCTATATACAGTGCCACGTTCAATATACACGGCCACGTTCTATATACAGGGACATGTTCTATTTACTGGGCCATGTTCTATATGCAGGGCCATGTTTTATATACAGGGCCACATTCTATATACAGGGCCACGTTCTATATACAGGGCCATGTTCTATATACTGGGCCATGTTCTATATACAGGGCCATGTTCAATATAGAGGGCCACGTTCTGTATACAGGGCTATGTTCTATATACTGGGCCATGTTCTATATACAGGGCCAAGTTCTATAGACAGGGTCACGTTCTATTTTCACGGCCATGTTCTATATAAAGGACCACGTTCTATATACAGGGCCATTTTCTATATACAGGGCCATGTTCTATATACAGGACCACGTTCTATATATAGTGCCATGTTCTACATACAGGGCCATGTTCTATATACAGGGCCATATTCTATATACAGGGTCACGTTCTATATACAGGGCCATGTTCTATATACAGGGCCAGGTTCTATATACAGTGCCACGTTCTATATAGAGGGCCATGTTCTATATACAGGGCCATGTTCTATATACAGAGCCATGTTCTATATACAGGGCCATGTTCTATATACAGGGCCATGTTCTATATACTGTGCCATGTTCTATATACAGGGCCACGTTTGATATACATGGCCATTTTATATATACTGGGCCATGTTCTATATACAGGGCCATGTTCTATATACTGGGCCATGTTCTATATACAGGGCCATGTTCAATATAGAGGGCCACGTTATACATACAGGGCCATGTTCTATTTACTGGGCCATGTTCTATATACAGGGCCATGTTCTATATACAGGGCCACGTTCTATATACAGGGCCACGTTCTATATACAGGGCCATGTTCTATATACTGTGCCATGTTCTATCTACAGGGCCACGTTCAATATACAGGGCCACGTTCTATATACAGGGCCATGTTCTATATACAGGGCCATGTTCAATATACAGGGCCACGTTCTATATACAGGGCCACGTTCTATATATAGTGCCATGTTCTATATACAGGGCCACGTTCTATATACAGGGCCACGTTCTATATATTGTGCCATGTTCTATATACAGGGCCATGTTCTATATACAGGGCCATGTTCTATATACAGGGTCACGTTCTATACACAGGGCCACGTTCTATATACAGGGCCACGTTCTATATACAGGGCGACGTTCTATATAAAGTGCCATGTTCTACATACAGGGCCATGTTCTATATACAGGGCCATGTTCTATATACAGGGTCACGTTCTATATACAGGGCCACGTTCTATATACAGGGCCATGTTCTATATACAGGGCCACGTTCTATAGACAGGGCCACGTTCTATATAAAGTGCCACGTTCTACATACAGGGCCATGTTCTATATACAGGGCCACGTTTTATATACAGGGCCATGTTCTATATACAGGGCCACGTTCTGTATACAGGGCCACATTCTGTATACAGGGCCACGTTCTGTATAGAGGGCCACGTTCGATATACAGGGCCCCATTCTATATACAGGGCCACGTTCTATATACTGGGGCCATGTTCTATATACAGGGCCATTTTCTATATACAGGGCCACGTTCAACATACTGGGCCATGTTCTATATAAAGTGCCACCTACTATATACAGGGCCATGTTCAATATACAGGGGCATGTTCTATATACAGTGCCATGTTATATATACAGGGCCACGTTCAATATTCTGGGCCATGTTCTATATACAGTGACACCAACTATTTACAGGGCCATGTTCTATATACTGGGCCATGTTCTATATACAGAGACATGTTCAATATACAGGGCCATGCTCTATATACAGGGCCATGTTCTATATACAGGGCCATGTTCAATATACAGACCAATGTGCTATATACAAGACCATGTTCTATATACAGGGCCATGTTCAATATACAGGGCCACGTTCTATATACAGGGTCACGTTCTTTATACATGGCCACGTTCTATATGCAGGGCCTCGTTCAATCTACAGGGCCATGCTCTATATACAGGGCCATGTTCTGTATACGGGCCATGATCAATATACAGGCCAATGTTCTATATACAAGACCATGTTCTATATACAGGGCCATGTTCTATATACAGGGCCATGTTCTATATACAGGGTCACGTTCTATATTCAGGGCCACGTTCAATATACAGGGCCACGTTCTATATACAGGGCCATGTTCTATATACTGGGTCATGTTCTATATACAGGGCCACGTTCTATATACAGGGCCACGTTCTATATACAGGGCCACGTTCTATATACAGGGCCATGTTCTATATACAGGGCCATGTTCTATATACAGGGCCACGTCCTATATATAGGGCCACGTTCTATATACAGGGCCACGTTCTATATACTGGGCCATGTTCTATATACAGCGTCACGTTCTATATACAGGGCCACGTTATATATACAGGGCCATGTTCTATATACAGGGCCATGTTATATATACAGGGCCAAGTTCTATATACATAGATACATAGATACATAGAAGATAGGAGCAGGAGTAGGCCATCCGGCCCTTCGAGCCTGCTCCGCCATTTAATGAGATCATGGCTGATCCTTCAATTCAGTATCCCGTCCCCGCCTTCTCTCCGTAACCCTTAACCCCTTTTGCCTGTAGAAATATATCTAATTCCCTCTTAAATATATTTAATGAGCTGGCGTACACTGCCCTCTGTGGCAATGAGTTCCACAGGTTCACCACTCTCTGAGTGAAGAAATTCCCCCTCATTTCTGTCCTAAATGGTTTAGCCCTTATCCTTAAATTATGTCCTCTAGTTCTGTTCTCACCCGCCAAGGGAAACATTCCTTCTGCATCTAATCTGTCTAGACCTGTCAGAATTTTATACACTTCTATGAGGTCCCCTCTCAATCTTCTAAACTCCAGTGTGTACATCCCTAAACTACATAGTCTCTCCTCATAGGTCAATCCCGCCATTCCTGGTATCAGCCTGGTGAATCGCCGCTGCACCCCCTCCATGGCAAGAACATCTTTCCTCAGATGAGGCGACCAAAACTGTACACAGTACTCGAGGTGTGGTCTCACCAGTGCCCTGTACAGCTGCAGCAAGGTATCCCTGTTCCTGTATTCCAACCCTTTTGCTATGAAGGCCAGCATACCGTTTGCCTTCTTGACCGCCTGTTGCACCTGCATGCTCGCCTTCAGTGACTGGTGTACAAGAACACCCAGGTCTCTCTGTACTTCCCCCTCTCCCAATTTATTGCCATTTAAATAATAATTTGCCCTCCCGTTCCTGCACCCAAGGTGGATAACTTCGCACTTGTCCACATTATAGTGCATCTGCCATTTATCCGCCCAATCACCCAGTCTGTCCAAATCGCTCTGGAGCTTCCTGGTCTCCTCCTCTGAGCCCACCCCCCCTCCTAGTTTAGTGTCGTCTGCAAATTTGGAAATGCTGCATTCGACTCCCTGATCCAGGTCATTAATATAAATTGTGAACAGGGCCACGTTCTATATACAGGGCCAAGTTCTATAAACAGGGCCACGTTCTATGTACAGGGCCAAGTTCTATAGACAGGGTCACGTTCTATTTTCACGGCCATGTTCTATATAAAGGACCACGTTCTATATACAGGGCCATTTTCTATATACAGGGCCATGTTCTATATACAGGACCACGTTCTATATATAGTGCCATGTTCTACATACAGGGCCATGTTCTATATACAGGGCCATATTCTATATACAGGGTCACGTTCTATATACAGGGCCATGTTCTATATACAGGGCCAGGTTCTATATACAGTGCCACGTTCTATATAGAGGGCCATGTTCTATATACAGGGCCATGTTCTATATACAGAGCCATGTTCTATATACAGGGCCATGTTCTATATACAGGGCCATGTTCTATATACTGTGCCATGTTCTATATACAGGGCCACGTTTGATATACATGGCCATTTTATATATACTGGGCCATGTTCTATATACAGGGCCATGTTCTATATACTGGGCCATGTTCTATATACAGGGCCATGTTCAATATAGAGGGCCACGTTATACATACAGGGCCATGTTCTATTTACTGGGCCATGTTCTATATACAGGGCCATGTTCTATATACAGGGCCACGTTCTATATACAGGGCCACGTTCTATATACAGGGCCATGTTCTATATACTGTGCCATGTTCTATCTACAGGGCCACGTTCAATATACAGGGCCACGTTCTATATACAGGGCCATGTTCTATATACAGGGCCATGTTCAATATACAGGGCCACGTTCTATATACAGGGCCACGTTCTATATATAGTGCCATGTTCTATATACAGGGCCACGTTCTATATACAGGGCCACGTTCTATATATTGTGCCATGTTCTATATACAGGGCCATGTTCTATATACAGGGCCATGTTCTATATACAGGGTCACGTTCTATACACAGGGCCACGTTCTATATACAGGGCCACGTTCTATATACAGGGCGACGTTCTATATAAAGTGCCATGTTCTACATACAGGGCCATGTTCTATATACAGGGCCATGTTCTATATACAGGGTCACGTTCTATATACAGGGCCACGTTCTATATACAGGGCCATGTTCTATATACAGGGCCACGTTCTATAGACAGGGCCACGTTCTATATAAAGTGCCACGTTCTACATACAGGGCCATGTTCTATATACAGGGCCACGTTTTATATACAGGGCCATGTTCTATATACAGGGCCACGTTCTGTATACAGGGCCACATTCTGTATACAGGGCCACGTTCTGTATAGAGGGCCACGTTCGATATACAGGGCCCCATTCTATATACAGGGCCACGTTCTATATACTGGGGCCATGTTCTATATACAGGGCCATTTTCTATATACAGGGCCACGTTCAACATACTGGGCCATGTTCTATATAAAGTGCCACCTACTATATACAGGGCCATGTTCAATATACAGGGGCATGTTCTATATACAGTGCCATGTTATATATACAGGGCCACGTTCAATATTCTGGGCCATGTTCTATATACAGTGACACCAACTATTTACAGGGCCATGTTCTATATACTGGGCCATGTTCTATATACAGAGACATGTTCAATATACAGGGCCATGCTCTATATACAGGGCCATGTTCTATATACAGGGCCATGTTCAATATACAGACCAATGTGCTATATACAAGACCATGTTCTATATACAGGGCCATGTTCAATATACAGGGCCACGTTCTATATACAGGGTCACGTTCTTTATACATGGCCACGTTCTATATGCAGGGCCTCGTTCAATCTACAGGGCCATGCTCTATATACAGGGCCATGTTCTGTATACGGGCCATGATCAATATACAGGCCAATGTTCTATATACAAGACCATGTTCTATATACAGGGCCATGTTCTATATACAGGGCCATGTTCTATATACAGGGTCACGTTCTATATTCAGGGCCACGTTCAATATACAGGGCCACGTTCTATATACAGGGCCATGTTCTATATACTGGGTCATGTTCTATATACAGGGCCACGTTCTATATACAGGGCCACGTTCTATATACAGGGCCACGTTCTATATACAGGGCCATGTTCTATATACAGGGCCATGTTCTATATACAGGGCCACGTCCTATATATAGGGCCACGTTCTATATACAGGGCCACGTTCTATATACTGGGCCATGTTCTATATACAGCGTCACGTTCTATATACAGGGCCACGTTATATATACAGGGCCATGTTCTATATACAGGGCCATGTTATATATACAGGGCCAAGTTCTATATACATAGATACATAGATACATAGAAGATAGGAGCAGGAGTAGGCCATCCGGCCCTTCGAGCCTGCTCCGCCATTTAATGAGATCATGGCTGATCCTTCAATTCAGTATCCCGTCCCCGCCTTCTCTCCGTAACCCTTAACCCCTTTTGCCTGTAGAAATATATCTAATTCCCTCTTAAATATATTTAATGAGCTGGCGTACACTGCCCTCTGTGGCAATGAGTTCCACAGGTTCACCACTCTCTGAGTGAAGAAATTCCCCCTCATTTCTGTCCTAAATGGTTTAGCCCTTATCCTTAAATTATGTCCTCTAGTTCTGTTCTCACCCGCCAAGGGAAACATTCCTTCTGCATCTAATCTGTCTAGACCTGTCAGAATTTTATACACTTCTATGAGGTCCCCTCTCAATCTTCTAAACTCCAGTGTGTACATCCCTAAACTACATAGTCTCTCCTCATAGGTCAATCCCGCCATTCCTGGTATCAGCCTGGTGAATCGCCGCTGCACCCCCTCCATGGCAAGAACATCTTTCCTCAGATGAGGCGACCAAAACTGTACACAGTACTCGAGGTGTGGTCTCACCAGTGCCCTGTACAGCTGCAGCAAGGTATCCCTGTTCCTGTATTCCAACCCTTTTGCTATGAAGGCCAGCATACCGTTTGCCTTCTTGACCGCCTGTTGCACCTGCATGCTCGCCTTCAGTGACTGGTGTACAAGAACACCCAGGTCTCTCTGTACTTCCCCCTCTCCCAATTTATTGCCATTTAAATAATAATTTGCCCTCCCGTTCCTGCACCCAAGGTGGATAACTTCGCACTTGTCCACATTATAGTGCATCTGCCATTTATCCGCCCAATCACCCAGTCTGTCCAAATCGCTCTGGAGCTTCCTGGTCTCCTCCTCTGAGCCCACCCCCCCTCCTAGTTTAGTGTCGTCTGCAAATTTGGAAATGCTGCATTCGACTCCCTGATCCAGGTCATTAATATAAATTGTGAACAGGGCCACGTTCTATATACAGGGCCAAGTTCTATAAACAGGGCCACGTTCTATGTACAGGGCCAAGTTCTATAGACAGGGTCACGTTCTATTTTCACGGCCATGTTCTATATAAAGGATCACGTTCTATATACAGGGCCATTTTCTATATACAGGGCCATGTTCTATATACAGGACCACGTTCTATATATAGTGCCATGTTCTACATACAGGGCCATGTTCTATATACAGGGCCATATTCTATATACAGGGTCACGTTCTATATACAGGGCCATGTTCTATATACAGGGCCAGGTTCTATATACAGTGCCACGTTCTATATAGAGGGCCATGTTCTATATACAGGGCCATGTTCTATATACAGAGCCATGTTCTATATACAGGGCCATGTTCTATATACAGGGCCATGTTCTATATACTGTGCCATGTTCTATATACAGGGCCACGTTTGATATACATGGCCATTTTATATATACTGGGCCATGTTCTATATACAGGGCCATGTTCTATATACTGGGCCATGTTCTATATACAGGGCCATGTTCAATATAGAGGGCCACGTTATACATACAGGGCCATGTTCTATTTACTGGGCCATGTTCTATATACAGGGCCATGTTCTATATACAGGGCCACGTTCTATATACAGGGCCACGTTCTATATACAGGGCCATGTTCTATATACTGTGCCATGTTCTATCTACAGGGCCACGTTCAATATACAGGGCCACGTTCTATATACAGGGCCATGTTCTATATACAGGGCCATGTTCAATATACAGGGCCACGTTCTATATACAGGGCCACGTTCTATATATAGTGCCATGTTCTATATACAGGGCCACGTTCTATATACAGGGCCACGTTCTATATATTGTGCCATGTTCTATATACAGGGCCATGTTCTATATACAGGGCCATGTTCTATATACAGGGTCACGTTCTATACACAGGGCCACGTTCTATATACAGGGCCACGTTCTATATACAGGGCGACGTTCTATATAAAGTGCCATGTTCTACATACAGGGCCATGTTCTATATACAGGGCCATGTTCTATATACAGGGTCACGTTCTATATACAGGGCCACGTTCTATATACAGGGCCATGTTCTATATACAGGGCCACGTTCTATAGACAGGGCCACGTTCTATATAAAGTGCCACGTTCTACATACAGGGCCATGTTCTATATACAGGGCCACGTTTTATATACAGGGCCATGTTCTATATACAGGGCCACGTTCTGTATACAGGGCCACATTCTGTATACAGGGCCACGTTCTGTATAGAGGGCCACGTTCGATATACAGGGCCCCATTCTATATACAGGGCCACGTTCTATATACTGGGGCCATGTTCTATATACAGGGCCATTTTCTATATACAGGGCCACGTTCAACATACTGGGCCATGTTCTATATAAAGTGCCACCTACTATATACAGGGCCATGTTCAATATACAGGGGCATGTTCTATATACAGTGCCATGTTATATATACAGGGCCACGTTCAATATTCTGGGCCATGTTCTATATACAGTGACACCAACTATTTACAGGGCCATGTTCTATATACTGGGCCATGTTCTATATACAGAGACATGTTCAATATACAGGGCCATGCTCTATATACAGGGCCATGTTCTATATACAGGGCCATGTTCAATATACAGACCAATGTGCTATATACAAGACCATGTTCTATATACAGGGCCATGTTCAATATACAGGGCCACGTTCTATATACAGGGTCACGTTCTTTATACATGGCCACGTTCTATATGCAGGGCCTCGTTCAATCTACAGGGCCATGCTCTATATACAGGGCCATGTTCTGTATACGGGCCATGATCAATATACAGGCCAATGTTCTATATACAAGACCATGTTCTATATACAGGGCCATGTTCTATATACAGGGCCATGTTCTATATACAGGGTCACGTTCTATATTCAGGGCCACGTTCAATATACAGGGCCACGTTCTATATACAGGGCCATGTTCTATATACTGGGTCATGTTCTATATACAGGGCCACGTTCTATATACAGGGCCACGTTCTATATACAGGGCCACGTTCTATATACAGGGCCATGTTCTATATACAGGGCCATGTTCTATATACAGGGCCACGTCCTATATATAGGGCCACGTTCTATATACAGGGCCACGTTCTATATACTGGGCCATGTTCTATATACAGCGTCACGTTCTATATACAGGGCCACGTTATATATACAGGGCCATGTTCTATATACAGGGCCATGTTATATATACAGGGCCAAGTTCTATATACATAGATACATAGATACATAGAAGATAGGAGCAGGAGTAGGCCATCCGGCCCTTCGAGCCTGCTCCGCCATTTAATGAGATCATGGCTGATCCTTCAATTCAGTATCCCGTCCCCGCCTTCTCTCCGTAACCCTTAACCCCTTTTGCCTGTAGAAATATATCTAATTCCCTCTTAAATATATTTAATGAGCTGGCGTACACTGCCCTCTGTGGCAATGAGTTCCACAGGTTCACCACTCTCTGAGTGAAGAAATTCCCCCTCATTTCTGTCCTAAATGGTTTAGCCCTTATCCTTAAATTATGTCCTCTAGTTCTGTTCTCACCCGCCAAGGGAAACATTCCTTCTGCATCTAATCTGTCTAGACCTGTCAGAATTTTATACACTTCTATGAGGTCCCCTCTCAATCTTCTAAACTCCAGTGTGTACATCCCTAAACTACATAGTCTCTCCTCATAGGTCAATCCCGCCATTCCTGGTATCAGCCTGGTGAATCGCCGCTGCACCCCCTCCATGGCAAGAACATCTTTCCTCAGATGAGGCGACCAAAACTGTACACAGTACTCGAGGTGTGGTCTCACCAGTGCCCTGTACAGCTGCAGCAAGGTATCCCTGTTCCTGTATTCCAACCCTTTTGCTATGAAGGCCAGCATACCGTTTGCCTTCTTGACCGCCTGTTGCACCTGCATGCTCGCCTTCAGTGACTGGTGTACAAGAACACCCAGGTCTCTCTGTACTTCCCCCTCTCCCAATTTATTGCCATTTAAATAATAATTTGCCCTCCCGTTCCTGCACCCAAGGTGGATAACTTCGCACTTGTCCACATTATAGTGCATCTGCCATTTATCCGCCCAATCACCCAGTCTGTCCAAATCGCTCTGGAGCTTCCTGGTCTCCTCCTCTGAGCCCACCCCCCCTCCTAGTTTAGTGTCGTCTGCAAATTTGGAAATGCTGCATTCGACTCCCTGATCCAGGTCATTAATATAAATTGTGAACAGGGCCACGTTCTATATACAGGGCCAAGTTCTATAAACAGGGCCACGTTCTATGTACAGGGCCACGTTCTATATATAGTGCCATGTTCTATATACAGGGCCATGTTCTATATATAGGGCCATGTTCTATATACTGGGCCACGTTCTATATACAGGACCATGTTCTATATACATTTCCATGTTCAATATACAGGGCCACGTTCTATATACAGGGACAGGTTCTATATACAGGGCCATGTTCTATATACAGGGCCATGTTCAATATGCAGGGCCATGTTCTATATACAGGACCATGTTCTATATACAGGGCCACGTTCTATATATAGTACCATGTTCTATATACAGGGCCAGGTTCTGTATATTGGGCCATGTTCTATATAGAGGGCCACGTTCAATATACAGGGCCACGTTCTATATAGAGGGCCGCGTTCTATATACAGGGCCATGTTCTACATACAGGGCCACGTTCTATATACAGGGCTATCAACAATATACTGGGCCATGTTCTATATACAGGGCCATGTTCTATATACAGGGCCACGTTCTATATAGAGGTCCACGTTCTATATACAGGGCCACATTCAATATACTGGGCCACGTTCAATATACTGGGCCACATTCTATATAGAGGGCCACGTTCTATATACAGGGCCATGTTCTATATACAGGGCCACGTTCTATATACAGGGCCACGTTCAATATACTGGGCCATGTTCTATATACAGGGCCATGTTCTATATACAGGGCCACGTTATATATACAGGGCCACGTTCAATATACTGGGCCATGTTCTGTATACAGGGCCATGTTCTATATACAGGGCCACGTTCTATATAGAGGGCCACGTTCTATATACAGGGCCATGTTCTATATACAGGGCCACGTTCTATATACAGGGCCATGTTCTATATACAGAGCCACGTTCTATATACTGGGCCAAGTTCTATTTACAGGGCCACGTTCTATATACAGGGCCACGGTCAATATACAGGGCCTCATTCTATATACTGGGCCATGTTCTATATACAGGGCCATGTTCGATATACAGGGCTATGTTCTATATACAGGGCCACGCTCTATATACTGGGCCACGTATTATATACAGGGCCATGTTCTATGTAGAGGGACACGTTCTATATACAGGGCCATGTTCTATATACAGGGCCACGTTCTATATACAGGGCCATGTTCTATATACAGGGCCATGTTCTATATACAGGGCCATGTTCTATATACAGGGCCATGTTCTATATACTGGTCCATGTTCTATATCCAGGGCCAATTTCTAAATACTGGGCCATGTTCTATATACAGGGCCATGTTCTATATACAGGGCCACGTTCTATATACAGGGCCATGTTCTATATACTGGGCCATGTTCTATATACAGACCCATGTTCAATATACTGGGCCATGTTCTATATACAGGGCCATGTTCTATATACAGGACCACGTTCTATATATAGTGCCATGTTCTACATACAGGGCCATGTTCTATATACAGGGCCATGTTCTATATACAGGGTCATGTTCTATATACAGGGCCACGTTCTATATACAGGGCCACGTTCAATATACAGGGCCACGTTCTATATACAGGGCCACGTTCTATATACAGGGCCACGTTCTGGATACAGGTTCACGTTCAATATACAGGGCCACGTTCTATATAGAGGGCCACGTTCTATATACAGGGCCACGTTCAATATACAGGGCGACGTTATATATACAGGGCTACGTTCATTAAAATATACAGGGCCACGTTCTATATTTAGTGCCATGTTCTATATAGAGGGCCATGTTCTATATACAGGGCCATGTTCTATATACTGAGCTACGTTCTATATACAGGGCCATGTTCTAATACAGGGCCACGTTCAATATACAGGGTCATTTTATATATACAGGGCCATGTTCTATATACAGGGCCATGTTCTATATACTGGGCCACGTTCTATATACAGGGCCACGTTCTATATACAGGGCCATGTTCTATATACAGGGCCATGTTCTATATACAGGGCCATTTTCTATATACAGGGCCACGTTCTATATACAGGCCCAAGTTCTATATACTTGGCCACGTTCAATATACAGGGCCAAGTTCTATATACAGTGCCATGTTCTATATACAGGGCCACTTTCTATATACAGGGCCATGTTCTATATACTGGGCCATTTTCTATATACTGGGCCATGTTCTTTATACAGGGCCACGTTCTATATAAAAGGCCATGTTCTATATACCGGGCCACGTTCTATATAGAGGGCCATGTTCTATATACAGGGCCATGTTCTATATACAGAGCCATGTTCTATATGCAGGGCCACATTCTATATACAGGGCCACATTCTATATAGAGGGCTGTGTTCTATATACAGCGCCATGTTTTATATACATGGCCATGTTATATATACTGGGCCATGTTCTATATACAGGGCCACGTTCAATATACAGGGCCACGTTCTATATAAAGGGCCATGTTCTGTATGCAGGGCCATGTTCTCTATACAGGGCCATGTTCTATATACATGGCCACGTTCTATATACAGTGCCACATTCTTTTTACAGGGCCACGATCTATATACAGGGCCATGTTCTATATACTGGGCCATGTTCTATATAGAGGGACACGTTCTATATACAGGGCCACGTACTATATACAGGGCCACGTTCAATATACAGGGCCACGTTCTATATACAGGACCATGTTCTATATACTCGGTCATGTTCTATATACAGGACCATGTTCTATATACTGGGCCACGTTCAATATACAGGGCCACGTTCTATATACAGTGCCACGTTCTATATACAGGGCCATGTTCTATATACAGGGCCACGGTCAATATACAGGGCCTCATTCTATATACTGGGCCATGTTCTATATACAGGGCCATGTTCGATATACAGGGCTATGTTCTATATACAGGGCCACGCTCTATATACTGGGCCACGTATTATATACAGGGCCATGTTCTATGTAGAGGGACACGTTCTATATACATGGCCATGTTCTATATACAGGGCCACGTTCTATATACAGGGCCATGTTCTATATACAGGGCCATGTTCTATATACAGGGCCATGTTCTATATACAGGGCCATGTTCTATATACTGGTCCATGTTCTATATCCAGGGCCAATTTCTATATACTGGGCCATGTTCTATATACAGGGCCATGTTCTATATACAGGGCCACGTTCTATATACAGGGCCATGTTCTATATACTGGGCCATGTTCTATATACAGACCCATGTTCAATATACTGGGCCATGTTCTATATACAGGGCCATGTTCTATATACAGGACCACGTTCTATATGTAGTGCCATGTTCTACATACAGGGCCATGTTCTATATACAGGGCCATGTTCTATATACAGGGTCATGTTCTATATACAGGGCCACGTTCTATATACAGGGCCACGTTCAATATACAGGGCCACGTTCTATATACAGGGCCACGTTCTATATACAGGGCCACGTTCTGGATACAGGTTCACGTTCAATATACAGGGCCACGTTCTATATAGAGGGCCACGTTCTATATACAGGGCCACGTTCAATATACAGGGCGACATTCTATATACAGGGCCACGTTCATTAAAATATACAGGGCCACGTTCTATATTTAGTGCCATGTTCTATATAGAGGGCCATGTTCTATGTACAGGGCCATGTTCTATATACTGAGCTACGTTCTATATACAGGGCCATGTTCTAATACAGGGCCACGTTCAATATACAGGGTCATTTTATATATACAGGGCCATGTTCTATATACAGGGCCATGTTCTATATACTGGGCCACGTTCTATATACAGGGCCACGTTCTATATACAGGCCCAAGTTCTATATACTTGGCCACGTTCAATATACAGGGCCAAGTTCTATATACCGTGCCATGTTCTATATACAGGGCCACTTTCTATATACAGGGCCATGTTCTATATACTGGGCCATGTTCTATATACTGGGCCACGTTCTTTATACAGGGCCACGTTCTATATACAAGGCCATGTTCTATATACCGGGCCACGTTCTATATAGAGGGCCATGTTCTATATACAGGGCCATGTTCTATATACAGAGCCATGTTCTATATGCAGGGCCACATTCTATATACAGGGCCACATTCTATATAGAGGGCTGTGTTCTATATACAGCGCCATGTTTTATATACATGGCCATGTTATATATACTGGGCCATGTTCTATATACAGGGCCACGTTCAATATACAGGGCCACGTTCTATATAAAGGGCCATGTTCTGTATGCAGGGCCATGTTCTCTATACAGGGCCATGTTCTATATACATGGCCACGTTCTATATACAGGGCCACATTCTTTTTACAGGGCCATGATCTATATACAGGGCCATGTTCTATATACTGGGCCATGTTCTATATAGAGGGACACGTTCTATATACAGGGCCACGTACTATATACAGGGCCACGTTCAATATACAGGGCCACGTTCTATATACAGGACCATGTTCTATATACTCGGTCATGTTCTATATACAGGACCATGTTCTATATACTGGGCCACGTTCAATATACAGGGCCACGTTCTATATACAGTGCCACGTTCTATATACAGGGCCTTGCTCTATATACAGGGCCACGTTCTATATACAGGGCCACGTTCTATATAGAGGGGTATGTTTTTTATACAGAGCCACGTTCTATATACTGGGCCAAGTTCTATAAAATTGAGAGGTCGCACAACACCAGGTTATAGTCCAACAGTTTTATTTGAAATCACAAGCTTTCGGAGCTATCGATTTGCTCCTTCCTCAGGTGAAGTAAATTAGATACAGAATCTCCAAAGCAGGAGATTCTGTATCTAATTTACTTCACCTGAGGAAGGAGCAAATCGATAGCTCCGAAAGCTTGTGATTTCAAATAAAACTGTTGGACTATAACCTGGTGTTGTGCGACCTCTCAATTTTGTCCACCCCAGTCCAACACCGGCATCTCCGCACCAAGTTCTATATACAGGGCCACGTTCTATTTACAGGGCCACGGTCAATATACAGGGCCTCGTTCTATATACAGTGCCATGTTCAATATACAGGGCCACGTTCTATATAGTGGGCCATGTTCTATATACAGGGCCACGTTCTATATACAGGGCCATGTTCAATATAAAGGGCCACGTTCTATATACAGGGCCATGTTCTGTATACAGGGCCACGTTCTATATGCAGGGCCACATTCTATATACAGGGCCACGTTCTATATTCAGGGCCATGTTCAATATACAGGGCCACGTTCTGTATACAGGGCCACGTTCTATATATAGTACCATGTTCTATATACAGGGCCACGTTCTATATACTGGGCCATGTTCTATATAGAGGGCCACGTTCTATATACAGTGCCACGTTCTATATACAGGGCCACGTTCAATATACAGGGCCACGTTCTGTATACAGGACTATGTTCTATATACTCGGCCATGTTCTATTTCCAGGACCATGTTCTATATACTGGGCTACGTTCAATATACAGGGCCACGTTCTATATAGAGGGCCGCGTTATATATACAGGGCCATGTTCTATATACAGGGCCACGTTCTATATACAGGGCCATGTTCAATATACTGGGCCATGTTCTATATACAGGGCCATGTTCTATATACAGGGCCACGTTCTATATAGAGGGCCACGTTCTATATACAGGGCCACGTTCAATATACTGGGCCACGTTCTATATAGAGGGCCACGTTCTATATACAGGGCCATGTTCTATATACAGGGCCACGTTCTATATACAGGGCCACGTTCAATATACTGGGCCATGTTCTATATACAGGGCCATGTTCTATATACTGGGCCATGTTCTATATACTGGGCCACGTTCTTTATACAGGACCACGTTCTATATACAAGGCCATGTTCTATATACAGGGCCACGTTCTATATAGATGGCCATGTTCTATATACAGGGCCATGTTCTATATACAGGGCCATGTTCTATATACAGGGCCATGTTCTATATGGAGGGCCATGTTCTATATACAGGGCCATGTTCTATATACAGAGCCATGTTCTATATGCAGGGCCGCGTTCTATATACAGGGCCACATTCTATAAAGAGGGCCATGTTCTATATACAGGGCCATGTTTTATATACATGGCCATGTTATATATACTGGGCCATGTTCTATATACATGGCCATGTTCAATATACAGGGCCATGTTATATTTCCTGGGCCATGTTCTATATACATGGCCATGTTCAATATACAGGGCCATGTTCTATATAGAGGGCCATGTTCTCTATAGAGGGCCATGTTCTATATAGAGGGCCACGTTCTATATGCAGGGCCACGTTCTATATACAGGGCCATGTTCTATATACAGGGTCATGTTCTATATATAGGGCCACGTTCTGTATACAGGGCCATGTAAGGGTTTTTGTCTCTCAGCCTGTGAGATTCGTGTGGCTCTGTGCAGCCCGGGTGCTAGTGCGGGTTTAGGCCTTGTTGCCTGTTCTGGTCTCCAGCAAGTCTGGGAGCACTAGACACACCTGTGAGTGGTTCGACCCACTCGCCCTTACGGTTCTAGACACTGGACTTAGATGCGAGAGCAGTAATGGAGATGAAACTCAGGCAGACTCGGTTGAATGGTACGAAATGGAAAATCTTTATTGCATAGTACTTAAGATTACGAAATACATGTCATAAGCACAGATTAATGACAGTACAATCTTACACGCAGTTATGTAACTAATTTCAGGGAAACGAGGAACGAACGACACATCGTAAATGGGGGCACACATTACAATTATCCTTAATACTTAAAACCCTCCCCTATCAATATCTGTCCTAAGCTAGATTCGTAGGATTCGAGACTCATGCTCACCACTCGTGATAACTCGGAGAATTCCGAAAACTCTGATCGGATGTTTTTCACCGCAGCGCCCACGTGTCGATCAGGGGGGTCTCCTGGCCCCACTTGTTTACTCGTTTCTGCTCCGGCTAGCAGGCTGGAACGTCTGCTGTCATGAAGATCTGTGTTGTCCTCGGAGTTCCGACTCTACTCAAAAAAGAGTCTTCCTGTGCCCTCACACCGGTTCGATAAAACTCGAAGAAGAGTCCTTAAGGAAAGACATCCTTGCTCTCGAGGCAGTGCAAAAAAGGTTCACTCGGTTAATCCCGGGGATGAGGGGGTGGTCATATGAGGAGAGGTTGGGTAGATTGGGACTCTACTCATTGGAGTTCAGAAGAATGAGAGGCGATCTTATTGAAACATATAAGATTGTGAAGGGGTTGGATCGGGTGGATGCGGGGAGGATGTTCCCGATGACGGGTGAGACGAGAACTAGGGGACATAGTCTTAGAATAAGGGGCTGCTCTTTCAAAACTGAGATGAGGAGGAACTACTTCACTCAGAGGGTGGTAGGTCCATGGAATATGCTGCCACAAAAAGCTGTAGAAGCTACAACATTAATTAAATTTAAAACAGAAATAGACAGTTTCCTAGAAGTAAAGGGCATTAAGGGTTACGGGGAGCGGGCAGGAATTTGGACATGAGTCTAGGTTCGGATCGGTCATGGCCCTGTGGGTAGTGGAGCGGGCCCAGGGACTGTGTAGCCTGATTCTGCTCCTATTTCGTGTGTGCAATTCTGTTAGATGCAGGAGATGGTTCTGTGATAGATAGTAGATTGGCGGTTAGGATCAGATCAGCCATGATCTTATTGAATGGCGGAGCAGGCTCGAGGGGCCGATTGGCCTACTCCTGCTCCTATTTCTTATGTTCTTATGTTCTTATGTCAGTTCTGTAGAACTCAAAGAAGTCTTCCTGGCAAGGAAAATGTCTATTCGACCTACAGGCGCGGTCGGGGCTTACTGACCGTGGCGATAAGTATGGTCTTCTTCTCTTCTCATCTCATCTCATCTCATCTCATCTCATCTCGGGCCTTCGATTCCAACACCGTTTACCGACTTATCGGAATGGTGCGCCCGCTTCAAGGCTTCAGAGCCCAGTTCTACACAGGTCTTCGCGACACGACACGAGGTAGATCCGAGCGGATCATAAAGTTCAACAGTCTTTTGAAAAGAGACACGAGGCAAGCAGGAACAAGACGGCGAGTCAAGAGCACAGGAGCAGCCACGAGGATAAGAGTCAACCGAATAAGAGTCAAGAGTCAAGAGTCAAGAGAAAGATGGACGGTTTGGAGCTTGCAATTATAGTGCAAAATCTTCCGTTTCCCGCCCAACCTTAATGTCTTTTCTTTTGTTAGGGTTTGGCTCTCAAATGTCTTGTATAGGGTGATCTTCGTTTTAATGGGTTTCGGGGCTACTCGTAAATGTCTGAGTACCTGTTAATATTTCTCCCATTGTTTAATCGGTCGGTGTTCTCCCCGGAGGGGTTTTGGGGCTTCCAAGTGTTTTCTGTAACTACCCGCTAACGGCTCTCTCATCGTAGAGTCGTTGGGATTCTACATATTAATGTCTTTGGATGGGTTCTTGATTACTTGGTACAATAGCTTTTATTCGTACCTGGGAGACCGATTTCAGTATTTATGTGTATACTGTAAACCCATGATGTCTCGTGTATTATCTTCAATGTGCTGAGTCTTAATCGATCTTGCACAAATGTTTATTGGAACGCCATCTTGTCTGCCTGTTGAAAAGTCTAGAATGTTCTGCCACGAGGTGCGGCGGCCATTTTACAAGCTGCTTGTGTCCACTTTGAAAACCTGACAGCATTCTGCTGAAATAAAAGCTGTTTGAACAAAACTCTGTGTTTTTCTCCTTTTTAATAAAATCGCGATATATTGCGAATGCTACAGTCCCTCCTGTTGATGCGAATAACTCCGCTTATCGTATCAAAAATATTGTGGTGAGCAATATTATCTCGATTTCTCCAGATCCAGAAAATTAATCCCATAACTTAAACTATCTCGGGTCTTTGCGTCGTCCTTATTTCCCAAGAAAATTACACTTTATATCACCGTAGGCATCATTTGCCTTCAAACTTACACCACTTGTTTTCCTTCCCGGTGTGACCAGGCCGATGCCTCTCGTATCACCTGTATATTCATCCTTTTATTCAGGGAAAGGAAAAACAAAACCCAAAACCAAACAATCATTTTTAACGACAACACCATCACCAAAATAACCAACACCAACTCTCAACACATGTCGAGTTCCAAACGTATTTACAGTCTTTGAAAATCATGAAACGAGTACAAACTTCCGCGGCGCACGTGGCAAGCGGGAGTGACGCCATTTTCCGATTACACGGGGCTTTCATCGTGCACGCGCACGTAACGTTCTCGCCACTCTCCCGTGTTTTCAGGCTTGGTGAGGCGTTTGCCTCTTTTACAATGTACGATCAATAGGTACACTACAATAAAAACTTGGCATACAACTAAAATGTGGGAGGCTATTCTGATCCATGAAGGTACTTCAATATTGGTGAACAGATTCCACCACGGTGGAATTACTATATCCAGAATGTCTGTTCCTATTTCGACAGTTTTCTGTTCTAATGTGTAAAAATGTTTCTGTGACGCCGCGACGGCTTTTAAAAGCTTGGTGAGGTGTTCAGGGAGAGGGGGAATGAGGTATCCGAACTGCGCGACGAATCGCTGCAAGTCGGTGAAATTCTCTTTTACTGTTAGATGAACCGTGGATGGTTCAGGGATTGGGACAATTCGCTGTTGTGCTACTTGAACTTCCGCCCTGGGTTTGAAACAGAAACTGCTGTCACTCACCGGACACCGGCTACGGTTTCCATGCTGGTAGTGTTGCGCTGCAGTGGTAACACAATATGTTCCACCCCCGATGTATGCTACCTGCGGAGGCACATGATCTTGTGCCATTGCCTCCATGGTGCAATTCATGGACTTGGCGCCAGCCGTTCTGAACCCGCACTGTGGTGTTAAAAAGGCATTCAAGTGCTGGGGACACAGTATTATGTGTGCTCCCCTGCCACGACAACCAGAGAGATCTGTACCTGTCATCGTTTGCTCCCAGCGGATGACGTAAGGTGGAACCGCTGCATAGCGAATGTGAGCTCCCCCCTGAATGACACCAATGTTCTCTACCCGATACACCGGGGCGGGCTTTGCTGTGTTGCCCAAAACCGGCATACGTAATACTATACCCATGATAGTATGGTTTGATCGTCCGCAGTCCACGGGGACTGGGTATGCTTCTGAAGCTAGCCTGAGCTGGCACGGGCTTAATGCGTTCTGAAAAGGGTGGAGCGCCCGCAGGTGTTTGTTACTTATCCAGGACGGGACCAAACCTTGTTTTAAATCCTCCAAATTACTGCGGCCCTCGCCCAGTAACCACGCCCCGTAAAGCACGCACACCTCGTTCTGCGCAGCTTGATCGGATGCATTCCGATCTTCCCTAATCAGGGCATTTACCGTCTTTGCATGTTTCTCTAACTCTGCTATAATTTCTTTTAAATGGAGAGTCATGGCTTGGTCCTCGTGTTAACCCGACCCAACCACTTTATTCTCATCTGTTAGAATGTCTTTTAATTGCGTCTTTAAACCATTAATCTGGGTCTGCAGCTCCACACTGTCTAGAGCGTTGACCACAGATGTACCCGTGTTAAAAGCAGTGAACACGTCGTTCACTACACCCCTTCTTTGCCTCCCTACTTGATCCAAAACTTCATGTGGTGCGGTGTACAAACTTGTTTTATCAATTTCCGCGAAATCGAATTCGTAAAATTGTCTGAACATCTTGGTCAACAGGACCTGATACAACTGTTCCGTCTTTTTGGGGCACCACTCTGGTAACCGCACCTCGGTGAGATTTAAAATCACCGAGGCCACCGCGTAATGTACCCCCTGAAATAGTATCTGGTCTGTGGGGACCAGTACCAAACCATTCCCGGGTCCCTTACTAGTTTTAGGGCACCTTTCCTCTTCAGCTAGAACCACCGGAATCGTGGGCGGGGCTTTGCGTGGGCGCGTAATGAGCTCAGTGGCATTTACCGGGATCGAAGAGTATGGGGCTCCGCACCCCCTGGTGCTCGCATCCCACCTCATCCCCTATCCGTTATCCTGCCATTGGTTAATGAAAAATATGGAGATGCCTTTGGGGCAAGCGTACTTTGACCCCCACATGCATACATAAATTCCCTCATCCGGTTCCCACCATTTGTCCCAACAGACTCTCACTTGTCCGTTTGTCCCCGTAATTGTCCGATGGGTATTATTACCCAGTCGTTCCCACTCGACCGAAGAGTTCCTCATGTTTTTGCTCAGCTTTCGCAGCCACCACCATCGGCTCAATGGGACATTCCCATTACAAGTCAAACAAATCCGTTTGCCGACGGTGACGCTGATTCTGGGTGCGATGATCCTTACTTTGGGGCACATTAAAGAAGTCTCTTGGTAGGCAAACCCCGATGTGCTAGAATACTTCGTTGAGTTTGTTCCCAGCCATCCTGGCCACCTTCCCTTGTGGAAATAGGTGGTGGTCTCCTCAGCCTCCCGTCTTCCGGTCCCATCCACCGCGATGGGGGCCGTGTCCCCGGAGCATCCAAACACCACGACATCCTTGGTGCGGCCTCGATAGGCCAATCCACATCCGATTGCCGCGAGCAATACTAGAATTCGTTCCATCCTTCCTTGGTTCCTGTGATCAGATAGAATGAGGTAGCCAGCCTCGCAAGAGTCTCTGGCTTTTGTGAAGGGTGAGCGGGTCCCCTGACCTCGCCTCACGTAAACTTCAATGTTCACTAAATAAACTTTAACTAAACCTATCTCTAACTCCCATCATTTTACCATTTTCTGTTAAAATTAAACTTCAAACTTAAACCGATTTTAAAACTATAAACTTATTCTTAACCTTAAACTATAAACTTAGAAACTTATCCTAAACTTAAACTTTAAACTTAAACTTATCCTAAACTTATTACTGTACAGCGCCGCCTGTTCTCAGGGCGGCCCCTTTAAATTCTGAGAAGGCTGCTGTGAGCTCTTCCCGACGGTGGGAGGGCACTGACCCCTTCCTTTGATCTGCCGCAGCCTGTTGCTGCTGCGATGGGACTGGGCCCTACCTGGGCTGCCTTAACCTTAAGCCTGCGCCTTGGGGCAGTCTGGGGACATGACCACATCTTCCTGGGCTGGGGTGCTCGACCTGACCTACGAGGAGTTGTCGGGGGCAGGAATCCCAGGACCGACGGACCGGGTTTCGAGACTTTCGCCGGGACGACCTGTGGTCCCACCACAGTCGCTGGCTCCGCCTCCCCTGACTCCGCCTCCCTGACCTCAGAACTTGCAGCTTGTGGCACCGCCCTGCTCGGCCCAGCAGGCGGCCCTTCACTCACAATCCCTACCTCCCCCGAGGGCAGGACGTTCAAGGTGGGCGGCTCGGGCTCTGAGGTTTTCACCGTCACGCCCTGTGGTCTCACAGCGGCTGGCTCCGCCTCCCCTAGCTCCTCCCTCCTGTGTTCGGGACCTGCAGCCTCGGTGTCCACCCTGTGTGGATCTCTATCTGCAGCTCCTGTCCTCCCTATACCTGAATCGGGGGCGACCCTTGCGTTCCCCGATTCCCACTCGTCCTCATCACTATCCTCATCTGACTCGAGTTCCGGGAACTCTCCCTCATCTGACTCCCAACCCCACAAAAATGTTTCACAATTTTCCAGGATGTCTCCTCCCCTGATGCAAGCTGCTTTGCCTGCCTGTGTGCCTTGTGGTCCTACCTGGGGCTGCGAGTCCCCACTCGCAGGTTTTGCCCCTGTGGTTTTCCCTTGTGCACCTGGCTTGTACAGTTTGCACTGGTTTACGTGGAACCACTTAGTGCGCCGAGGTACCTTTACGGCGTATACCATGGGACTCGCCTTATCTACAATATTGTAGGGTCCCATATACAGTGGTTCCAGACTCCCTACTCTTGCATAGTTTCTGACCATAACCTGGTCTCCTACTTCCCACTCCCGCGTTTTGCGGGGTTCCAGCAACAGGCGATTGCCCTGATGCTGCCTTCCCATGTTCCCAGCCGCCTGCTCATAAACCTGCTTCAGGCGCTCCAAGAGGGTCTGGGCGAACTTGTCCCTGCTTATCTCTTGGAGCTGACCCTCAGTGAGCACCGGCGCTAGCACATGGGTGGGGGTTCGCATGAGCCTCCCAGTCATCACCTCGTGCGGGGAGTACCCCGTACTTTTTGACTGACTGGCCCGGACCCCCATGAGGACTAAAGGCAGAACTTCCGCCCATTTTTGGGGCGAGTTCCTAGTCTCTTTCCTCAATTTCTCCTTCAGGGTCCGGTTCATGCGTTCAACAATCCCGGATGACTGGGGATTGTGTGCTACGTGCCACTTCCCTTCAATGCCAAAAAGCATGAGGGTGTTCTGCATCACCTGGCCGGTGAAATGACTCCCTTGGTCTGACTCCACAAAACGGGGAAGTCCCCACCGCGAGAACACTTCCCTGACCAAGATTTTTGCAGTACCCAGTGCCGTAGCTGTTCGACAGGGGAAGGCTTCCACCCATTTGGAAAACACATCCACCAAGACGAGGCAGTATTTATAACCTCCCTGGGTGGTGGGTAGGGGCCCTATATAGTCGATCTGTATCGACTGCCATGGTCCCTCTACCCTTCTTACGTGCCCCATGGGCACTTTCCTTTTCTGGGGGTCTGGGTTGTTTGCAGCGCACACGAGACAGTTTGCACAGAACTCGCGGACCTGTTCCCTGAGCCCTGGCCACCATCCCGCTTGCTCTACCCGTCGCCAGGTTACCTCGGGCCCAGGGTGCCCTGCCACTGGTCCCTCGTGAGCCAACTGGAGGAATTCCCTCCTGTGCTGCTGCGGCACAACCCACTGCTCCTCGCGGAACAGCATGCCTTCCTTAACTGAGAGGGTTGCCGTACTGTACGGACCCTCTACCTGCTTCCCCTCAGCAATGGTTTTTAGGACTGCTTTTAGGGCGGGATCCTGGTTCTGGACGGTCTTAAGGTCTAGGGGCAATGCTACCCTGGTGTTCCCGGGATTCCCGTCCCTGCCTTGGATCGCTGCCATGGGTCTGGTCCCATAGGGGTCCCAGAAAATGCCGTTGCGGGCACCTTCCCTGGCTAGCGCATCCGCCTGTTGGTTGCCCTCCCCACGGGGCTCTGTGGAGGAGTGAGCCTTCACCTTATGGATGAAAATCTCCCCTTCCTCCCCTACTGCTGCTAGGATCTTTTCCAGCAAGGGCTTCACCGTTAAAGGTCGCCCGTCCGCGGAGGTGTATCCACGGCGGGACCAAATGGCCAGGTATTCCGTACACGAATTGCATGTGAACATACTGTCTGAGCAAATCGTGTATGGGGTTGGGAAAATGTCTGGGTGGGTGACAACGTACACCACGGCAGACAGCTCAGCCTGCTGCGCGCTCATGGTGCTAGGGAGCTTGATCGCCAGGGCAAGGTTTGCCGCAGGGTCATAAACTCCACACCCTGTGAGTCGTTCGCCAGCAGATACTGTGCTGGAACCATCAACATAAATCTCGCGCCCAGTGGGATGTATCCCGGCCCGCAAACCTATGTTGACGTCCCACACCCCTTCCACCGAACACCGGTGGGCTGTACCGGGGTATACCAAATTGGCCGCAAGCCTGGGCTCGCAAAGACCTTTTACTCTAAGATCCATCTGGGAAAGAAAAAGGGTCCAGCGCGCAATGCGCACGCTGCTTACGGTCCCATCTTTAATTCTCCCATCTAGAAGCATCTTAGTTGGTGTGTGATGTGTGAGGAGAGTGATGGGAGAGAGCCCTGTGAAGATCGCTGATCTTTTCACAGCCCAATGCGTGGCTAAAAGGTGCCTTTCGCAATTGGAGAAACTTCTCTCCACATCCGTTAACACCCTGGACGAATAGACAACCGGCCTCAGCTTGCCGTGACGCTCTTGGAGCAGCACAGCGCTCAGGCTGTCCCCGCTGGCAGCTACCTCCAGGAAAAACTCCTTCCCCCCATCTATGGCCCCTAAGGCTGGCGCGGTCTGCAGATCCCTTTTTAACTTCTCGAAGGCTGCTTGGCAGCCCTCGTCCCAAGACCACTCCACTCCCTTATGGAGGAGTCGGAGGAGCGGCGCCGCTGTGGCCGCATAGTCTTCGATAAAATCCCTGCAGTAACCGGTCAGTCCCAAGAAGGACCTCACACCCCTTATATTGTTAGGAATCGGTAACTCTTGCACCGACTCCCTCCTAGCCTTATCTATGGCTCTTTCCCCAGCGCGAATGGTCAGCCCCAGGAATTTTACTTCCTGCTGACCGATACGTGCTTTCTTAGGGTTTACTTTAAAACCCTTTCTCGCTAGCAGCTCCAATAACTCGGCCAGCAGTGGTCCATGCTCCTCCCTTGAGTCCGTAAATAGGAGCAAATCATCCACGTACTGCACTATCTGATTGGGCTGACTAAACTCCTTTAAACTTCCTGCCATACACTGATGGAAAATACTGGGGCTGTTGTGGAAACCCTGTGGCAGACAGTTCCATGTGTACTGTTGTCCTTTGAAAGTAAAGGCAAACTTGTACTGGTCCTCTCGCCGTAGCGGGATGGACCAAAAACCGTTCGAGATATCCAGCACCGTGAACGTGGTCGCGGACGCTGGAATACTCCCTATTAGGTCAGCAACTGCTGCTACCGTGGGCGCGCAGGCGGGAATGTTACTGTTAAGGACTCTGTAGTCCACCGTGGCCCTCCACGAATTATCCGGCTTCCTAACCGGCCATAATGGGGAGTTCACGTGTGTGGCTATCGGCCTCAACACGCCCTGCTGCACCAAGGAGGACATTGCTGTCTCCATATCGGGTTCTGCTTCTTTGGGGAAGTTATACTGTTTTTGGGGCCGGGTCATGGGGTCCCCATCTACGCTGACCTCAAACCCGGCAACCCTCCCACAATCGTGCTTGTGGGTTGCAAACGCGTGCATATTATCTGACACGTACGTTTGCATGTCCGTTGGGACATCCGCGACCATAAGCCCGAGATCGTAGCCTCCGGATGGCTTCATGGTACACAGGACCCCTGTTTCTTCCTCCCCCGGAATTACCACTACCTCGCCTTTTTCACTCTTAGCCCCCCAGAGACAATGATTTCTGAGGTCCACGAGGATCCCGTGCCCTGATAGGAGATCGGACCCGAGGATACCTCTTCCACCCCCCTCCTGCCATTCCATCAATATGCACTTCCACTTGATGTGGAGTGCTTCCAAACGAATGGATAGCGGAAGGGAGAACGCGCCAGCCTGTTCTTTTCCCGTGAACCCCGCTAATGTGAATGGGACCTTGGTGGATAGCGGTGAGTCAAAAGGGCTATCTGTATGAATCACGGTGCAAGAAGCTCCCGTGTCCAACAAATAACTACCCTTCTGTTTCTCTAACTCCATTTCCACCAGGGGTCGCTTCCACGCATCGTAGCTGAGCGGACACAGGTAGACGGGCTGCGCGGGCTCTAGTCATTGGGTATGATTAGACGGTCCTGCGGCACCTACGGGGCCGGTAGCAACCGCCACCTTTCCATGTGCACTCATGAAGTTGCGCATGGCTCCCAACACTGATTCGAGGTCGTCGGGAGGGGTGGGTGCACTAGCTTCCCTAACAGAGACAGGCATCTGGGCTCGGGCTGCGGGATTTTTATCCCTGGAATCCTTCCAAGGGTTCCTGCAGTTCTTGCGCCAGTGCCCTGTCCTCCCACACCCGTAACAAGCATTACTTGCCTGCGGGGCGCGGTTACCCTCCTGATGCCACTCCCTTTGAGCCGGGGCTGCGGGTCGTACCTCATGTACTTTTCCCTTAAGGGGACGTGTTCCCATACCCCTTATATTGCGGTATCCTACCGTGAGTCGATTTAAGACCGACTCTTCCGTAATGTTGGGGTCAGTGGGATCAAACCACGCTTTTGCCTGCTCTCTGACGGCTGGCAAACTGTTGGCTACTATACACCTGAGCCAATGAGTTAAACCGACGCCGTCCACATCGTCGCGCTCTGGCGCACCTGGACAGCTGCGCTGATATACTGGCCACAGCCTATCGGCAAAAACCTTCGGGGTTTCTCCCTCCATCTGCACTGTCTGTCCCACTCTAACAAACGGACCTTCATCGTCCGTCCCCAACACTTCTAGGACCTCATTTTTTAATGCCTCATAGGTCTTGGTTCCCCTCTTGCTCTCGTCCGAGAGACACTGAAGGATTGCACTGCCTAACGAAAATAACAGCATTTTTGCTGTTTCCCCATCGTCGCAGCCGTTAATGGCTGCGGTTTGCTCAACTTCTCTGAAATGTACGGAAGGGTTGTCTGACTCGGTCAGCTTCCGTACGTGATTTATCATAACTCTCAGCTGGTGTGAGCTGTGAGGCAACACAAGCTGGTTGAGGAGATCCCCTTCTTCCCCACCGTTTCTGTTTGGGCCCCTTTTTATACCCGTAACTGGACACAACGGTCCCTTTTCCACTTCTCCCTCAGTGGGCTCTTTCGTTTCTTCTACTACTTCCTCCCTTACCCAGGTTTCCGAATAGCTGGGTGGCGCGGAGGGCGCAGTGGCTAATACTTCCTTTGCTTTACTTGGTGGGGATTTCTGAAACTCCTCATTTACTAGCGGCTGGTGTGCTGACGGACTGATAAGCACACCATGCCGTGTGCTTTGTTCACGGCCCTTTTAAGGTGTTCTATCTCCTTTTGGCAGACGCTATGATCGGCCCCCTGAAATTTATCCTCAAGGGCCATCTTATATGTCGCCCTAACCCCCGTTAAGCTCTCTTCCTGGGCTCTTATTTGGGCAGCTTGGCGGGCACATCGTTCCTTTAGTCTGCCCTCACTTAACTTTGCCTCAGTGACCTGGCACTCGAGGTAATCTATTTTTGCTTTGTGGTGACTGGTGATTTCCTGGCGTTCTCGGTGCAGCGCACTTAAATTCCTAATGAGCAACTCCCCTCCAGAGACTTTCTCATCCATTTCCTCCTCTAAATGCCTGATCCGAGCTGTTTGCGCTGTAATGACCTGGTTTGAAATCTGGACCTGCCTTTTGTAACACATTAACCAGACTGCTTTCTCGACTGTCTTTTTATGTTCCTTACTATCTGTCCACCTCTCGGCTGCCTCTAGTGGACTCTTATCCGCTAACAGGTCACTTATCCATTTCTTAGTTAAATTTACCTTTCCGAACACATAATCTGCTATCTTTTCCTGCATAACATTTCGTACATTCACACCAAAGTCTAACACACTACCCTCTCGCTGCCAGTGTCGTGCCGCGGTCGCCATTTTCTGTAAGGGTTTTTGTCTCTCAGCCTGTGAGATTCGTGTGGCTCTGTGCAGCCCGGGTGCTAGTGCGGGTTTAGGCCTTGTTGCCTGTTCTGGTCTCCAGCCAGTCTGGGAGCACTAGACACACCTGTGAGTGGTTCGACCCACTCGCCCTTACGGTTCTAGACACTGGACTTAGATGCGAGAGCAGTAATGGAGATGAAACTCAGGTAGACTCGGTTGAATGGTACGAAATGGAAAATCTTTATTGCATAGTACTTAAGATTACGAAATACATGTCATAAGCACAGATTAATGACAGTACAATCTTACACGCAGTTATGTAACTAATTTCAGGGAAACGAGGAACGAACGACACATCGTAAATGGGGGCACACATTACAATTATCCTTAATACTTAAAACCCTCCCCTATCAATATCTGTCCTAAGCTAGATTCGTAGGATTCGAGACTCATGCTCACCACTCGTGATAACTCGGAGAATTCCGAAAACTCTGATCGGATGTTTTTCACCGCAGCGCCCACGTGTCGATCAGGGGGGTCTCCTGGCCCCACTTGTTTACTCGTTTCTGCTCCGGCTAGCAGGCTGGAACGTCTGCTGTCATGAAGATCTGTGTTGTCCTCGGAGTTCCGACTCTACTCAAAAAAGAGTCTTCCTGTGCCCTCACACCGGTTCGATAAAACTCGAAGAAGAGTCTTCCTGTGTCAGTTCTGTAGAACTCAAAGAAGTCTTCCTGGCAAGGAAAATGTCTATTCGACCTACAGGCGCGGTCGGGGCTTACTGACCGTGGCGATAAGTATGGTCTTCTTCTCTTCTCATCTCATCTCATCTCATCTCATCTCATCTCGGGCCTTCGATTCCAACACCGTTTACCGACTTATCGGAATGGTGCGCCCGCTTCAAGGCTTCAGAGCCCAGTTCTACACAGGTCTTCGCGACACGACACGAGGTAGATCCGAGCGGATCATAAAGTTCAACAGTCTTTTGAAAAGAGACACGAGGCTAGCAGGAACAAGACGGCGAGTCAAGAGCACAGGAGCAGCCACGAGGATAAGAGTCAACCGAATAAGAGTCAAGAGTCAAGAGTCAAGAGAAAGATGGACGGTTTGGAGCTTGCAATTATAGTGCAAAATCTTCCGTTTCCCGCCGAACCTTAATGTCTTTTCTTTTGTTAGGGTTTGGCTCTCAAATGTCTTGTATAGGGTGATCTTCGTTTTAATGGGTTTCGGGGCTACTCGTAAATGTCTGAGTACCTGTTAATATTTCTCCCATTGTTTAATCGGTCGGTGTTCTCCCCGGAGGGGTTTTGGGGCTTCCAAGTGTTTTCTGTAACTACCCGCTAACGGCTCTCTCATCGTAGAGTCGTTGGGATTCTACATATTAATGTCTTTGGATGGGCCCTTGATTACTTGGTACAATAGCTTTTATTCGTACCTGGGAGACCGATTTCAGTATTTATGTGTATACTGTAAACCCATGATGTCTCGTGTATTATCTTCAATGTGCTGAGTCTTAAACGATCTTGCACAAATGTTTATTGGAACGCCATCTTGTCTGCCTGTTGAAATAAAAGCTGTTTGAACGAAACTCTGTGTTTTTCTCCTTATTAATAAAATTGCGATATATTGCGAATTCTACAGCCACGTTCTATATACAGGGCCACGTTCTATATACAGGGCCACGTTCTATATTTAGTGCCATGTTCTATATACAGGGCCATGTTCTATATACAGGGCCATGTTCTATATACTGAGCTACGTTCTATATACAGGGCCATGTTCTATATACAGGGCCACGTTCAATATACAGGGTCATTTTATATATACAGGGCCATGTTCTATATACAGGGCCATGTTCTATATACTGGGCCACACTCAATATACAGGGCCACGTTCTATATACAGGGCCATATTCTATATACAGGGCCTTGCTCTATATACAGGGCCACGTTCTACATACAAGGCCACGTTCTATATAGAGGGCTATGTTTTTTATACAGAGCCACGTTCTATATACTGGGCCAAGTTCTATATACAGGGCCACGTTCTATTTACAGGGCCACGGTCAATATACAGGGCCTCATTCTACATACAGTGCCATGTTCAATATACAGGGCCACGTTCTATTTACAGGGCCACGGTCAATATACAGGGCCACGTTCGATATAGTGGGCCATGTTCTATATACAGGGCCACGTTCTATATACCGGGCCATGTTCAATATAAAGGGCCACGTTCTATAAACAGGGCCATGTTCTGTATACAGGGCCACGTTCTATATGCAGGGCCACATTCTATATACAGGGCAACGTTCTATATTCAGGGCCATGTTCAATATACAGGGCCACGTTCTGTATACAGGGCCACGTTCTATATATAGTACCATGTTCTATATAGAGGGCCACGTTCTATATACAGGGCCACGTTCTATATACAGGGCCACGTTCAATATACAGGGCCACGTTCTATATACAGGACTATGTTCTATATACTCGGCCATGTTCTATATACAGGACCATGTTCTATATACTGGGCTACGTTCAATATACAGGGCCACGTTCTATATAGAGGGCCGCGTTCTATATACAGGGCCATGTTCTATATGCAGGGCCACGTTCTATATACAGGGCCATGTTCAATATACTGGGCCATGTTCTATATACAGGGCCATGTTCTATATACAGGGCCACGTTCTATATAGAGGGCCACGTTCTATATACAGGGCCACGTTCAATATAGTGGGCCACGTTCTATATACAGGGCCATGTTCTATATACAGGGCCATGTTCTATATACAGGGCCATGTTCTATATACAGGTCCATGTTCTATATCCAGGGCCAATTTCTATATACTGGGCCATGTTCTATATACAGGGCCATGTTCTATATACAGGGCTATGTTCTATATACAGGGCCATGTTCTATATACTGGTCCATGTTCTATATCCAGGGCCAATTTCTATATAATGGGCCATGTTCTATATACAGGGCCATGTTCTATATACAGGGCCACGTTCTTTTTACAGGGCCATGTTCTATATACTGGGCCATGTTCTATATACAGAGCCATGTTCAATATACTGGGCCATGTTCTATATACGGGGCCACTTTCTACATACTGGGCCTTGTTCTATTTCCAGGGCCATGTTCTATATACTGGGCCACGTTCAATATACAGGGCCACGTTCTATATACAGTGCCACGTTCTATATACAGGGCCACGTTCTATATACAGGGCCATGTTCTATATACAGGGCCATGTTCTATATACAGGGCCACGTTCTATATACAGGGCCATGTTCTATATACAGGGCCATGTTCTATATACAGGGCCACGTTCAATAAACAGGGCCATGTTCTATATACAGGGTCATGTTCTATATACAGGGCATCGTTCTATTTACAGGGCCATGTTCAATATACAGGGCCATGTTCTATATACAGGGCCACGTCCTATATATAGGGCCACGTTCTATATACAGGGCCACGTTCTATATACTGGGCCATGTTCTATATACAGGGCCATGTTCTATATACAGGGCCATGTTATATATACAGGGCCATGTTCTATATACAGGGCCATGTTCTATATACAGGGCCACGTTCTATCTACAGTGCCATGTTCTACATACAGGGCCATGTTCTATATACTTGGCCACGTTCAATATACTGGGCCATGTTCTATATACAGGGCCATGTTCTATATACAGGGCCACGTTCTATATAGAGGGCCACGTTCTATATACAGGGCCATGTTCTATATACAGGACCACGTTCTATATACAGGGCCACGTTCTATATACAGGGCTATGTTCTATATACAGAGCCACGTTCTATATACTGGGCCAAGTTCTATTTACAGGGCCACGTTCTATATACAGGGCCACGCTCTTTATACTGGGCCACGTATTATATACAGGGCCATGTTCTATGTAGAGGGACACGTTCTATATACAGGACCATGTTCTATATACAGGGCCACGTTCTGTATACAGGGCCATGTTCTATATACAGGGCCATGTTCTATATACAGGGCCATGTTCTATGTACAGGGCCATGTTCTATATACTGGTCCATGTTCTATAACCAGGGCCAATTTCTATATACTGGGCCATGTTCTATATACAGGGCCATGTTCTATATACAGGGCCATGTTCTATATACAGGGCCATGTTCTATATACTGGTCCATGTTCTATATCCAGGGCCAATTTCTATATACTGGGCCATGTTCTATGTACAGGGCCATGTTCTATATACAGGGCCACGTTCTATATACAGGGCCATGTTCTATATACTGGGCCATGTTCTATATACAGACCCATGTTCAATATACTGGGCCATGTTCTATATACGGGGCCACTTTCTACATACTGGGCCTTGTTCTATTTCCCGGGCCATGTTCTATATACTGGGCCATGTTCTATGTACAGGACCACTTGGATATAAGGGCCATGTTCTATACACAGGGCCACGTTCAATATACAGGGCCACGTTCTACATACAGTGCCACGTTCTATATACAGGGACATGTTCAATATACAGGGCCATGTTCTATATACAGGGCCATGTTCTATATACAGGGCCACGTTCTATATACAGGGCCACGTTCTATATATAGGGCCACGTTCTATATACAGGGCCACGTTCTATATACAGGGCCACGTTCTATATACAGGGCCATGTTCTATATACAGGGCCATGTTCTATATACAGGGCCATGTTCAATATACAGGGCCATTTTCTATATACAGGGTCATGTTCTATATACAGGGCATCGTTCTATTTACAGGGCCATGTTCAATATACAGGGCCATGTTCTATATACAGGGCCACGTCCTATATATAGGGCCACGTTCTATATACAGGGCCACGTTCTATATACTGGGCCATGTTCTATAAAAAGGGCCATGTTCTATATACAGGGCCATGTTATATATACAGGGCCATGTTCTATATACAGGGCCATGTTCTATATACAGTGCCACGTTCTATATACAGGGCCATGTTCTATATACAGGGCCATGTTCTATATACTGGGCCACGTTCTATATACAGGGCCATGTTCTATATACATTTCCATGTTCTATATACAGGGCCACGTTCAATATACTGGGCCATGTTCTATATACAGGGCCATGTTCTATATACAGGGCCACGTTCAATATACTTAGCCATGTTCTATATACAGGGCCATGTTCTATATACAGGGCCACGTTCTATATACAGTGCCATGTTCTATATACAGGGCCATGTTCTATATACGGGGCCAATTTCTATATACTGGGCCATGTTCTATATACAGGGCCACGTTCAATATACAAGGCCACGTTCTATATACAGGGCCATGTTCTGTTTACTGGGCCATGTTCTATATACAGGGCCATGTTCTATTTTCAGGTCCACGTTCTATATACAGGGCCACATTCTATATAAAGGGCCATGTTCTATATACTGGGCTATGTTCTATATACAGGGCCATGTTCAATATATAGGGCCACGTTCTATATACAGGGCCATGTTCTATTTACTGGGCCATGTTCTATATACAGGGCCATGATCTATATACAGGGCCACGTTCTATACACAGTGCCACGTTCTATATACAGGGCCATGTTCTATATACAGGGCCATGTTCTATATACAGGGCCACGTTCTATATAGAGGGCCACGTTCTATATACAGGGCCACGTTCAATATACTGGGCCACGTTCTATATAGAGGGCCACGTACTATATACAGGGCCACGTTCTATATACAGGGCCACGTTCAATATACTGGGCCATGTTCTATATACAGGGCCACGTTCTATTTAGAGGGCCACGTTCAATATACTGGGCCATGTTCTATATACAGTGCCATGTTCTATATACAGGGCCATGTTCTTTATACGGGGCCAATTTCTATATACTGGGCCATGTTCTATATACAGGGCCACGTTCAATATAGAGGGCCACGTTCTATATACAGGGCCATGTTCTATATACAGGGCCATGTTCTATGTACAGGGCCATGTTCTATATACTGGTCCATGTTCTATAACCAGGGCCAATTTCTATATACTGGGCCATGTTCTATATACAGGGCCATGTTCTATATACAGGGCCATGTTCTATATACAGGGCCATGTTCTATATACTGGTCCATGTTCTATATCCAGGGCCAATTTCTATATACTGGGCCATGTTCTATATACAGGGCCGTGCTCTATATACAGGGCCACGTTCTATATACAGGGCCATGTTCTATATACTGGGCCATGTTCTATATACAGACCCATGTTCAATATACTGGGCCATGTTCTACATACGGGGCCACTTTCTACATACTGGGCCTTGTTCTATTTCCCGGGCCATGTTCTATATACTGGGCCATGTTCTATGTACAGGACCACTTCGATATAAGGGCCATGTTCTATACACAGGGCCACGTTCAATATACAGGGCCACGTTCTATATACAGTGCCACGTTCTATATACAGGGCCATGTTCAATAAAGAGGGCCATGTTCTATATACAGGGCCATGTTCTATATACAGGGCCACGTTCTATATACAGGGCCACGTTCTATATATAGGGCCACGTTCTATATACAGGGCCACGTTCTATATACAGGTGCCACGTTCTATATACAGGGCCATGTTCTATATAAAGTGCCATGTTCTATATACAGGGCCATGTTCAATATACAGGGCCATGTTCTATATACAGGGTCATGTTCTATATACAGGGCATCGTTCTATTTACAGGGCCATGTTCAATATACAGGGCCATGTTCTATATACAGGGCCACGTCCTATATATAGGGCCACGTTCTATATACAGGGCCACGTTCTATATACAGGGCCACGTTCTATATAGAGGGCCACGTTCTATATACAGGGCCACGTTCAATATACTGGGCCACGTTCTATATAGAGGGCCACGTACTATATACAGGGCCACGTTCTATATACAGGGCCACGTTCAATATACTGGGCCATGTTCTATATACAGGGCCACGTTCTATTTAGAGGGCCACGTTCAATATACTGGGCCATGTTCTATATACAGTGCCATGTTCTATATACAGGGCCATGTTCTTTATACGGGGCCAATTTCTATATACTGGGCCATGTTCTATATACAGGGCCACGTTCAATATAGAGGGCCACGTTCTATATACAGGGCCATGTTCTATATACAGGGCCATGTTCTATGTACAGGGCCATGTTCTATATACTGGTCCATGTTCTATAACCAGGGCCAATTTCTATATACTGGGCCATGTTCTATATACAGGGCCATGTTCTATATACAGGGCCATGTTCTATATACAGGGCCATGTTCTATATACTGGTCCATGTTCTATATCCAGGGCCAATTTCTATATACTGGGCCATGTTCTATATACAGGGCCATGCTCTATATACAGGGCCACGTTCTATATACTGGGCCATGTTCTATATACAGACCCATGTTCAATATACTGGGCCATGTTCTATATACGGGGCCACTTTCTACATACTGGGCCTTGTTCTATTTCCCGGGCCATGTTCTATATACTGGGCCATGTTCTATGTACAGGACCACTTCGATATAAGGGCCATGTTCTATACACAGGGCCACGTTCAATATACAGGGCCACGTTCTATATACAGTGCCACGTTCTATATACAGGGCCATGTTCAATATAAAGGGCCATGTTCTATATACAGGGCCATGTTCTATATACAGGGCCACGTTCTATATACAGGGCCACGTTCTATATATAGGGCCACGTTCTATATACAGGGCCACGTTCTATATACAGGTGCCACGTTCTATATACAGGGCCATGTTCTATATAAAGTGCCATGTTCTATATGCAGGGCCATGTTCAATATACAGGGCCATGTTCTATATACAGGGTCATGTTCTATATACAGGGCATCGTTCTATTTACAGGGCCATGTTCAATATACAGGGCCATGTTCTATATACAGGGCCACGTCCTATATATAGGGCCACGTTCTATATACAGGGCCACGTTCTATATACTGGGCCATGTTCTATAAAAAGGGCCATGTTCTATATACAGGGCCATGTTATATATACAGGGCCATGTTCTATATACAGGGCCATGTTCTATATACAGAGCCACGTTCTATATACAGGGCCATGTTCTATATACAGGGCCATGTTCTATATACTGGGCCACGTTCTATATACAGGGCCATGTTCTATATACATTTCCATGTTCTATATACAGGGCCACGTTCAATATACTGGGCCATGTTCTATATACAGGGCCATGTTCTATATACAGGGCCACGTTCAATATACTTAGCCATGTTCTATATACAGGGCCATGTTCTATATACAGGGCCACGTTCTATATACAGTGCCATGTTCTATATACAGGGCCATGTTCTATATACGGGGCCAATTTCTATATACTGGGCCATGTTCTATATACAGGGCCACGTTCAATATACAAGGCCACGTTCTATATACAGGGCCATGTTCTGTTTACTGGGCCATGTTCTATATACAGGGCCATGTTCTATATACAGGTCCACGTTCTATATACAGGGCCACGTTCTATATAAAGGGCCATGTTCTATATACTGGGCTATGTTCTATATACAGGGCCATGTTCAATATATAGGGCCACGTTCTATATACAGGGCCATGTTCTATTTACTGGGCCATGTTCTATATACAGGGCCATGATCTATATACAGGGCCACGTTCTATACACAGTGCCACGTTCTATATACAGGGCCATGTTCTATATACTGGGCCATGTTCTATATACAGGGCCACGTTCTATATAGAGGGCCACGTTCTATATACAGGGCCACGTTCAATATACTGGGCCACGTTCTATATAGAGGGCCACGTACTATATACAGGGCCACGTTCTATATACAGGGCCACGTTCAATATACTGGGCCATGTTCTATATACAGGGCCACGTTCTATTTAGAGGGCCACGTTCAATATACTGGGCCATGTTCTATATACAGTGCCATGTTCTATATACAGGGCCATGTTCTTTATACGGGGCCAATTTCTATATACTGGGCCATGTTCTATATACAGGGCCACGTTCAATATAGAGGGCCACGTTCTATATACAGGGCCATGTTCTATTTACTGGGCCATGTTCTATATACAGGGCCATGTTCTATATACAGGGCCACGTTCTATATGCAGGGACACGTTCTATATACAGGGCCATGTTCTATATACTGGGCCATGTTCTATATACAGGGCCATGTTCAATATAGAGGGCCACGTTCTATATACAGGGCCAAGTTCTATTTACTGGGCCATGTTCTATATACAGTGCCATGATCTATATACAGGGCCACGTTCTATACACTGTGCCAGGTTCTATATACAGGGCCATGTTCTATATACTGGGCCATGTTCTATATACAGGGCCACATTCTATATAGAGGGCCACGTTCTATAGACAGGGCCACGTTCAATATACAGGGCCACGTTCTATATAGAGGGCCACGTTCTATATACAGGGCCATGTTCTATATACAGGGCCACGTTCTATATACAGGGCCACGTTCAATATACTGGGCCATGTTCTATATACAGGGCCACGTTCTATATACAGGGCCACGTTCAATATACTGGGCCATGTTCTATATACAGGGCCATGTTCTATATACAGGGCCACGTTCTATATTGGTCTGCAATTGTAAAGTACACATGCTTTGTTTTCCACCTATATATGCTTTGGAGATTCTGTATCTAATTTACTTCACCTGAGGAAGGAGCAAATCGATAGCTCCGAAAGCTTGTGATTTCAAATAAAACTGTTGGACTATAACCTGGTGTTGTGCGACCTCTCAATTTTGTCCACCCCAGTCCAACACCGGCATCTCCGCATCACGTTCTATATACAGGGCCACGTTCAATATACTGGGCCATGTTCTATATACAGGGCCATGTTCTATATACAGGGCCACGTTCTATATACAGGGCCACGTTCTATATACAGGGCCATGTTCTATATACAGGGCCATGTTCTATATACTGGGCCATGTTCTATATACAGGGCCACGTTCAATATACAGGGCCACGTTCTATATACAGGGCCATGTTCTATTTACTGGGCCATGTTCTATATACAGGGCCATGTTCTATATACAGGGCCACGTTCTATATACAGGGCCACAGTTCTATATACAGGGCCACGTTCTATATACTGGGCCATGTTCTATATACAGGGCCATGTTCATATACAGGGCCACTTCTATATACAGGGCCATGTTCTATATACGGGCCATTTCTATATACAGGGCCATGATTTATATACAGGCCACGTTCTATATACAGGGCATTTCTATATACAGGGCAAGTTCTATATACAGGGCCCATAACAGGGCCATGTTCTATATACAGGGCCACGTCTATATAGAGGGCCATGTTCTATATACAGGGCCACGTTCATATACGGGCCACGTTCTATATACCACGTTCAATATACAGGGCCATGTTCTATATACAGGCCATGTTCTATATACAGGGCCACGTTCTATATACAGGGCCACGTTCTATATACAGGGCCACGTTCTATATACAGGGCCACGTTCTATATACAGGGCCACGTTCTATATACAGGGCCATGTTCTATATACAGGGCCATGTTCAATATACAGGGTCGCGTTCTATTTTCAGGGCCATGTTCTATATACAGGGCCACGTTCTATATACAGGGCCATGTTCTATATACAGGGCCACGTTCTGTATACAGGGCCATGTTCAATATACAGGGCCATGCTCTATATACAGGGCCATGTTCTATATACAGGGCCATGTTCAATATACAGGCCAATGTTCTCTATACAGACCATGTTCTATATACAGGGCCATGTTCAATATACAGGGCCACGTTCTATATACAGGGCCATGTTCTATATACAGGGCCACATTCAATATACAGGGCCACATTCTATATACAGGGCCATGTTCAATATACAGGGCCACGTTCTATATACAGGGCCATGTTCTATATGCAGGGCCATGTTCTATATACAGGGCCATGTTCAATATACAGGGCCATGTTCTATATACGGGGCCAAATTCTATATACTGGGCCATGTTCTATATACAGGGCCACGTTCTATATACATGGCCATGTTCTTTATACTGGGGCATGTTCTATATACAGGGCCACGTTCAATATACAGGGTCACGTTCTATTTTCAAGGCCATGTTCTATATAGAGGGCCACGTTCTATATACAGGGCCACGTTCTATATACAGGGCCACGTTCAATATACAGGGCCACGTTCTATATAGAGGGCCACGTTCTATATACAGGGCCATGTTCTATATACAGGGCCACGTTCTATATACAGGGCCACGTTCTATATTGAGGGCCACGTTCTATATACAGGGCCACGTTCTATATACAGGGCCATGTTCAATATACTGGGCCATGTTCTATATACAGGGCCATGTTCTATATACAGGGCCACGTTCTATATACAGGGCCACGTTCAATATACTGGGCCATGTTCTTTATACAGGGCCATGTTCTATATACAAGGCCACATTCTATATAGAGGGCCACGTTCTATATACAGGGCCATGTTCTATATACAGGGCCACGTTCTATATACAGGGCCATGTTCTATATACAGAGCCACGTTCTATATACTGGGCCAAGTTCTATTTCCAGGGCCACGTTCTACATACAGGGCCACGGTCAATATACAGGGCCTCATTCTATATACTGGGCCATGTTCTATATACAGGGCCATGTTCGATATACAGGGCTATGTACTATATACAGGGCCACGCTCTATATACTGGGCCAGGTATTATATACAGGGCCATGTTCTATGTAGAGGGACACGTTCTATATACAGGGCCATGTTCTATATACAGGGCCACGTTCTATATACAGGGCCATGTTCTATATACAGGGCCATGTTCTATATACAGGGCCATGTTCTATATACAGTGCCATGTTCTATATACAGGGCCATGTTCTATATACTGGTCCATGTTCTGTATCCAGGGCCATGTTCTATGTACAGGACCACATCGATATAAGGGCGATGTTCTATATACAGGGACACGTTCTATATACAGGGCCACTTTCTATATATAATGCCATGTTCAATATACAGGGCCACTTTCTTTATACAGTGCCACGTTCTATATACAGGGCCATGTTCAATATACAGGGCCACGTTCTATATACTGGGCCATGTTCCATATACAGGGCCATGTTCTATATACAGGGCCACGTTATATATACAGGGCCATGTTCTATATACAGGGCCATGTTCTATATACAGGGCCACGTTCTATATACAGGGCCACGTTCTATATACAGGGCCATGTTCTATATACTGGGCCACGTTCTATATACAGGGCCATGTTCTATATACAGGGCCACGTTCTATATACAGGGCCATGTTCTATATACAGGGCCATGTTCTATATACAGGGCCATGTTCTATATACTGGTCCATGTTCTATATCCAGGGCCAATTTCTATATACTGGGCCATGTTCTATATACAGGGCCATGTTCTATATACAGGGCCACGTTCTATATAAAGGGCCATGTTCTATATACTGGGCCATGTTCTATATACAGACCCATGTTCAATATACTGGGCCATGTTCTATATGCTGGGCCACTTTCTACATACTGGGCCTTGTTCTATATACAGGGCCATGTTCTATATACTGGGCCATGTTCTATGTACAGGACCACTTCGATATAAGGGCCATGTTCTATATACAGGGCCACGTTCTATATACAGGGCCACTTTCTATATATAGTGCCATGTTCAATATACAGGGCCACGTTCTATATACAGTGCCACGTTCTATATACAGGGCCATGTTCAATATACAGGGCCATGTTCTATATACAGGGCCATGTTCTATATACAGGGCCACGTTCTATATACAGGGCCACGTACTATATATAGGGCCACGTTCTATATACAGGGCCACGTTCTATATACAGGGCCACATTCTATATACAGGGCCATGTTCTATATACAGGGCCATGTTCTATATACAGGGCCATGTTCAATATACAGGGCCATGTTCTATATACAGGGTCATGTTCTATATACAGGGCATCATTCTATTTACAGGGCCATGTTCAATATACAGGGCCATGTTCTATATACAGGGCCACGTCCTATATATAGGGCCACGTTCTATATACAGGGCCACGTTCTATATACTGGGCCACGTTCTATATACAGGGCCATGTTTTATATACATTTCTATGTTCAATATACAGGGCCACGTTCTATATACAGGGCCATGTTCTATATACAGGGCCATGTTCTATATACAGGGCCATGTTCAATATGCAGGGCCATGTTCTATATACAGGACCATGTTCTATATACAGGGCCACGTTCAATATACTAGGCCATGTTCTATATACAGGGCCATGTTCTATTTACAGGGCCACGTTCAATATATTGGGCCATGTTCTATATACAGGGCCATGTTCTATATACTGGGCCACGTTCTATATACAGTGCCATGTTCTATATACAGGGCCATGTTCTATATACGGGGCCAATTTCTATATACTGGGCCATGTTCTATATACAGGGCCACGTTCAATATACAGTGCCACGTTCTATATACAGGGCCATGTTCTATTTACTGGGCCATGTTCTATATACAGGGCCATGTTCTATATACAGGGCCACGTTCTATATACAGGGCCACGTTCTATATACAGGGCCATGTTCTATATACTGGGCCATGTTCTATATACAGGGCCATGTTCAATATAGAGGGCCACGTTCTATATACAGGGCCATGTTCTATTTACTGGGCCATGTTCTATATACAGGGCCATGATTTATATACAGGGCCACGTTCTATACACAGTGCCACGTTCTATATACAGGGCCATGTTCTATATACTGAGCCATGTTCTATATACAGGGCCACGTTCTGTATACAGGGCCACGTTCTATATACAGGGCCACGTTCTATATACAGGGCCACGTTCTATATAATGGGCCCCATTCTATATACAGGGCCACGTTCTATATACTGGGGCCAAGTTCTATATACAGGGCCATTTTCTATATACAGGGCCACGTTCAATATACTGGGCCATGTTCTATATAAAGTGCCACCTACTATATACAGGGCCATGTTCAATATACAGGGCCATGCTCTATATACAGGGCCATGTTCTATATGCAGTGCCACGTTCAATATTCTGAGCCATGTTCTATATACAGTGCCACCTACTATAAACAGGGCCATGTTCAATATACAGGGCCATGTTCTATATACAGGGCCATGTTCTATATACAGGGCCACGTTCTATATACAGGGCCACGTTCTATATATAGGGCCACGTTCTATATACAGGGCCACGTTCTATATACAGGGCCACATTCTATATACAGGGCCATGTTCTATATACAGGGCCATGTTCTATATACAGGGCCATGTTCAATATACAGGGCCATGTTCTATATACAGGGCCATGTTCTATATACAGGGCATCGTTCTATTTACAGGGCCATGTTCAATATACAGGGCCATGTTCTATATACAGGGCCATGTCCTATATATAGGGCCACGTTCTATATACAGGGCCACGTTCTATATACTGGGCCATGTTCTATATACAGGGCAAGGTTCTATATACAGGGCCACGTTCTATATACAGGGCCATGTTCTATATACAGGGCCACATTCAATATACAGGGCCACATTCTATATACAGGGCCATGTTCAACATACAGGGCCACGTTCTATATACAGGGCCATGTTCTATATGCAGGGCCATGTTCTATATACAGGGCCATGTTCAATATACAGGGCCATGTTCTATATACGGGGCCAAATTCTATATACTGGGCCATGTTCTATATACAGGGCCACGTTCTATATACATGGCCATGTTCTTTATACTGGGGCATGTTCTATATACAGGGCCACGTTCAATATACAGGGTCACGTTCTATATACAGGGCCATGTTCTATATACAGGGCCACGTTCTATATACAGGGCCACGTTCTATATACAGGGCCACGTTCTATATACAGGGCCACGTTCTATATACAGGGCCACGTTCTATATACAGGGCCATGTTCTATATACAGGGCCATGTTCTATATACAGGGCCACGTTCTATATACAGGGCCACGTTCTATATACAGGGCCATGTTCTATATACAGGGCCACGTTCTATATACAGGGCCACGTTCTATATACAGGGCCATGTTCTATATACTGGGCCATGTTCTATATACAGGGCCATGTTCTATATACAGGGCCACGTTCTATATACAGGGCCACGTTCTATATACAGGGCCATGTTCTATATACAGGGCCATGTTCTATATACAGGGCCACGTTCTATATAGAGGGCCACGTTCTATATACAGGGCCATGTTCTATATACAGGGCCACGTTCTATATACAGGGCCATGTTCTATATACAGGGCCACGTTCTATATACTGGGCCATGTTCTATATACAGGGCCACGTTCTATATACAGGGCCACGTTCAATATACAGGGCCACTTTCTATATACTGGGCCATGTTCTATATACAGGGCCATGTTCTATATACAGGGCCATGTTCTATATACAGGGCCACGTTCTATATACAGGGCCATGTTCTATATACAGGGCCATGTTCTATATACAGGGCCAAGTTCTATATACAGGGCCATGTTCTATATACAGGGCCACGTTCTATATACAGGGCCATGTTCTATATACAGGGCCATGTTCTATATACAGGGCCATGTTCTATATACAGGGCCATGTTCTATATACAGGGCCATGTTCTATATACAGGGCCATGTTCTATATACAGGGCCAAGTTCTATATACAGGGCCACGTTCTATATACAGGGCCATGTTCTATATACAGGGCCACGTTCTATATACAGGGCCACGTTCTATATACAGGGCCATGTTCAATATACAGGGCCACGTTCTATATACAGGGCCATGTTCTATATACAGGGCCATGTTCAATATACAGGGCCACGTTCTATATACTGGGCCATGTTCCATATACAGGGCCATGTTCTATATACAGGGCCACGTTATATATACAGGGCCATGTTCTATATACAGGGCCATGTTCTATATACAGGGCCACGTTCTATATACAGGGCCACGTTCTATATACAGGGCCATGTTCTATATACTGGGCCACGTTCTATATACAGGGCCATGTTCTATATACAGGGCCACGTTCTATATACAGGGCCATGTTCTATATACAGGGCCATGTTCTATATACAGGGCCATGTTCTATATACTGGTCCATGTTCTATATCCAGGGCCAATTTCTATATACTGGGCCATGTTCTATATACAGGGCCATGTTCTATATACAGGGCCACGTTCTATATAAAGGGCCATGTTCTATATACTGGGCCATGTTCTATATACAGACCCATGTTCAATATACTGGGCCATGTTCTATATGCTGGGCCACTTTCTACATACTGGGCCTTGTTCTATATACAGGGCCATGTTCTATATACTGGGCCATGTTCTATGTACAGGACCACTTCGATATAAGGGCCATGTTCTATATACAGGGCCACGTTCTATATACAGGGCCACTTTCTATATATAGTGCCATGTTCAATATACAGGGCCACGTTCTATATACAGTGCCACGTTCTATATACAGGGCCATGTTCAATATACAGGGCCATGTTCTATATACAGGGCCATGTTCTATATACAGGGCCACGTTCTATATACAGGGCCACGTACTATATATAGGGCCACGTTCTATATACAGGGCCACGTTCTATATACAGGGCCACATTCTATATACAGGGCCATGTTCTATATACAGGGCCATGTTCTATATACAGGGCCATGTTCAATATACAGGGCCATGTTCTATATACAGGGTCATGTTCTATATACAGGGCATCATTCTATTTACAGGGCCATGTTCAATATACAGGGCCATGTTCTATATACAGGGCCACGTCCTATATATAGGGCCACGTTCTATATACAGGGCCACGTTCTATATACTGGGCCACGTTCTATATACAGGGCCATGTTTTATATACATTTCTATGTTCAATATACAGGGCCACGTTCTATATACAGGGCCATGTTCTATATACAGGGCCATGTTCTATATACAGGGCCATGTTCAATATGCAGGGCCATGTTCTATATACAGGACCATGTTCTATATACAGGGCCACGTTCAATATACTAGGCCATGTTCTATATACAGGGCCATGTTCTATTTACAGGGCCACGTTCAATATATTGGGCCATGTTCTATATACAGGGCCATGTTCTATATACTGGGCCACGTTCTATATACAGTGCCATGTTCTATATACAGGGCCATGTTCTATATACGGGGCCAATTTCTATATACTGGGCCATGTTCTATATACAGGGCCACGTTCAATATACAGTGCCACGTTCTATATACAGGGCCATGTTCTATTTACTGGGCCATGTTCTATATACAGGGCCATGTTCTATATACAGGGCCACGTTCTATATACAGGGCCACGTTCTATATACAGGGCCATGTTCTATATACTGGGCCATGTTCTATATACAGGGCCATGTTCAATATAGAGGGCCACGTTCTATATACAGGGCCATGTTCTATTTACTGGGCCATGTTCTATATACAGGGCCATGATTTATATACAGGGCCACGTTCTATACACAGTGCCACGTTCTATATACAGGGCCATGTTCTATATACTGAGCCATGTTCTATATACAGGGCCACGTTCTGTATACAGGGCCACGTTCTATATACAGGGCCACGTTCTATATACAGGGCCACGTTCTATATAATGGGCCCCATTCTATATACAGGGCCACGTTCTATATACTGGGGCCAAGTTCTATATACAGGGCCATTTTCTATATACAGGGCCACGTTCAATATACTGGGCCATGTTCTATATAAAGTGCCACCTACTATATACAGGGCCATGTTCAATATACAGGGCCATGCTCTATATACAGGGCCATGTTCTATATGCAGTGCCACGTTCAATATTCTGAGCCATGTTCTATATACAGTGCCACCTACTATAAACAGGGCCATGTTCAATATACAGGGCCATGTTCTATATACAGGGCCATGTTCTATATACAGGGCCACGTTCTATATACAGGGCCACGTTCTATATATAGGGCCACGTTCTATATACAGGGCCACGTTCTATATACAGGGCCACATTCTATATACAGGGCCATGTTCTATATACAGGGCCATGTTCTATATACAGGGCCATGTTCAATATACAGGGCCATGTTCTATATACAGGGCCATGTTCTATATACAGGGCATCGTTCTATTTACAGGGCCATGTTCAATATACAGGGCCATGTTCTATATACAGGGCCATGTCCTATATATAGGGCCACGTTCTATATACAGGGCCACGTTCTATATACTGGGCCATGTTCTATATACAGGGCAAGGTTCTATATACAGGGCCACGTTATATATTGAGGGCCATGTTCTATATACAGGGCCATGTTCTATATACAGGACCATGTTCTATATACTGGGCCACGTTCAATATACAGGGCCACGTTCTATATACAGGGCCACGTTCTATATACAGGGCCATGCTCTATATACAGGGCCACGTTTTATATACAGGGCCACGTTCTATATAGAGGGCTATGTTTTTTATACAGAGCCACGTTCTATATACTGGGCCTAGTTCGAAATACAGGGCCACGTTCTATTTACAGGGCCACGGTCAATATACAGGGCCTCGTTCTATATACAGTGCCATGTTCAATATACAGGGCCACGTTCTATATAGTGGGCCATGTTCTATATACAGGGCCACGTTCTATATACAGGGCCACTTTCTATATACAGGTCCTTGTTCTATATACAGGGCCACGTACTATATACAGGGCCATGTTCAATATAAAGGGCCACGTTCTATATACAGGGCCATGTTCTGTATACAGGGCCACGTTCTATATGCAGGGCCACCTTCTATATACAGGGCCACGTTCTATATTCAGGGCCATGTTCAATATACAGCGCCACGTTCTGTATACAGGGCCACATTCTCTATATAGTACCATGTTCTATATACAGGGCCACGTTCTATAAACTGGGCCATGTTCTATATAGAGGGCCACGTTCTATATACAGGGCCACGTTCTATATACAGGGCCACGTTCAATATACAGGGCCACGTTCTATATACAGGACCATGTTCTATATACAGGGCCACGTTCTATATACAGGACCATGTTCTATATACTCGGCCATGTTCTATATACAGGGCCATGTTCTATATACAGGGCCACGTTCAATATACTGGGCCACGTTCTATATAGAGGGCCACGTTCTATATACAGGGCCACGTTCTATATACAGGGCCACGTTCAATATACTGGGCCATGTTCTATATACAGGGCCATGTTCTATATACAGGGCCACGTTCTATATAGAGGGCCACGTTCTATATGCAGGGCCACGCTCAATATACAGGGCCACGTTCTATATAGAGGGCCACGTTCTATATACAGGGCCATGTTCTATATACAGGGCCACGTTCTATATACAGGGCCACGTTCTATATAGAGGGCCACGTTCTATATACAGGGCCACGTTCTATATAAAGGGCCACGTTCAATATACTGGGCCATGTTCTACATACAGGGCCATGTTCTATATACAGGGCCACGTTCTATATACAGGGCCACATTCAATATACTGGGCCATGTTCTATATACAGGGCCATGTTCTATATACAGGGCCACATTCTATATAGAGGGCCACGTTCTATATACAGGGCCATGTTCTATATACAGGACCACGTTCTATATACAGGGCCATGTTCTATATACAGAGCCACGTTCTATATGCTGGGCCAAGTTCTATTTACAGGGCCACGTTCTATATACAGGGCCACGGTCTATATACAGGGCCTCATTCTATATACAGGGCCATGTTCTATATACAGGGCCATGTTCTATATACAGGGCCATGTTCTATATACTGGTCCATGTTCTATATCCAGGGCCAATTTCTTTATACTGGGCCATGTTCTATATACAGGGCCGTGTTCTATATACAGGGCCACGTTCTATATACAGGGCCATGTTCTATATACTGGGCCATGTTCTATATACAGACCTATGTTCAATATACTGGGCCATGTTCTATATATGGGGCCAATTTCTACAACCTGGGCCTTGTTCTATATACAGGGCCATGTTCTATTTACTGGCCCATGTTCTATGTACAGGACCACTTCGATATAAGGGCCATGTTCTATATACAGGGCCACGTTCTATATACAGGGCCACGTTCTATATACAGGGCCACGTTCTATATACAGGGCCATGTTCTATATACAGGGCCATGTTCAATATACAGGGCCATGTTCTATATACAGGGCCATGTTCTATATACAGGGCCACGTTCTATAAACAGGGTCACGTTCTATATGTAGGGCCACGTTCTATATACAGGGCCACGTTCTATATACAGGGCCACATTCTATATACAGGGCCATGTTCTATATACAGGGCCATGTTCTATATACAGGGCCATGTTCAATATACAGGGCCATCTTCTATATACAGGGTCATGTTCTATATACAGGGCATCGTTCTATTTACAGGGCCATGTTCAATATACAGGGCCATGTTCTATATACAGGGCCACGTCCTATATATAGGGCCACGTTCTATATACAGGGCCACGTTCTATATACTGGGCCATGTTCTATACACAGGGCCACGTTCTATATACAGGGCCACGTTATATATACAGGGCCATGTTCTATATACAGGGCCATGTTCTATATACAGGGCCACGTTCTATATACAGGGCCACGTTCTATAAACAGGGCCATGTTCTATATACTGGGCCACGTTCTATATACAGGGCCATGTTCTATATACATTTCCATGTTCAATATACAGGGCCATGTTCTATATACAGGTCCACGTTCTATATACAGGGCCATGTTCTATATACAGGGCCATGTTCAATATGCAGGGCCATGTTCTATATACAGGGCCATGTTCTATCTACAGGGCCACGTTCAATATACTGGGCCATGTTCTATATACAGGGCCATGTTCTATATACAGGGCCACGTTCTATATACAGTGCCATGTTCTATATACAGGGCCATGTTCTATATACGGGGCCAATTTCTATATACTGGGCCATGTTCTATATACAGGGCCACGTTCAATATACAGGGCCACGTACTATATACAGGGCCATGTTCTATTTACTGGGCCATGTTCTATATACAGGGCCATGTTCTATATACAGGGCCACGTTCTATATACAGGGCCACGTTCTATATACAGGGCCATGTTCTATATACTGGGCCATGTTCTATATACAGGGCCATGTTCAATATAGAGGGCCACGTTCTATATACAGGGCCATGTTCTATTTACTGGGCCATGTTCTATATACAGGGCCATGATTTATATACAGGGCCACGTTCTATACACAGTCCCACGTTCTATATACAGGGCCATGATCTATATACTGGGCCATGTTCTATATACAGGGCCACGTTCTGTATACAGGGCCACGTTCTATGTACAGGGCCACGTTCTATATACAGGGCCACGTTCTATATAATGGGCCCCATTCTATATACAGGGCCACGTTCTATATACTGGGGCCAAGTTCTGTATACAGGGCCATTTTCTATATACAGGGCCACGTTCAATATACTGGGCCATGTTCTATATAAAGTGCCACCTACTATATACAGGGCCATGTTCAATATACAGGGCCATGTTCTATATACAGGGCCATGTTATATATGCAGTGCCACGTTCAATATTCTGAGCCATGTTCTATATACAGTGCCACCTACTATATACAGGGCCATGTTCAATATACTGGGCCATGTTCTATATACAGGGCCATGTTCAATATACAGGGCCATGCTCTATATACAGGGCCATGTTCTATATACAGGGCCATGTTCAATATACAGGCCAATGTTCTAAATACAAGACCATGTTCTATATACAGGGCCATGTTCTATATACAGGGCCACATTCAATATACAGGGCCACATTCTATATACAGGGCCATGTTCTATATACAGGGCCACGTTCTATATACATGGCCATGTTCTTTATACTGGGCCATGTTCTATATACAGGGCCACGTTCAATATACAGGGTCGCGTTCTATTTTCAGGGCCATGTTCTATATACAGGGCCACGTTCTATATACAGGGCCATGTTCTATATACAGGGCCATGTTCTATATACAGGGCCATGTTCTATATACAGGGCAACGTTCAGTATACAGGGCCATGTTCTATATACAGGGCCACGTTCTATATACAGGGCCACGTTCTATAAACAGGGCCATGTTCTATATACTGGGCCACGTTCTATATACAGGGCCATGTTCTATATACATTTCTATGTTCAATATACAGGGCCACGTTCTATATACAGGTCCACGTTGTATATACAGGGCCATGTTCTATATACAGTGCCATGTTTAATATGCAGGGCCATGTTCTATATACAGGACCATGTTCTATATACAGGGCCACGTTCAATATACTGGGCCATGTTCTATATACAGGGCCATGTTCTATCTACAGGGCCACGTTCAATATACTGCGCCATGTTCTATATACAGGGCCATGTTCTATATACAGGGCCACGTTCTATATACAGTGCCATGTTCTATATACAGGGCCATGTACTATATACGTGGCCAATTTATATATACTGGGCCATGTTCTATATACAGGGCCACGTTCAATATACAGGGCCACGTACTATATACAGGGCCATGTTCTATTTACTGGGCCATGTTCTATATACAGGGCCATGTTCTATATACAGGGCCACGTTCTATATACAGGGCCACGTTCTATATACATGGCCATGTTCTTTATACTGGGCCATGTTCTATATACAGGGCCACGTTCAATATACAGGGTCGCGTTCTATTCTCAGGGCCATGTTCTATATACAGGGCCACGTTCTATATACAGGGCCATGTTCTATATACAGGGCCACGTTCTGTATACAGGGCCACGTTCTATATATAGTGCCATGCTCTATATACAGGGCCACATTCTATATACAGGGCCACGTTCTATATATAGTGCCATTTTCTATATACAGGGCCACGTTCTATATACAGGGCCACGTTCAATATACTGTGCCATGTTCTACATACAGGGCCATGTTCTATATACAGGGCCACGTTCTATATACAGGGCCACGTTCTATATACAGGGCCACCTTCTATATACAGGGCCACGTTCTATATGCAGGGCCACGTTCTATATACAGGGCCATGTTCTATATAAAGGGCCACGTTCAATATACTGGGCCATGTTCTATTTACAGGGGCACGTTCAATATATTGGGCCATGTTCTATATACAGGGCCATGTTCTATATACTGGGCCACGTTCTATATACAGTGCCATGTTCTATATACAGGGCCATGTTCTATATACGGGGCCAATTTCTATATACTGGGCCATGTTCTATATACAGGGCCACGTTCAATATACAGTGCCACGTTCTATATACAGGGCCATGTTCTATTTACTGGGCCATGTTCTATATACAGGGCCATGTTCTATATACAGGGCCACGTTCTATATACAGGGCCACGTTCTATATACAGGGCCATGTTCTATATACTGGGCCATGTTCTATATACAGGGCCATGTTCAATATAGAGGGCCACGTTCTATATACAGGGCCATGTTCTATTTACTGGGCCATGTTCTATATACAGGGCCATGATTTATATACAGGGCCACGTTCTATACACAGTGCCACGTTCTATATACAGGGCCATGTTCTATATACTGAGCCATGTTCTATATACAGGGCCACGTTCTGTATACAGGGCCACGTTCTATATACAGGGCCACGTTCTATATACAGGGCCACGTTCTATATAATGGGCCCCATTCTATATACAGGGCCACGTTCTATATACTGGGGCCAAGTTCTATATACAGGGCCATTTTCTATATACAGGGCCACGTTCAATATACTGGGCCATGTTCTATATAAAGTGCCACCTACTATATACAGGGCCATGTTCAATATACAGGGCCATGCTCTATATACAGGGCCATGTTCTATATGCAGTGCCACGTTCAATATTCTGAGCCATGTTCTATATACAGTGCCACCTACTATAAACAGGGCCATGTTCAATATACAGGGCCATGTTCTATATACAGGGCCATGTTCTATATACAGGGCCACGTTCTATATACAGGGCCACGTTCTATATATAGGGCCACGTTCTATATACAGGGCCACGTTCTATATACAGGGCCACATTCTATATACAGGGCCATGTTCTATATACAGGGCCATGTTCTATATACAGGGCCATGTTCAATATACAGGGCCATGTTCTATATACAGGGTCATGTTCTATATACAGGGCATCGTTCTATTTACAGGGCCATGTTCAATATACAGGGCCATGTTCTATATACAGGGCCATGTCCTATATATAGGGCCACGTTCTATATACAGGGCCACGTTCTATATACTGGGCCATGATCTATATACAGGGCAAGGTTCTATATACAGGGCCACGTTATATATTGAGGGCCATGTGCTATATACTGGGCCACGTTCAATCTACAGGGCCACGTTCTATATACAGGGCCACGTTCTATATACAGGGCCATGCTCTATATACAGGGCCACGTTTTATATACAGGGCCTAGTTCGAAATACAGGGCCACGTTCTATTTACAGGGCCACGGTCAATATACAGGGCCTCGTTCTATATACAGTGCCATGTTCAATATACAGGGCCACGTTCTATATAGTGGGCCATGTTCTATATACAGGGCCACGTTCTATATACAGGGCCACTTTCTATATACAGGTCCTTGTTCTATATACAGGGCCACGTACTATATACAGGGCCATGTTCAATATAAAGGGCCACGTTCTATATACAGGGCCATGTTCTGTATACAGGGCCACATTCTATATGCAGGGCCACCTTCTATATACAGGGCCACGTTCTATATTCAGGGCCATGTTCAATATACAGCGCCACATTCTGTATACAGGGCCACATTCTATATATAGTACCATGTTCTATATACAGGGCCACGTTCTATAAACTGGGCCATGTTCTATATAGAGGGCCACGTTCTATATACAGGGCCACGTTCTATATACAGGGCCACGTTCAATATACAGGGCCACGTTCTATATACAGGACCATGTTCTATATACAGGGCCACGTTCTATATACAGGACCATGTTCTATATACTCGGCCATGTTCTATATACAGGGCCATGTTCTATATACAGGGCCACGTTCAATATACTGGGCCACATTCTATATAGAGGGCCACGTTCTATATTCAGGGCCACGTTCTATATACAGGGCCACGTTCAATATACTGGGCCATGTTCTACATACAGGGCCATGTTCTATATACAGGGCCACGTTCTATATAGAGGGGCACGTTCTATATGCAGGGCCACGCTCAATATACAGGGCCACGTTCTATATAGAGGGCCACGTTCTATATACAGGGCCATGTTCTATATACAGGGCCACGTTCTATATACAGGGCCACGTTCTATATAGAGGGCCACGTTCTATATACAGGGCCACGTTCTATATAAAGGGCCACGTTCAATATACTGGGCCATGTTCTACATACAGGGCCATGTTCTATATACAGGGCCACGTTCTATATACAGGGCCACATTCAATATACTGGGCCATGTTCTATATACAGGGCCATGTTCTATATACAGGGCCACATTCTATATAGAGGGCCACGTTCTATATACAGGGCCATGTTCTATATACAGGACCACGTTCTGTATACAGGGCCATGTTCTATATACAGAGCCACGTTCTATATGCTGGGCCAAGTTCTATTTACAGGGCCACGTTCTATATACAGGGCCACGGTCTATATACAGGGCCTCATTCTATATACTGGGCCATGTTCTATATACAGGGCCATGTTCGATATACAGGGCTATGTTCTATATACAGGACCACGCTCTATATACTGGGCCACGTATTATATACAGGGCCATGTTCTATGTAGAGGGACACGTTCTATATACAGGGCCATGTTCTATATACTGGGCCACGTTCTATATACAGGGCCATGTTCTATATACAGGGCCATGTTCTATATACAGGGCCATGTTCTATATACTGGTCCATGTTCTATATCCAGGGCCAATTTCTTTATACTGGGCCATGTTCTATATACAGGGCCGTGTTCTATATACAGGGCCACGTTCTATATACAGGGCCATGTTCTATATACTGGGCCATGTTCTATATACAGACCTATGTTCAATATACTGGGCCATGTTCTATATATGGGGCCAATTTCTACAACCTGGGCCTTGTTCTATATACAGGGCCATGTTCTATTTACTGGCCCATGTTCTATGTACAGGACCACTTCGATATAAGGGCCATGTTCTATATACAGGGCCACGTTCTATATACAGGGCCACGTTCTATATACAGGGCCACGTTCTATATACAGGGCCATGTTCTATATACAGGGCCATGTTCAATATACAGGGCCATGTTCTATATACAGGGCCATGTTCTATATACAGGGCCACGTTCTATAAACAGGGTCACGTTCTATATATAGGGCCACGTTCTATATACAGGGCCACGTTCTATATACAGGGCCACATTCTATATACAGGGCCATGTTCTATATACAGGGCCATGTTCTATATACAGGGCCATGTTCAATATACAGGGCCATGTTCTATATACAGGGTCATGTTCTATATACAGGGCATCGTTCTATTTACAGGGCCATGTTCAATATACAGGGCCATGTTCTATATACAGGGCCACGTCCTATATATAGGGCCACGTTCTATATACAGGGCCACGTTCTATATACTGGGCCATGTTCTATATACAGGGCCACGTTCTATATACAGGGCCACGTTATATATACAGGGCCATGTTCTATATACAGGGCCATGTTCTATATACAGGGCCACGTTCTATATACAGGGCCACGTTCTATAAACAGGGCCATGTTCTATATACTGGGCCACGTTCTATATACAGGGCCATGTTCTATATACATTTCTATGTTCAATATACAGGGCCACGTTCTATATACAGGTCCACGTTGTATATACAGGGCCATGTTCTATATACAGGGCCATGTTCAATATGCAGGGCCATGTTCTATATACAGGACCATGTTCTATATACAGGGCCACGTTCAATATACTGGGCCATGTTCTATATACAGGGCCATGTTCTATCTACAGGGCCACGTTCAATATACTGGGCCATGTTCTATATACAGGGCCATGTTCTATATACAGGGCCACGTTCTATATACAGTGCCATGTTCTATATACAGGGCCATGTTCTATATACGGGGCCAATTTCTATATACTGGGCCATGTTCTATATACAGGGCCACGTTCAATATACAGGGCCACGTACTATATACAGGGCCCTGTTCTATTTACTGGGCCATGTTCTATATACAGGGCCATGTTCTATATACAGGGCCACGTTCTATATACAGGGCCACGTTCTATATACAGGGCCATGTTCTATATACTGGGCCATGTTCTATATACAGGGCCATGTTCAATATAGAGGGCCACGTTCTATATACAGGGCCATGTTCTATTTACTGGGCCATGTTCTATATACAGGGCCATGATTTATATACAGGGCCACGTTCTATACACAGTGCCACGTTCTATATACAGGGCCATGTTCTATATACTGGGCCATGTTCTATATACAGGGCCACGTTCTGTATACAGGGCCACGTTCTATGTACAGGGCCACGTTCTATATACAGGGCCACGTTCTATATAATGGGCCCCATTCTATATACAGGGCCACGTTCTATATACTGGGGCCAAGTTCTGTATACAGGGCCATTTTCTATATACAGGGCCACGTTCAATATACTGGGCCATGTTCTATATAAAGTGCCACCTACTATACACAGGGCCATGTTCAATATACAGGGCCATGTTCTATATACAGGGCCATGTTATATATGCAGTGCCACGTTCAATATTCTGAGCCATGTTCTATATACAGTGCCACCTACTATATACAGGGCCATGTTCAATATACTGGGCCATGTTCTATATACAGGGCCATGTTCAATATACAGGGCCATGCTCTATATACAGGGCCATGTTCTATATACAGGGCCATGTTCAATATACAGGCCAATGTTCTAAATACAAGACCATGTTCTATATACAGGGCCATGTTCTATATACAGGGCCACATTCAATATACAGGGCCACATTCTATATACAGGGCCATGTTCTATATACAGGGCCACGTTCTATATACATGGCCATGTTCTTTATACTGGGCCATGTTCTATATACAGGGCCACGTTCAATTACAGGGTCGCGTTCTATTTTCAGGGCCATGTTCTATATACAGGGCCACGTTCTATATACAGGGCCATGTTCTATATACAGGGCCATGTTCTATATACAGGGCCATGTTCTATATACAGGGCAACGTTCAGTATACAGGGCCATGTTCTATATACAGGGCCACGTTCTATATACAGGGCCACGTTCTATAAACAGGGCCATGTTCTATATACTGGGCCACGTTCTATATACAGGGCCATGTTCTATATACATTTCTATGTTCAATATACAGGGCCACGTTCTATATACAGGTCCACGTTGTATATACAGGGCCATGTTCTATATACAGTGCCATGTTTAATATGCAGGGCCATGTTCTATATACAGGACCATGTTCTATATACAGGGCCACGTTCAATATACCGGGCCATGTTCTATATACAGGGCCATGTTCTATCTACAGGGCCACGTTCAATATACTGGGCCATGTTCTATATACAGGGCCATGTTCTATATGCAGGGCCACGTTCTATATACAGTGCCATGTTCTATATACAGGGCCATGTTCTATATACGGGGCCAATTTCTATATACTGGGCCATGTTCTATATACAGGGCCACGTTCAATATACAGGGCCACGTACTATATACAGGGCCATGTTCTATTTACTGGGCCATGTTCTATATACAGGGCCATGTTCTATATACAGGGCCACGTTCTATATACAGGGCCACGTTCTATATACATGGCCATGTTCTTTATACTGGGCCATGTTCTATATACAGGGCCACGTTCAATATACAGGGTCGCGTTCTATTTTCAGGGCCATGTTCTATATACAGGGCCACGTTCTATATACAGGGCCATGTTCTATATACAGGGCCACGTTCTGTATACAGGGCCACGTTCTATATATAGTGACATGCTCTATATACAGGGCCACATTCTCTATACAGGGCAACGTTCTATATATAGTGCCATTTTCTATATACCGGGCCACGTTCTATATAAAGGGCCACGTTCAATATATTGTGCCATGTTCTACATACAGGGCCATGTTCTATCTACAGGGCCACGTTCTATATACAGGGCCACGTTCTATATACAGGGCCACCTTCTATATACAGGGCCACGTTCTATATGCAGGGCCACGTTCTATATACAGGGCCATGTTCTATATAAAGGGCCACGTTCAATATACTGGGCCATGTTCTATATACAGTGCCACCTTCTATATACAGGGCCATGTTCAATATACAGGGCAATGTTGTATATACAGGGCCATGTTCTATATACAGGGCCTTCTTCAATATACAGGGCCATGTTCTATATGCAAGCCACATTCTATATACAGGGCCATGTTCAATATACAGGGCCATGTTCTATATACAAGGCCATGTTCTATAAAAAGGGCCATGTTCTATATGCTGGGCCATGTTCTATATACAGGGCCATGTTCAATATACAGGGCCATGTTCTATATACGGGGCCAATTTCTTTAATCTGGGCCATGTTCTACATACAAGGCAATGTTCTATATACAGGGCGAAGTTCTATATACAGGGCCATGTTCTATATACTGGGCTATGTTCTATATACAGGGCCACGTTCAATATACAGGGTCACTTTCTATTTTCAGGGCCATGTTCTATATACAGGGCCACGTTCTATATACAGGGCCATGTTCTACATACAGGGCCATGTTCAACATACAGGGCCGCATTCTACATACAGGGCCACGTTCTATATACAGTGCCATGTTCTATATACTGGGCCATGTTCTATATACAGGGCCACGTTCTATATACAGGGCCATGTTCTATATACAGGGCCACGTTCTATATACAGGGCCACGTTCGATATACAGGGCCACGTTCTATATGCAGGGCCACGTTCTATATACAGGGTCACGTTCTATATATAGGGCCACGTTCTATATACAGGGCCACGTTCTATATACAGGGCCACATTCTATATACAGGGCCATGTTCTATATACAGGGCCATGTTGTATATACAGGGCCATGTTCAATATACAGGGCCATGTTCTATATACAGGGTCATATTCTATATACAGGGCATCGTTCTATTTACAGGGCGATGTTCAATATACAGGGCCATGTTCTATATACAGGGCCACGTCCTATATATAGGGCCACGTTCAATATACAGGGCCACGTTCTATATACTGGGCCATGTTCTATATACAGGGCCACGTTCTATATACAGGGCCACGTTATATATACAGGGCCATGTTCTATATACAGGGCCATGTTCTATATACAGGGCCATGTTCTATATACAGGGCCACGTTCTATAAACAGGGCCATGTTCTATATACTGGGCCACGTTCTATATACAGGGCCATGTTCTATATACAGGGCCATGTTCAATATGCAGGGCCATGTTCTATATACAGGGACCATGTTCTATATACAGGGCCACGTTCAATATACTGGGCCATGTTCTATATACAGGGCCATGTTCTATATACAGGGCCACGTTCAATATACTGGGCCATGTTCTATATACAGGGCCATGTTCTATATACAGGGCCACGTGTCTATATACAGTGCCATGTTCTATATACAGGGCCATGTTCTATATACGGGGCCAATTTCTATATACTGGGCCATGTTCTATATACAGGGCCACGTTCAATATACAGGGCCACGTTCTATATACAGGGCCATGTTCTATTTACTGGGCCATGTTCTATATACAGGGCCATGTTCTATATACAGGGCCACGTTCTATATACAGGGCCACGTTCTATATACAGGGCCATGTTCTATATACTGGGCCATGTTCTATATACAGGGCCATGTTCAATATAGAGGGCCACGTTCTATATACAGGGCCATGTTCTATTTACTGGGCCATGTTCTATATACAGGGCCATGAATTATATACAGGGCCACGTTCTATACACAGTGCCACGTTCTATATACAGGGCCATGTTCTATATACTGGGCCATGTTCTATATACAGGGCCACGTTCTGTATACAGGGCCACGTTCTATATACAGGGCCATGTTCTATATACAGGGCCACGTTCTATATAATGGGCCCCATTCTATATACAGGGCCACGTTCTATATACTGGAGCCAAGTTCTATATACAGGGCCATTTTCTATATACAGGGCCACGTTCAATATACTGGGCCATGTTCTATATAAAGTGCCACCTACTATATACAGGGCCATGTTCAATATACAGGGCCATGTTCTATATACAGGGCCATGTTCTATATGCAGTGCCACGTTCAATATTCTGAGCCATGTTCTATATACAGTGCCACCTACTATATACAGGGCCATGTTCAATATACTGGGCCATGTTATTTTTACAGGGCCATGTTCAATATACAGGGCCACGTTCTATATACAGAGCCACGTTCTATAAACAGGGCCATGTTCTATATACAGGGCCATGTTCTATATACATTTCTATGTTCAATATACAGGGCCACGTTCTATATACAGGGCCACGTTGTATATACAGGGCCATGTTCTATATACAGGGCCATGTTCAATATGCAGGGCCATGTTCTATATACAGGACCATGTTCTATATACAGGGCCACGTTCAATATACTGGGCCATGTTCTATATACAGGGCCATGTTCTATATACAGGGCCATGTTCAATATACTGGGCCATGTTCTATATACAGTGCCATGTTCTATATACAGGGCCATGTTCTATATACGGGGCCAATTTCTATATACTGGGCCATGTTCTATATACAGGGCCACGTTCAATATACAGGGCCACGTTCTATATACAGGGCCATGTTCTATTTACTGGGCCATGTTCTATATACAGGGCCATGTTCTATATACAGGGCCACGTTCTATATACAGGGCCACGTTCTATATACAGGGCCATGTTCTATATACTGGGCCATGTTCTATATACAGGGCCATGTTCAATATAGAGGGCCACGTTCAATATACAGGGCCACGTTCTATATACAGGGCCATGTTCTATTTCCTGGGCCATGTTCTATATACAGGGCCATGATTTATATACAGGGCCACGTTCTATACACAGTGCCACGTTCTATATACAGGGCCATGTTCTATATACTGGGCCATGTTCTACATACAGGGCCACGTTCTGTATACAGGGCCGTGTTCTATGTACAGGGCCATGTTCTATATACAGGGCCACGTTCTATATAATGGGCCCCATTCTATATACAGGGCCACGTTCTATATACTGGAGCCAAGTTCTATATACAGGGCCATTTTCTATATACAGGGCCACGTTCAATATACTGGGCCATGTTCTATATAAAGTGCCACCTACTATATACAGGGCCATGTTCAATATACAGGGCCATGTTCTATATACAGGGCCATGTTCTATATACAGGGCCATTTTCTATATGCAGTGCCACGTTCAATATTCTGAGCCATGTTCTATATACAGTGCCACCTACTATATACAGGGCCACGTTCAATATACTGGGCCATGTTCTATATACAGGGCCACGTTCTATATAGAGGGCCACGTTCTATATACAGGGCCACGTTCTATATACAGGGCCACGTTCAATATACTGGGCCATGTTCTATATACAGGGCCATGTTCTATATACAGGGCCACGTTCTATATACAGGGCCACGTTCAATATACTGGGCCATGTTCTATATACAGGGCCATGTTCTATATACAGGGCCACGTTCTATATAGAGGGCCACGTTCTATATACAGGGTCATGTTCTATATACAGGGCCACGTTCTATATACAGGGCCATGTTCTATATAAAGAGCCACGTTCTATATGCTGGGCCAAGTTCTATTTACAGGGCCACGTTCTATATACAGGGCCACGGTCTATATACAGGGCCTCTATCTATATACTGGGCCATGTTCTATATACAGGGCCATGTTCGATATACAGGGCTATGTTCTATATACAGGACCGCGCTCTATATACTGGGCCACGTATTATATACAGGGCCATGTTCTGTGTAGAGGGACACGTTCTATATACAGGGCCATGTTCTATATACAGTGCCACGTTCTATATACAGGGCCATGTTCTATATACAGGGCCATGTTCTATATACAGGGCCATGTTCTATATACAGGGCCATGTTCTATATACAGGGCCATGCTCTATATACTGGTCCATGTTCTATATCCAGGGCCAATTTCTATATACTGGGCCATGTTCTATATACAGGGCCGTGTTCTATATACAGGGCCACGTTCTATGTACAGGGCCATGTTCTATATACTGGGCCATGTTCTATATACAGACCTATGTTCAATATACTGGGCCATGTTCTATATATGGGGCCAATTTCTACAACCTGGGCCTTGTTCTATATACAGGGCCATGTTCTATTTACTGGCCCATGTTCTATGTACAGGACCACTTCGATATAAGGGCCATGTTCTATATACAGGGCCACGTTCTATATACAGGGCCACGTTCTATATACAGGGCCACGTTCTATATACAGGGCCATGTTCTATATACAGGGCCATGTTCTATATACAGGGCCATGTTCTATATACAGGGCCATGTTCAATATACAGGGCCATGTTCTATATACAGGGTCATGTTCTATATACAGGGCATCGTTCTATTTACAGGGCCATGTTCAATATACAGGGCCATGTTCTATATACAGGGCCACGTTCTATATACAGGGCCACGTTCTATATACAGGGCCATGTTCTATATACTGGGCCACGTTCTATATACAGGGCCATGTTCTATATACAGGGCCACATTCTATATACTGGGCCATGTTCTATATACAGGGCCACGGTCTATATACAGGGCCATGTTCTGTATAATGTGCCATGTTCTATATACAGGGCCATGTTCTGTATACAGGGCCACGTTCTATATACAGTGCTACGTTCTATATACAGGGCCATGTTCTATATACTGGGCCATGTTCTATATACAGGGCCATGTTCAATATGCAGGGCCATGTTCTATATACGGGGCCACTTTCTACATACTGGGCCTTATTCTATATACAGGGCCATGTTCTATATACTGGGCCATGTTCTACATACAGGGCCATGTTCTATATACAGGGCCATGTTCTGTATACAGGGCCACGTTCTATATATAGTGCCATGTTCAATATACAGGGCCACGTTCTATATACAGTACCACGTTCTATATACAGGGCCATGTTTAATATACTGGGCCATGTTCTATATACAGGGCCATGTTCTATATACAGGGCCACGTTCTATATAGAGGGCCACGTTCTATATACAGGGTCATGTTGTATATACAGGGCCACGTTCTATATACAGGGCCATGTTCTATATACAGAGCCACGTTCTATATGCTGGGCCAAGTTCTATTTACAGGGCCATGTTCTATATACAGGGCCACGGTCTATATACAGGGCCTCATTCTATATACTGGGCCATGTTCTATATACAGGGCCATGTTCAATATACAGGGCTATGTTCTATATACAGGACCACGCTCTATATACTGGGCCACGTATTATATACAGGGCCATGTTCTATGTAGAGGGACACGTTCTATATACAGGGCCATGTTCTATATACAGTGCCACGTTCTATATACAGGGCCATGTTCTATATACAGGGCCATGTTCTATATACAGGGCCATGTTCTATATACAGGGCCATGTTCTATATACAGGGCCATGTTCTATATACAGGGCCATGTTCTATATACAGGTCCATGTTCTATATCCAGGGCCAATTTCTATATACAGGGCCACATTCTATATACAGGGCCATGTTCTATATACTGGGCCATGTTCTATATACAGACTCATGTTCAATATACTGGGCCATGTTCTATATATGGGGCCAATTTCTACAACCTGGGCCTTGTTCTATATACAGGGCCATGTTCTATATACTGGCCCATGTTCTATGTACAGGACCACTTCGATATAAGGGCCACGTTCTATATACAGGGTCACGTTCTATATACAGGGCCACGTTCTATATACAGTGCCACTTTCTATATACAGGGCCATGTTCTATATACAGGGCCATGTTCTATATACAGGGCCATGTTCTATATACAGGGCCATGTTCAATATACTGGGCCATGTTCTATATACAGGGTCATGTTCTATATACAGGGCATCGTTCTATTTACAGGGCCATGTTCAATATACAGGGCCATGTTCTATATACAGGGCCACGTTCTATATACAGGGCCACGTTCTATATACAGGGCCATGTTCTATATACTGGGCCACGTTTTATATACAGGGCCATGTTCTATATACAGGGCCACATTCTATATACTGGGCCATGTACTATATACAGGGCCACGTTCTATATACAGTGCCATGTTCTATATAATGTGCCATGTTCTATATACAGGACATGTTCTATATACTGGGCCATGTTCTATATACAGGGCCATGTTCTTTATACTGGGCCACGTTCTATATACAGGGCCATGTTCTATATACTGAGCCACGTTCTATATGCAGGGCCATGTTCTATATACTGGGCCATGTTCTATATACATGGCCATGTTCAATATACAGGGCCATGTTCTATATACGGGGCCACTTTCTACATACTGGGCCTTATTCTATATACAGGGCCATGTTCTATATACTGGGCCATGTTCTACATACAGGGCCATGTTCTATATACAGGGCCATGTTCTGTATACAGGGCCACGTTCTATATACAGTGCTACATTCTATATACATGGCCATGTTCTATATACTGGGCCATGTTCTATATACAGGGCCATGTTCAATATGCAGTGCCATGTTCTATATACGGGGCCACTTTCTACATACTGGGTCTTGTTTTATATACAGGGCCATGTTCTATATACTGGGACATGTTCTATATAGAGGACCACGTACTATATACTGGGCCATGTTCTATATACAGGGCCACGTTCTATATACAGGGCCACTTTCTATATATAGTGCCATGTTCAATATACAGGGCCACGTTCTATATACAGTACCACGTTCTATATACAGGGCCATGTTCAATATACAGGGCCGTGTTATATATACTGGGCCACGTTCTATCTACAGGGCTAATTTCTATATACAGGGCCATGTTTTATATACAGGGCCACGTTCTACATACAGGGCCATGTTCTATAAACAGGGCCACGTTCGATATACAGGGCCATGTTCTATATACAGGGCCACGTTCTATACACAGTGCGGGTATTTGTGAGTGCATGTATTTGTGTAAGTGCGTGTATTTGTGCGAGTGCATGTATTTGTGTGAGTGCGTGTATTTGTGAGAATGCGTGTATTTGTGTCAGTGCGTGTATTTGTTTGAGTGCGTGTATTTGTGTGAGTGCGTGTATTTGTGAGAGTGCGTGTACTTGTGTGAGTGCGTGTATTTGTGATTGCGTGTATTTGTGAGTGCGTGTACTTGTGAGAGTGAGTGTACTTGTGAGAGTGCGTGTATTTGTGTGAGTGCGTGTATTTGTGTGAGTGCGTGTATTTGTGAGTGCGTGTATTTGTGTGAGTTCGTGTGTCTGTGTGAGTGCGTGCATTTGTGTGAGTGCATGTATTTTTGTGAGTGCGTGTATTTGAGTGAGTGCGTATATTTGTGTGAGTGCGTGTATTTGTGTGAATGTGTGTATTTGTGAGTGCGTGTATTTGTGTGAGTGCATGTATTTGTGTGAGTCCGTGTATTTGTGTGAGAGCGTGTATTTGTGACAGTGCGTCTATTTGTGTGAGTGCGTGTATTTTTGAGTGCGTGTATTTGTGTGAGTGCGTGTATTTGTGAGTGCGTGTATTTGTGTGAGTTGGTGTATTTGTATGAGTGCGTGTATCTGTGAGTGTGTGTATTTGTGTGAGTGCGTGTATTTGTGAGTGCGTGTAATTGTGTGAGTGTGTGTATTTATGTGAGTGCGTATATTTGTGTGAGTGCGTGTATTTGTGAGAGTGCATGTATTTGTGTGAGTGCGTGTATATGTGTGAGTGCGTGTATTTGTGTGAGTGCCGGTATTTGTGTGAGTGTGTGTATTTGTGTGAGTGCGTGTATTTCTGTGAGTGCGCGTATATGTGTGAGTGCGTGTATTTGTGTGAGTGGGTATATTGGTGAGTCCGTGTATTTGTGTGAGGGAGTCCATTTGTGTGAGTGCGTGTATTTGTGTGAGAGCGTGTATTTGTGTGAGTGCGTTTATTTGTGAGTCCGTGTATTTGTGTGAGTGCGTGCATTTGTGTGAGAGCTTGTATTTGTGAGTGCATGTATTTGTACGAGTGAGTATATTTGTGAGTCCGTGTATTTGTGTGAGTACGTGCATTTGTGTGAGTGCGTGTATTTGTGTGAGTGTGAGTATTTGTGTGAGTGTGTGTATTTGTGTGAGTGTGAGTATTTGTGTGAGTGTGAGTATTTGTGTGACTGCGTGTATTTGTGAGTGCGTGTATTTGTTTGAGTACGTGTATTTGTGTGAGTGCATGTATTTGTGTGAGTGCGTGTATTTGTGAGAGTGCGTGTATTTGTGTGAGAGAGAGTATTTGTGTGAGTGCTTGTATTTGTGAGTGCGTGTATTTGTGTGAGTGCGTGTATTTGTATGAGTGCGTGTATTTGTGTGAGGGCGTGTATTTGTGAGTGCGTGTATTTGTGTGAGTGCGTGTATCTGTGAGTGTGTGTATTTGTGTGAGTGCTTGTATTTGTGAATGCCTGTATTTGTGACTGCGTTCATTTGTGAGAGCGTGTCTTTGTGTGAGTGCGTCTATTTGTGTGAGTGCGTGTATTTGTGAGTCCGTGTATTTGTGTGAGTGCGTGTATTTGTGAGTGCGTGTATTTGTGTGAGTGCGTGTATTTGTGTGAGTGCGTGTATTTGTGTGAGTGCGAGTATTTGTGTGAGAGCGTGTATTTATGTGAGTGTGTTTATTTGTGTGAGTGCGTGTAGTTGTGAGTGCGTGTATTTGTGTGAGTGCGTGTATTTGTGAGTGCGTGTACTTGTGTGAGTGCGTGTATTTGTGTGTGCATGTATTTGTGTGAGTGCGAGTATTTGTGTGAGTTTGTGTATTTGTGAGTGCGTGTATTTGTGTGACTGGGTGTATTTGTATGAGTGCGTGTATTTGTGTGAATGCGTGTATTTGTGAGTGCGTGTATTTGTGTGAGTGCGTGTATTTGTGTGAGTGTGTGTATGTGTGCGTGCATGTATTTGTATGAGTGCGTGTATTTGTGTGTGAATGTATTTGTGTGAGTGCGAGTATTTGTGTGAGTTCGTGTATTTGTGAGTGCGTGTATTTGTGTGACTGGGTGTATTTGTATGAGTGTGTGCATTTGTGTGAGTGCGAGTATTTGTGTGAGGGCGTGTATTTGTGTGAGTGCGTGTATTTGTGTGAGTGCATGTATTTGTGTGAGTGCATGTATTTGTGTGAGTGCATGTATTTGTGTGAGTGCATGTATTTGTGAGAGTGCGTGTATTTGTGTGAGTGGGTGTATTTGTGTGAGTGCATGTATTTGTGAGAGTGCATGTATTTGTGTGAGTGCTTGTATATGTGTGAGTGCGTGTATTTGTGTGAGAGCCTGTATTTGTGTGAGTGCGTGTATTTGTGTTAGTGCGTGTATTTCTGTGAGTGCGTGTTTTTGTGTGAGTGCTTGTAATTGTGTGAGTGGGTGTATTTGTGAGTGCGTGCCTTTGTGTGAGTGGGTGTATTTGTGAGTGCGTTTATTTGTGTGAGTGCGTGTATTTGTGTCAGTGCGTGTATTTGTGAGAGTGCGTGTATTTGTGTGAGTGCGAGTAATTGTGAGTGCGTGTATTTGTGTGAGTGCGTGTATTTGTGAGTGCGTGTATTTGTGTGAGTGCGTGTATTTGTGTGAGTGCGTGTTTTTGTGTGAGTGCTTGTATTTGTGTGAGTGGGTGCATTTGTGAGTGCGTGTATTTGTGTGAGTGGGTGTATTTGTGAGTGCGTTTATTTGTGTGAGTGCGTGTATTTGTGTCAGTGTGTGTATTTGTGAGAGTGCGTGTATTTGTGTGAGTGCGAGTAATTGTGAGTGCGTGTATTTGTGTGAGTGCGTGTAATTGTGAGTGCGTGTATTTGTGTGAGTGCGTGTATTTGTGTGAGTGCCTGTATTTGTGAGAGTGCGTGTATTTGTGTGAGTGCGTGTATTTGTGTGAGTGAGTGTATTTGTGAGAGTGCGTTTATTTGTGTTAGTGCGTGTATTTGTGTGAGTGTGTGTATTTGTGTGAGTGCGTGTATTTGTGAGTGCGTGTGTTTGTGAGTGCGTGTATTTGTGTGAGTGCGTGTAGTTGTATGAGTGCGTGTATTTGTGTGAGTGCGAGTATTTGTGAGTGCGAGTATTTTTGTGAGTGTGTGTATTTGTGTGAATGCGTGTATTTGTGTGAGTGCGTGTATTTGTGAGTGCGTGTATTTGTGTGAGTGCGTGTATTTGTGAGTGCGTGTATTTGTGTGAGTGCGTGTATTTGTGTGAGTGCGTGCATTTGTGTGAGTGCATGTATTTTTGTGAGTGCGTGTATTTGAGTGAGTGCGTGTATTTGTGTGAGTGGGTGTATTTGTGTGAATGAATGTATTTGTGAGAGTGCGTGTATTTGTGAGAGTGCATGTGATTGTGTGAGAGCGTGTATTTGTGTGAGTCCGTGTATTTGTGTGAGAGCGTGTATTTGTGACAGTGCGTCTATTTGTGTGAGTGCGTGTATTTGTGTGAGTGCGTGTATTTGTGAGTGCGTGTATTTGTGTGAGTGCGTGTATTTGTGAGAGTGCGTGTATTTGTGTGAGTGCGTGTATTTGTGTGAGTGAGTGTATTTGTGAGAGTGCGTGTATTTGTGTGAGTGCGTGTATTTGTGTGAGAGCGTGTATTTGTGTGAGTGCGTGTATTTGTGTGAGTGCGTGTATTTGTGTGAGTGCGTGTATTTGTGTGAGTGCGTGTATTTGTGTGAGTGCGTGTATTTGTGTGAGTGGGTATATTTGTGAGTCCGTATATTTGTGTGAGAGCGTACATTTGTGTGAGTGCGTGCATTTGTGTGAGTGCTATTATTTGTGAGAGCGTGTATTTGTGTGAGTGCGTATATTTGTGAGTCCGTGTATTTGTGTGAGTGAGTGCATTTGTGTGAGTGCGTGTATTTGTGTGAGTGTGAGTATTTGTGTGAGTGTGAGTATTTGTGTAACTGCGTATATTTGTGAGTGCGTGTATTTGTGTGAGTGCGTGTATTTGTGTGAGTGTGTGTATTTGTGTGAGTGCGTGCATTTGTGTGAGTGCGTGTATTTGTGAGTGCGTGTATTTGAGTGCGTGTATTTGTGTGAGTGCGTGTATTTGTGTGAGTGCGTGCATTTGTGTGAGTGCGTGTATTTGTGTGAGTGTGAGTATTTGTGTGAGTGAGTATTTGTGTAACTGCGTGTATTTCTGAGTGCGTGTATTTGTGTGAGTGCGTGTATTTGTGTGAGTGTGAGTATTTGTGTGAGTGTGCGTATTTGTGTAATTGCGTGTATTTGTGAGTGCGTGTATTTGTTTGAGTGCGTGTATTTGTGTGAGTGCGTGTATTTGTTTGAGTGCGTGTATTTGTGAGTGCGTGTGTTTGTGAGTGCGTGTATTTGTGTGAGTGCGTGTAGTTGTATGAGTGCGTGTATTTGTGTGAGTGCGAGTATTTGTGAGTGCGAGTATTTTTGTGAGTGTGTGTATTTGTGTGAATGCGTGTATTTGTGTGAGTGCGTGTATTTGTGAGTGCGTGTATTTGTGTGAGTGCGTGTATTTGTGAGTGCGTGTATTTGTGTGAGTGCGTGTATTTGTGTGAGTGCGTGCATTTGTGTGAGTGCATGTATTTTTGTGAGTGCGTGTATTTGAGTGAGTGCGTGTATTTGTGTGAGTGGGTGTATTTGTGTGAATGAATGTATTTGTGAGAGTGCGTGTATTTGTGAGAGTGCATGTGATTGTGTGAGAGCGTGTATTTGTGTGAGTCCGTGTATTTGTGTGAGAGCGTGTATTTGTGAAAGTGCGTCTATTTGTGTGAGTGCGTGTATTTGTGTGAGTGCGTGTATTTGTGAGTGCGTGTATTTGTGTGAGTGCGTGTATTTGTGAGAGTGCGTGTATTTGTGTGAGTGCGTGTATTTGTGTGAGTGCGTGCATTTGTGTGAGTGCGTGTATTTGTGTGAGTGTGAGTATTTGTGTGAGTGAGTATTTGTGTAACTGCGTGTATTTCTGAGTGCGTGTATTTGTTTGAGTGCGTGTATTTGTGTGAGTGCGTGTATTTGTGTGAGTGTGAGTATTTGTGTGAGTGTGCGTATTTGTGTAATTGCGTGTATTTGTGAGTGCGTGTATTTGTTTGAGTGCGTGTATTTGTGTGAGTGCGTGTATTTGTTTGAGTGCGTGTATTTGTGAGTGCGTGTGTTTGTGAGTGCGTGTATTTGTGTGAGTGCGTGTATTTGTATGAGTGCGTGTATTTGTGTGAGTGCGAGTATTTGTGAGTGCGAGTATTTGTGTGAGTGTGTGTATTTGTGTGAATGCGTGTATTTGTGTGAGTGCGTGTATTTGTGAGTGCGTGTATTTGTGTGAGTGCGTGTATTTGTGAGTGCGTGTATTTGTGTGAGTGCGTGTATTTGTGTGAGTGCGTGCATTTGTGTGAGTGCATGTATTTTTGTGAGTGCGTGTATTTGAGTGAGTGCGTGTATTTGTGTGAGTGGGTGTATTTGTGTGAATGAATGTATTTGTGAGAGTGCGTGTATTTGTGAGAGTGCATGTGATTGTGTGAGAGCGTGTATTTGTGTGAGTCCGTGTATTTGTGTGAGAGCGTGTATTTGTGAAAGTGCGTCTATTTGTGTGAGTGCGTGTATTTGTGTGAGTGCGTGTATTTGTGAGTGCGTGTATTTGTGTGAGTGCGTGTATTTGTGAGAGTGCATGTATTTGTGTGAGTGCGTGTATTTGTGTGAGTGAGTGTATTTGTGAGAGTGCGTGTATTTGTGTGAGTGCGTGTATTTGTGTGAGAGCGTGTATTTGTGTGAGTGCGTGTATTTGTGTGAGTGCGTGTATTTGTGTGAGTGCGTGTATTTGTGTGAGTGCGTGTATTTGTGTGAGTGCGTGTATTTGTGTGAGTGGGTATATTTGTGAGTCCGTATATTTGTGTGAGAGCGTACATTTGTGTGAGTGCGTGCATTTGTGTGAGTGCTATTATTTGTGAGAGCGTGTATTTGTGTGAGTGCGTATATTTGTGAGTCCGTGTATTTGTGTGAGTGAGTGCATTTGTGTGAGTGCGTGTATTTGTGTGAGTGTGAGTATTTGTGTGAGTGTGAGTATTTGTGTAACTGCGTATATTTGTGAGTGCGTGTATTTGTGTGAGTGCGTGTATTTGTGTGAGTGTGTGTATTTGTGTGAGTGCGTGCATTTGTGTGAGTGCGTGTATTTGTGAGTGCGTGTATTTGTTTGAGTGCGTGTATTTGTGTGAGTGCGTGTATTTGTGTGAGTGCGTGCATTTGTGTGAGTGCGTGTATTTGTGTGAGTGTGAGTATTTGTGTGAGTGAGTATTTGTGTAACTGCGTGTATTTCTGAGTGCGTGTATTTGTTTGAGTGCGTGTATTTGTGTGAGTGCGTGTATTTGTGTGAGTGTGAGTATTTGTGTGAGTGTGCGTATTTGTGTAATTGCGTGTATTTGTGAGTGCGTGTATTTGTTTGAGTGCGTGTATTTGTGTGAGTGCGTGTATTTGTGTGAGTGCGTGTATTTGTGTGAGTGCATGCATTTGTGTGAGTGCATGTATTTTTGTGAGTGCGTGTATTTGAGTGAGTGCGTGTATTTGTGTGAGTGGGTGTATTTGTGTGAATGTTTGTATTTGTGAGAGTGCGTGTATTTGTGAGAGTGCGTGTATTTGTGTGAGTGCGTGTATTTGTGTGAGTGAGTGTATTTGTGAAAGTGCGTGTATTTGTGTGAGTGCATGTATTTGTGTGAGTGCATGTATTTGTGAGAGTGCGTGTATTTCTGGGAGTGGGTGTATTTGTGTGAGTGCATGTATTTGTCAGAGTGCATGTATTTGTGTGAGTGCTTGTATATGTGTGAGTGCGTGTATTTGTGTGAGAGCCTGTATTTGTGTGAGTGCGTGTATTTGTGTTAGTGCGTGTATTTCTGTGAGTGCGTGTATTTGTGTGATTGCTTGTAATTGTGTGAGTGGGTGTATTTGTGAGTGCGTGTATTTGTGTGAGTGGGTGTATTTGTGAGTGCGTTTATTTGTGTGAGTGCGTGTATTTGTGTGAGTGCGTGTATTTGTGAGTGCGTGTATCTGTGTGAGTGCGTGTATTTGTGTGAGTGCGTGTATTTGTGTGAGTGCGTGTATTTGTGTGAGTGCGTGTATTTCTGTGAGTGCGTGTATTTGTGTGAGTGCTTGTAATTGTGTGAGTGGGTGTATTTGTGAGTGCGTGTATTTGTGTGAGTGGGTGTATTTGTGAGTGCGTTTATTTGTGTGAGTGCGTGTATTTGTGTCAGTGCGTGTATTTGTGAGAGTGCGTGTATTTGTGTGAGTGCGAGTCATTGTGAGTGCGTGTATTTGTGTGAGTGCGTGTATTTGTGAGTGCGTGTATTTGTGTGAGTGCGTGTATTTGTGTGAGTGTGTGTATTTGTGTGAGTGCGTGTATTTGTGTGAGTGCGTGTATTTGTGTGAGTGCGTGCATTTGTGTGAATGCGTGTATTTGTGTGAGTGTGAGTATTTGTGTGAGTGTGAGTATTTGTGTGAGTGCATGTATTTGTGAGTGCGTGTATTTGTGTGAGTGCGTGTAATTGTGTGAGTGCGTGTATTTGTGTGAGTGCGTGTATTTGTGAGTGCGTGTATTTGTGTGAGTGCGTGTATTTGTGAGAGTGCGTGTATTTGTGAGTGCGTGTATTTGTGTGAGTGCGTGTATTTGTGAGAGTGCGTGTATTTGTGTGAGTGCGTGTATTTGTGTGAGTGAGTGTATTTGTGAAAGTGCGTGTATTTGTGTGAGTGCATGTATTTGTGTGAGTGCATGTATTTGTGAGAGTGCGTGTATTTCTGTGAGTGGGTGTATTTGTGTGAGTGCATGTATTTGTCAGAGTGCATGTATTTGTGTGAGTGCTTGTATATGTGTGAGTGCGTGTATTTGTGTGAGAGCCTGTATTTGTGTGAGTGCGTGTATTTGTGTTAGTGCGTGTATTTCTGTGAGTGCGTGTATTTGTGTGAGTGCTTGTAATTGTGTGAGTGGGTGTATTTGTGAGTGCGTTTATTTGTGTGAGTGCGTGTATTTGTGTGAGTGCGTGTATTTGTGAGTGCGTGTATTTGTGTGAGTGCGTGTATTTGTGTGAGTGCGTGTATTTGTGTGAGTGCGTGTATTTGTGTGAGTGCGTGTATTTGTGTGAGTGCGTGTATTTCTGTGAGTGCGTGTATTTGTGTGAGTGCGTGTATTTCTGTGAGTGCGTGTATTTGTGTGAGTGCTTGTAATTGTGTGAGTGGGTGTATTTGTGAGTGCGTGTATTTGTGTGAGTGGGTGTATTTGTGAGTGCGTTTATTTGTGTGAGTGTGTGTATTTGTGTCAGTGCGTGTATTTGGGAGAGTGCGTGTATTTGTGTGAGTGCGAGTCATTGTGAGTGCGTGTATTTGTGTGAGTGCGTGTATTTGTGAGTGCGTGTATTTGTGTGAGTGCGTGTATTTGTGTGAGTGTGTGTATTTGTGTGAGTGCGTGTATTTGTGTGAGTGCGTGTATTTGTGTGAGTGCGTGCATTTGTGTGAATGCGTGTATTTGTGTGAGTGTGAGTATTTGTGTGAGTGTGAGTATTTGTGTGAGTGCATGTATTTGTGAGTGCGTGTATTTGTGTGAGTGCATGTAATTGTCTGAGTGCGTGTATTTGTGTGAGTGCGTGTATTTGTGAGAGTGCGTGTATTTGTGTGAGTGCGTGTATTTGTGTGAGTGAGTGTATTTGTGAGAGTGCGTGTATTTGTGTGAGTGCGTGTATTTGTGTGAGTGCGTGTATTTGTGTGAGTGCGTGTATTTGTGTGAGTGCGTGTATTTATGTGAGTGAGTTTATTTGTGTGAATGCGTGTATTTGTGAGTGCGTGTATTTGTGTGAGTGGGCGTATTTGTATGAGTGTGCGTATTTGTGTGTGCGTGTATTTGTGTGAGTGGGTTTATTCGTATGAGTGTGTGTAATTGTGTGAGTGCGTGTATTTGTGAGTGCGTGTGTTTGTGAGTGCGTGTATTTGTGTGAGTGCGTGTATCTGTGTGTGCCTGTATTTGTGACTGTGTGCATTTGTGAGTGCATGTATTTGTGTGAGTGCGTGTATTTGTATGAGTGGGTGTATTTGTGTGAGTGCGAGTATTTGTGAGTGCGAGTATTTGTGTGAGTGTGTTTATTTGTGTGAATGCGTGTATTTGTGTGAGTGCGTGTATTTGTGAGTGCGTGTATTTGTGTGAGTGCGTGTATTTGTGAGTGCGTGTATTTTTGTGAGTGCGTGTATTTGAGTGAGTGTGTGTATTTGTGTGAGTGGGTGTATTTGTGTGAATGTTTGTATTTGTGAGAGTGCGTGTATTTATAAGAGTGCATGTATTTGTGTGACTGCGTGTATTTGTGTGAGTCCGTGTATTTGTGTGAGAGCGTGTATTTGTGACAGTGCGTCTATTTGTGTGAGTGCTTGAATTTGTGTGAGTGCGTGTATTTGTGAGTGCGTGTATTTGTGTGAGTGCGTGTATTTGTGAGAGTGCGTGTATTTGTGTGAGTGCGTGTATTTCTGTGAGTGAGTGTATTTGTGAGAGTGCGTGTATTTGTGTGAGTGCGTGTAATTGTGTGAGTGCGTGTATTTGTGTTAGTGCGTGTATTTGTGTGAGTGCATGTATTTGTGTGAGTGCGTGTATTTGTGTGAGTGCGTGTATTTGTGTGAGTGCGTGTATTTGTGTGAGTGGGTATATTTGTGAGCCCGTGTATTTGTGTGAGAGCGTACATTTGTGTGAGTGCGTGTATTTGTGTGAGTGCGTGTATTTGTGTGAGTGCGTTTATTTGAGAGTCCGTGTATTTGTGTGAGTGCATGCATTTGTTTGAGTGCTATTATTTGTGAGAGCGTGTATTTGTGTGAGTGCGTATATTTGTGAGTCCGTGTATTTGTGTGAGTGAGTGCATTTGTGTGAGTGCGTGTATTTGTGTGAGTGTGAGTATTTGTGTGAGTGTGAGTATTTGTGTAACTGCGTGTATTTGTGAGTGCGTGTATTTGTTTGAGTGCGTGTATTTGTGTGAGTGCGTGTATTTGTGTGAGTGTGTGTATTTGTGTGAGTGCGTGCATTTGTGTGAGTGCGTGTATTTGTGAGTGCGTGTATTTGTTTGAGTGCGTGTATTTGTGTGAGTGCGTGTATTTGTGTGAGTGCATGCATTTGTGTGAGTGCGTGTATTTGTGTGAGTGTGAGTATTTGTGTGAGTGAGTATTTGTGTAACTGCGTGTATTTCTGAGTGCGTGTATTTGTTTGAGTGCGTGTATTTGTGTGAGTGCGTGTATTTGTGTGAGTGTGTGTATATGTGTGAGTGCGTGTATTTGTGTGAGTGCCGGTATTTGTGTGAGTGTGTGTATTTGTGTGAGTGCGTGTATTTCTGTGAGTGCGCGTATATGTGTGAGTGCGTGTATTTGTGTGAGTGGGTATATTGGTGAGTCCGTGTATTTGTGTGAGGGAGTCCATTTGTGTGAGTGCGTGTATTTGTGTGAGAGCGTGTATTTGTGTAAGTGCGTTTATTTGTGAGTCCGTGTATTTGTGTGAGTGCGTGCATTTGTGTGAGAGCTTGTATTTGTGAGTGCATGTATTTGTACGAGTGAGTATATTTGTGAGTCCGTGTATTTGTGTGAGTACGTGCATTTGTGTGAGTGCGTGTATTTGTGTGAGTGTGAGTATTTGTGTGAGTGTGAGTATTTGTGTGACTGCGTGTATTTGTGAGTGCGTGTATTTGTTTGAGTGCGTGTATTTGTGTGAGTGCATGTATTTGTGTGAGTGCGTGTATTTGTGAGAGTGCGTGTATTTGTGTGAGAGAGAGTATTTGTGTGAGTGCTTGTATTTGTGAGTGCGTGTATTTGTGTGAGTGCGTGTATTTGTATGAGTGCGTGTATTTGTGTGAGGGCGTGTATTTGTGAGTGCGTGTATTTGTGTGAGTGCGTGTATCTGTGAGTGTGTGTATTTGTGTGAGTGCTTGTATTTGTGAATGCCTGTATTTGTGACTGCGTTCATTTGTGAGAGCGTGTCTTTGTGTGAGTGCGTCTATTTGTGTGAGTGCGTGTATTTGTGAGTCCGTGTATTTGTGTGAGTGCGTGTATTTGTGAGTGCGTGTATTTGTGTGAGTGCGTGTATTTGTGTGAGTGCGTGTATTTGTGTGAGTGCGAGTATTTGTGTGAGAGCGTGTATTTATGTGAGTGTGTTTATTTGTGTGAGTGCGTGTAGTTGTGAGTGCGTGTATTTGTGTGAGTGCGTGTATTTGTGAGTGCGTGTACTTGTGTGAGTGCGTGTATTTGTGTGTGCATGTATTTGTGTGAGTGCGAGTATTTGTGTGAGTTTGTGTATTTGTGAGTGCGTGTATTTGTGTGACTGGGTGTATTTGTATGAGTGCGTGTATTTGTGTGAATGCGTGTATTTGTGAGTGCGTGTATTTGTGTGAGTGCGTGTATTTGTGTGAGTGTGTGTATGTGTGCGTGCATGTATTTGTATGAGTGCGTGTATTTGTGTGTGAATGTATTTGTGTGAGTGCGAGTATTTGTGTGAGTTCGTGTATTTGTGAGTGCGTGTATTTGTGTGACTGGGTGTATTTGTATGAGTGTGTGCATTTGTGTGAGTGCGAGTATTTGTGTGAGGGCGTGTATTTGTGTGAGTGCGTGTATTTGTGTGAGTGCATGTATTTGTGTGAGTGCATGTATTTGTGTGAGTGCATGTATTTGTGTGAGTGCATGTATTTGTGAGAGTGCGTGTATTTGTGTGAGTGGGTGTATTTGTGTGAGTGCATGTATTTGTGAGAGTGCATGTATTTGTGTGAGTGCTTGTATATGTGTGAGTGCGTGTATTTGTGTGAGAGCCTGTATTTGTGTGAGTGCGTGTATTTGTGTTAGTGCGTGTATTTCTGTGAGTGCGTGTTTTTGTGTGAGTGCTTGTAATTGTGTGAGTGGGTGTATTTGTGAGTGCGTGCCTTTGTGTGAGTGGGTGTATTTGTGAGTGCGTTTATTTGTGTGAGTGCGTGTATTTGTGTCAGTGCGTGTATTTGTGAGAGTGCGTGTATTTGTGTGAGTGCGAGTAATTGTGAGTGCGTGTATTTGTGTGAGTGCGTGTATTTGTGAGTGCGTGTATTTGTGTGAGTGCGTGTATTTGTGTGAGTGCGTGTTTTTGTGTGAGTGCTTGTATTTGTGTGAGTGGGTGTATTTGTGAGTGCGTGTATTTGTGTGAGTGGGTGTATTTGTGAGTGCGTTTATTTGTGTGAGTGCGTGTATTTGTGTCAGTGCGTGTATTTGTGAGAGTGCGTGTATTTGTGTGAGTGCGAGTAATTGTGAGTGCGTGTATTTGTGTGAGTGCGTGTAATTGTGAGTGCGTGTATTTGTGTGAGTGCGTGTATTTGTGTGAGTGCATGTATTTGTGAGAGTGCGTGTATTTGTGTGAGTGCGTGTATTTGTGTGAGTGAGTGTATTTGTGAGAGTGCGTTTATTTGTGTTAGTGCGTGTATTTGTGTGAGTGTGTGTATTTGTGTGAGTGCGTGTATTTGTGAGTGCGTGTGTTTGTGAGTGCGTGTATTTGTGTGAGTGCGTGTAGTTGTATGAGTGCGTGTATTTGTGTGAGTGCGAGTATTTGTGAGTGCGAGTATTTGTGTGAGTGTGTGTATTTGTGTGAATGCGTGTATTTGTGTGAGTGCGTGTATTTGTGAGTGCGTGTATTTGTGTGAGTGCGTGTATTTGTGAGTGCGTGTATTTGTGTGAGTGCGTGTATTTGTGTGAGTGCGTGCATTTGTGTGAGTGCATGTATTTTTGTGAGTGCGTGTATTTGAGTGAGTGCGTGTATTTGTGTGAGTGGGTGTATTTGTGTGAATGAATGTATTTGTGAGAGTGCGTGTATTTGTGAGAGTGCATGTGATTGTGTGAGAGCGTGTATTTGTGTGAGTCCGTGTATTTGTGTGAGAGCGTGTATTTGTGAAAGTGCGTCTATTTGTGTGAGTGCGTGTATTTGTGTGAGTGCGTGTATTTGTGAGTGCGTGTATTTGTGTGAGTGCGTGTATTTGTGAGAGTGCGTGTATTTGTGTGAGTGCGTGTATTTGTGTGAGTGAGTGTATTTGTGAGAGTGCGTGTATTTGTGTGAGTGCGTGTATTTGTGTGAGAGCGTGTATTTGTGTGAGTGCGTGTATTTGTGTGAGTGCGTGTATTTGTGTGAGTGCGTGTATTTGTGTGAGTGCGTGTATTTGTGTGAGTGCGTGTATTTGTGTGAGTGGGTATATTTGTGAGTCCGTATATTTGTGTGAGAGCGTACATTTGTGTGAGTGTGTGCATTTGTGTGAGTGCTATTATTTGTGAGAGCGTGTATTTGTGTGAGTGCGTATATTTGTGAGTCCGTGTATTTGTGTGAGTGAGTGCATTTGTGTGAGTGCGTGTATTTGTGTGAGTGTGAGTATTTGTGTGAGTGTGAGTATTTGTGTAACTGCGTATATTTGTGAGTGCGAGTATTTGTTTGAGTGCGTGTATTTGTGTGAGTGCGTGTATTTGTGTGAGTGTGTGTATTTGTGTGAGTGCGTGCATTTGTGTGAGTGCGTGTATTTGTGAGTGCGTGTATTTGTTTGAGTGCGTGTATTTGTGTGAGTGCGTGTATTTGTGTGAGTGCGTGCATTTGTGTGAGTGCGTGTATTTGTGTGAGTGTGAGTATTTGTGTGAGTGAGTATTTGTGTAACTGCGTGTATTTCTGAGTGCGTGTATTTGTTTGAGTGCGTGTATTTGTGTGAGTGCGTGTATTTGTGTGAGTGTGAGTATTTGTGTGAGTGTGCGTATTTGTGTAATTGCGTGTATTTGTGAGTGCGTGTATTTGTTTGAGTGCGTGTATTTGTGTGAGTGCGTGTATTTGTGTGAGTGCGTGTATTTGTGTGAGTGCATGCATTTGTGTGAGTGCATGTATTTTTGTGAGTGCGTGTATTTGAGTGAGTGCGTGTATTTGTGTGAGTGGGTGTATTTGTGTGAATGTTTGTATTTGTGAGAGTGCGTGTATTTGTGAGAGTGCGTGTATTTGTGTGAGTGCGTGTATTTGTGTGAGTGAGTGTATTTGTGAAAGTGCGTGTATTTGTGTGAGTGCATGTATTTGTGTGAGTGCATGTATTTGTGAGAGTGCGTGTATTTCTGTGAGTGGGTGTATTTGTGTGAGTGCATGTATTTGTCAGAGTGCATGTATTTGTGTGAGTGCTTGTATATGTGTGAGTGCGTGTATTTGTGTGAGAGCCTGTATTTGTGTGAGTGCGTGTATTTGTGTTAGTGCGTGTATTTCTGTGAGTGCGTGTATTTGTGTGAGTGCTTGTAATTGTGTGAGTGGGTGTATTTGTGAGTGCGTGTATTTGTGTGAGTGGGTGTATTTGTGAGTGCGTTTATTTGTGTGAGTGCGTGTATTTGTGTGAGTGCGTGTATTTGTGAGTGCGTGTATTTGTGTGAGTGCGTGTATTTGTGTGAGTGCGTGTATTTGTGTGAGTGGCTGTATTTGTGTGAGTGCGTGTATTTGTGTGAGTGCGTGTATTTGTGTGAGTGCTTGTATTTGTGTGAGTGCGTGTATTTGTGAGTGCGTGTATTTGTGTGAGTGCGTGTATTTGTGTCAGTGCGTGCTATTTGTGTGAGTGCGAGTATTTGTGAGTGCGAGTAATTGTGAGAGCGTGTATTTGTGTGAGTGCGTGTATTTGTGAGTGCGTGTATTTGGTGAGTGCGTGTATTTGTGTGAGGTCGTGTATTTGTGTGAGTGCGTGTATTTGTGTGAGCGAGTATTTGTGTGAGTGGTGTATTTGTGTGAGTGCGTGTATTTGTGTAGCTGCGTGTATTTGTGTGAGTGCGTGTATTTGTGTGAGTGCGTGTATTGTGAGAGTGGTGTATTTGTGAGTGCGTGTATTTGTGTGAGTGCGTGTATTTGTGTGAGTGGTGTATTTGTGTGAGTGCGTGTATTTGTGAGAGTGCGTGTATTTGTGTGAGTGCGTGTATTGCGTGTAATTGTGTGAGTGCGTGTATTTGTGTGAGTGCGTGTATTTGTGTGAGTGCATGTATTTGTGTGAGTGCGTGTATTTGTGTGAGTGCATGTATTTGTGTGAGTGCGTGTATTTGTGTGAGTGGGTATATTTGTGAGTCCGTGTATTTGTGTGAGAGCGTACATTTGTGTGAGTGCGTGTATTTGTGTGAGTGCGTGTATTTGTGTGAGTGCGTTTACTTGAGAGTCCGTGTATTTGTGTGAGTGCATGCATTTGTTTGAGTGCTATTATTTGTGAGAGGGTGTATTTGTGTGAGTGCGTATATTTGTGAGTCCGTGTATTTGTGTGAGTGAGTGCATTTGTGTGAGTGCGTGTATTTGTGTGAGTGTGAGTATTTGTGTGAGTGTGAGTATTTGTGTAACTGCGTGTATTTGTGAGTGCGTGTATTTGTTTGAGTGCGTGTATTTGTGTGAGTGCGTGTATTTGTGTGAGTGGGTACATTTGTGAGTCCGTGTATTTGTGTGAGAGCGTACATTTGTGTGAGTGCGTGTATTTGTGTGAGTGCGTGTATTTGTGTGAGTGCGTTTATTTGTGAGAGCTTGTATTTTTGACTGTGTGCATTTGTGAGTGCGTGTATTTGTATGAGTACATGTATTTGTGTGAGTGCGAGTATTTGTGAGTGCGAGTATTTGTGTGAGCGTGTGTATTTGTGTGAATGCGTGTATTTGTGTGAGTGCGTGTATTTGTGAGTGCGTGTATTTGTGTGAGTGCGAGTATTTGTGTGAGTGTGTGTATTTGTGTGAATGCGTGTATCTGTGTGAGTGCGTGTATTTGTGAGTGCGTGTATTTGTGTGAGTGCGTGTATTTGTGTGAGTGCGTGTATTTGTGTGAGTGCGTGTAATTGTGAGAGTGCGTGTATTTGTGTGAGTGCGTGTATTTGTGTGAGTGAGTGTATTTGTGAGAGTGCGTGTATTTGTGTTACTGCGTGTAATTGTGTGAGTGCGTGTATTTGTGTGAGTGCGTGTAATTGTGAGAGTGCGTGTATTTGTGTGAGTGCGTGTATTTGTGTGAGTGAGTGTATTTGTGAGAGTGCGTGTATTTGTGTTACTGCGTGTAATTGTGTGAGTGCGTGTATTTGTGTGAGTGCGTGTATTTGTGTGAGTGCATGTATTTGTGTGAGTGCGTGTATTTGTGTGAGTGCATGTATTTGTGTGAGTGCGTGTATTTGTGTGAGTGGGTATATTTGTGAGTCCGTGTATTTGTGTGAGAGCGTACATTTGTGTGAGTGCGTGTATTTGTGTGAGTGCGTGTATTTGTGTGAGTGCGTTTACTTGAGAGTCCGTGTATTTGTGTGAGTGCATGCATTTGTTTGAGTGCTATTATTTGTGAGAGGGTGTATTTGTGTGAGTGCGTATATTTGTGAGTCCGTGTATTTGTGTGAGTGAGTGCATTTGTGTGAGTGCGTGTATTTGTGTGAGTGTGAGTATTTGTGTGAGTGTGAGTATTTGTGTAACTGCGTGTATTTGTGAGTGCGTGTATTTGTTTGAGTGCGTGTATTTGTGTGAGTGCGTGTATTTGTGTGAGTGTGTGTATTTGTGTGAGTGCGTGCATTTGTGTGAGTGCGTGTATTTGTGAGTGCGTGTATTTGTTTGAGTGCGTGTATTTGTGTGAGTGCGTGTATTTGTGTGAGTGCGTGCATTTGTGTGAGTGCGTGTATTTGTGTGAGTGTGAGTATTTGTGTGAGTGTGAGTATTTGTGTAACTGCGTGTATTTGTGAGTGCGTGTATTTGTGAGTGCGTGTATTTGTTTGAGTGCGTGTATTTGTGTGAGTGCGTGTATTTGTTTGAGTGCGTATATTTGTGTGAGTGCGTGTATTTGTGTGAGTGTGAGTATTTGTGTGAGTGAGAGTATTTGTGTAACTGCGTGTATTTGTGAGTGCGTGTATTTGTTTGAGTGCGTGTATTTGTGTGAGTGCGTGTATTTGTGTGAGTGCGTGTATTTGTGTGAGTGCGTGCATTTGTGTGAGTGCATGTATTTTTGTGAGTGCGTGTATTTGAGTGAGTACGTGTAATTGTGTGAGTGGGTGTATTTGTGTGAATGTTTGTATTTGTGAGAGTGCGTGTATTTGTGAGAGTGCATGTATTTGTGTGACTGCGTGTATTTGTGTGAGTCCGTGTATTTGTGTGAGAGCGTGTATTTGTGACAGTGCGTCTATTTGTGTGAGTGCGTGTATTTGTGTGAGTGCGTGTATTTGTGAGTGCGTGTATTTGTGTGAGTGCGTGTATTTGTGAGAGTGCGTGTATTTGTGTGAGTGCGTGTATTTGTGTGAGTGAGTGTATTTGTGAGAGTGCGTGTATTAGTGTGTGTGCGTGTATTTGTGTGAGTGCATGTATTTGTGTGAGTGCGTGTATTTGTGTAAGTGCGTGTATTTATGTGAGTGCGTGTATTTGTGTGAGTGGGTATATTTGTGAGTCCGTGTATTTGTGTGAGAGCGTACATTTGTGTGAGTGCGTGTATTTGTGTGAGTGCGTGTATTTGTGTGAGTGCGTTTATTTGAGAGTCTGTGTATTTGTGTGAGTGCGTGCATTTGTGTGCGTGCTATTATTTGTGAGTGCGTGTATTTGTGTGAGTGCGTATATTTGTGAGTCCGTGTATTTGTGTGAGTGCGTGCGTTTGTGTGAGTGCGTGTATTTGTGTGAGTGTGAGTATTTGTGTGAGTGTGAGTATATGTTTAACTGCGTGTATTTGTGAGTGCGTGTATTTGTTTGAGTGCGTGTATTTGTGTGAGTGCGTGTATTTGTGTGAGTGTGTGTATTTGTGAGTGCGTGTATTTGTTTGAGTGCGTATATTTGTGTGAGTGCGTGTATTTGTGTGAGTGTGAGTATTTGTGTGAGTGTGAGTATTTGTGTAACTGCGTGTATTTGTGAGTGCGTGTATTTGTTTGAGTGCGTGTATTTGTGTGAGTGCGTGTATTTGTGTGAGTGCGTGTATTTGTGTGAGTGCGTGCATATGTGTGAGTGCATGTATTTTTGTGAGTGCGTGTATTTGAGTGAGTACGTGTAATTGTGTGAGTGGGTGTATTTGTGTGAATGTTTGTATTTGTGAGAGTGCGTGTATTTGTGAGAGTGCATGTATTTGTGTGACTGCGTGTATTTGTGTGAGTCCGTGTATTTTGTGAGAGCGTGTATTTGTGACAGTACGTCTATTTGTGTGAGTGCGTGTATTTGTGTGAGTGCGTGTATTTGTGAGTGCGTGTATTTGTGTGAGTGCGTGTATTTGTGAGAGTGCGTGTATTTGTGTGAGTGCGTGTATTTGTGTGAGTGAGTGTATTTGTGAGAGTGCGTGTATTAGTGTGTGTGCGTGTATTTGTGTGAGTGCATGTATTTGTGTGAGTGCGTGTATTTGTGTAAGTGCGTGCATTTGTGTGAGTGCGTGTATTTGTGTGAGTGGGTATATTTGTGAGTCCGTGTATTTGTGTGAGAGCGTACATTTGTGTGAGTGCGTGTATTTGTGTGAGTGCGTGTATTTGTGTGAGTGCGTTTATTTGAGAGTCTGTGTATTTGTGTGAGTGCGTGCATTTGTGTGCGTGCTATTATTTGTGAGTGCGTGTATTTGTGTGAGTGCGTATATTTGTGAGTCCGTGTATTTGTGTGAGTGCGTGCGTTTGTGTGAGTGCGTGTATTTGTGTGAGTGTGAGTATTTGTGTGAGTGTGAGTATATGTTTAACTGCGTGTATTTGTGAGTGCGTGTATTTGTTTGAGTGCGTGTATTTGTGTGAGTGCGTGTATTTGTGTGAGTGTGTGTATTTGTGAGAGTGCGTGTAATTGTGTGAGTGCGTGTATTTGTGTGAGTGAGTGTATTTGTGAGAGTGCGTGTATTTGTGTGAGTGCGAGTATTTGTGTGAGTGCATGTATTTGTGAGTGCGTCTATTTGTGTGAGTGCGTGTATTTGTATGAGTGCGTGTATTTGTGTGAGTGCGTGTATTTGTGAGTGCGTGTATTTGTGTGAGTGCGTATATTTGTGAGTCCGTGTATTTGTGTGAGTGAGTGCATTTGTGTGAGTGCGTGTATTTGTGTGAGTGTGAGTATTTGTGTGAGTGTGTGTATTGTGTGAGCTGCGTGTATTTGTGTGAGTGCGTGTATTTGTGTGAGTGCTGTATTGTGAGTGCGTGTATTTGTGAGAGTGCGTGTATTGTGTGATTGCGTGTATTTGTGTGAGATGCGTGTATTTTGTTATGAGTGCGTGTATTTGTGTGAGTGCGTGTATTTGTGTGAGTGGTGTATTTGTGTGAGTGCGTGTATTTGTGAGAGTGCGTGTATTTGTGTGAGTGAGTGTATTTGTGTGAGTGCGTGTATTTGTGGAGTGAGTTTGTATTTGTGTGAGTGGAGTATTTGTGAGTGGTGTATTTGTGGAGTGCGTGTATTTGTGTGAGTGCGTGTATTGTGTGAGTGAGTGTATTGTGTGAGTGCGTGTAATTAGTGTGAGTGCTGTGTTTGTGTGAGTGCATGTATTTGTGTGAG
>CM059429.1:86091709-86334799 GCA_030390025.1 Squalus acanthias | reverse complement strand
TTGTAAGTGCGTGTATTTGTGTGAGTGCGTGTATTTATGAGTGCGTGTATTTGTGAGTGCATGTATTTGTATGAGTGGGTGTATCTGTGAGTGCGTGTATTTGTGTGAGTGCGTGTATTTGTGAGTGCGTGTATTTGTGTGAGTGCGTGTATTTGTGTGTGTGCGTGTATTTGTGAGTGCGTGTATTTGTGTGAGATTGAGTATTTGTGTGAGTGCATGTATTTGTGTGAGTGCGTGTAATTGTGAGAGTGCGTGTATTTGTGTGAGTGTGTGTATTTGTGAGTGTGTGTATTTGTGAGTGTGTGTATTTGTGTGAGTGCGTGTATTTGTGTGAGTGCGTGTATTTGTGTGAGTGCGTGTATTTGTGTGAGTGCGTGTATTTGTGAGAGTGCGTGTATTTGTGTGAGTGCGTGTATTTCTGTGAGTGCGTGTATTTGTGTGAGTGCGTGTATTTGTGTGAGTGCGTGTATTTGTGTGAGTGCGTGTATTTGTGTGAGTGCGTGTATTTGTGTGAGTGCATGTATTTGTGTGAGTGCGTGTATTTGTGTGAGTGCGTGTATTTGTGTGAGTGCGTGTATTTGTGTGAGTGGGTATATTTGTGAGTCCGTGTATTTGTGTGAGAGCGTCCATTTGTGTGAGTGCGTGTATTTGTGTGAGTGCGTGTATTTGTGTGAGTGCGTTTATTTGTGAGTCCGTGTATTTGTGTGAGTGCGTGCATTTGTGTGAGTGCTATTATTTGTGAGTGTGTGTATTTGTGTGAGTGCGTATATTTGTGAGTCCGTGTATTTGTGTGAGTGCGTGCATTTGTGTGAGTGCGTGTATTTGTGTGAGTGTGAGTATTTGTGTGAGTGTGAGTATTTGTGTAACTGCGTGTATTTGTGAGTGCGTGTATTTGTTTGAGTGCATGTATTTGTGTGAGTGCGTGTATTTGTGTGAGTGTGTGTATTTGTGAGAGTGCGTGTATTTGTGTGAGTGCGTGTATTTGTATGAGTGAGTGTATTTGTGAGAGTGCGTGTATTTGTGTGAGTGCGAGAATTTGTGTGAGTGCATGTATTTGTGAGTGCGTGTATTTGTGTGAGTGCGTGTATTTGTGTGAGTGCGTGTATTTGTGTGAGTGCGAGTATTTGTGTGAGTGCGTGTATTTGTGTGAGTGGTGTATTTGTGTGAGTGCGTGTATTTGTTGAGTGTGTGTATTTGTGTGAGTGCGTGTATTTGTGTGAGTGCGTGTATTTGTGTGAGTGGCTGTATTTGTGTGAGTGCGTGTATTTGTGTGAGTGCGTGTATTTGAGTGAGTGCGTGTATTTGTGTGAGTGCGTGTATTTGTGTGAGTGCGTGTATTGTGTGAGTGCGTGTATTTGTGAGAGTGCGTGTATTTGTGTGAGTGCGTGTATTTGTGTGAGTGCGTGTATTTGTGTGAGTGGTGTATTGTGAGTGCGTGTATTTGTGTGAGTGCGTGTATTTGTGTGAGTGCGTGTATTTGTGTGAGTGCGAGTATTTGTGTGAGAGCGTGTATTTATGTGAGTGTGTTTATTTGTGTGAGTGCGTGTAGTTGTAAGTGCGTGTATTTGTGTGAGTGCGTGTATTTGTATGAGTGCATGTATTTGTGTGAGTGCATGTATGTGTGTGAGTGCATGTATTTGTGTGAGTCGGTGTATTTGTGAGTGCGTGTATTTGTGTGAGTGGCTGTATTTGTGAGTGCATGTATTTTTGTGAGTGGGTGTATTTGTGAGTGCATGTATTTGTGTGAGTGCGTCTATTTGTGAGAGAGCGTGTATTTGTGTGAGTGCGAGTAATTGTGAGTGCGTGTATTTGTGTGAGTGCGTGTAATTGTGAGAGCGTGTATTTGTGTGAGTGCGTATATTTGTGTGAGTGCGTGTATTTGTGTGAGTGCGTGCTTTTGTGTGAGTGCGAGTATTTGTGTGAGTATGAGTATTTGTGTGAGTGCGTGTATTTGTGTGAGTGCGTGTATTTGTGAGAGTGCGTGTATTTTTTGTGAGTGCGTGTATTTGTGTGAGTGTGTGTATTTGTGAGAGTGCGTGTATTTGTCTGAGTGCGTGTATTTGTGTGAGTGTGTGTATTTGTGAGAGTGCGTGTATTTGTGTGAGTGCGTGTATTTGTGTGAGTGCGTGTATTTGTGAGAGTGCGTGTATTTGTGTGAGTGCGTGTATTTGTGTGAGTGCGTGTATTTGTGTGAGTGCGTGTATTGTGTGAGTGCGTGTATTTGTGTGAGTGCGTGTATTTGTGTGAGTGCGTGTATTTGTGAGAGTGCATGTATTTGTGTGAGTGCGTGTATTTGTGTGAGTGGTGTATTTGTGTGAGTGCGTGTATTTGTGTGAGTGCGTGTATTTGTGAGTGCGTGTATTTGTGTGAGTGCGTGTATTTGTGTGAGTGCGTGTATTTGTGTGAGTGCGTGTATTTGTGTGAGTGCGTGTATTTGTGAGAGTGCGTGTATTTGTGTGAGTGCGTGTATTTGTGTGAGTGGTGTATTTGTGAGTGCGTGTATTTGTGTGAGTGCGTGTATTTGTGTGAGTGCGTGTATTTGTGTGAGTGCGTGTATTTGTGAGTGCGTGTATTTGTGTGAGTGCGTGTATTTGTGAGTGCGTGTATTTGTATGAGTGCCTGTATTTGTGTGAGTGCGTGTATTTGTGTGAGTCCGTGTATTTGTGTGAGATCGTGTATTTGTGACAGTGCGTCTATTTGTGTGAGTGCGTGTATTTGTGTGAGTGCGTGTATTTGTGAGTGCGTGTATTTGTGTGAGTGCGTGTATTTGTGAGAGTGTGTGTATTTGTGTGAGTGCGTGTATTTGTGTGAGTGAGTGTATTTGTGAGAGTGCGTGTATTTGTGTGAGTGCGTGTATTTGTGTGAGTGCGTATATTTGTGTGAGTGCGTGTATTTGTGTGAGTGTGTGTATTTGTGTGAGTGCGTGTATTTCTGTGAGTGCGTGTATTTGTGTGAGTGCGTGTATTTGTGTGAGTGGGTATATTTGTGAGTCCGTGTATTTGTGTGAGTGCGTCCATTTGTGTGAGTGCGTGTATTTGTGTGAGTGCGTGTATTTGTGTGAGTGCGTTTATTTGTGAGTCCGTGTATTTGTGTGAGTGCGTGCATTTGTGTGAGTGCTTGTATTTGGGAGTGCGTGTATTTTTGTGAGTGCGTATATTTGTGAGTCCGTGTATTTGTGTGAGTGCGTGCATTTGTGTGAGTGCGTGTATTTGTGTGAGTGTGAGTATTTGTGTGAGTGTGAGTATTTGTGTAACTGCGTGTATTTGTGAGTGCGTGTATTTGTTTGAGTGCGTGTATTTGTGTGAGTGCGTTTATTTGTGAGAGTGTGTGTATTTGTGTGAGTGCGAGAAATTGTGAGTGCGTGTATTTGTGTGAGTGCGTGTAATTATGAGAGCGTGTATTTGTGTGAGAGCGTGTATTTGTGTGAGTGCGTGTATTTGTGTGAGTGCGTGCTTTTCTGTGAGTGCGTGTATTTGTGTGAGTGCGTGTATTTGTGAGAGTGCATGTATTTGTTGTGAGTGCGTGTATTTGTGTGAGTGAGTGTATTTGTGAGAGTGCATGTATTTGTGTGAGTGCGTGTATTTGTGTGAGTGCGTGTATTTGTGTGAGTGCGTGTATTTGTGTGAGTGTGTGTATTTGTGTGAGTGCGTGTATTTGTGTGAGTGCGTGTATTTGTGTGAGTGTGTGTATTTGTGTGAGTGCGTGTATTTGTGTGAGTGCGTGTATTGTGTGAGTGCGTGTATTTGTGTGAGTGCGTGTATTTGTGAGAGTGCGTGTATTTGTGTGAGTGCGTGTATTTGTGTGAGTGTGTGTATTTGTGAGAGTGCTTGTATTTGTGTGAGTGCGTGTATTTGTGTGAGTGCGTGTATTTGTGAGTGCGTGTATTTGTGAGAGTGCGTGTATTTGTGTGAGTGCGTGTATTTGTGTGAGTGCGAGTATTTGTGAGTGCGAGTATTTGTGTGAGTGTGTGTATTTGTGTGAGTGCGTGTATTTGTGTGAGTGCGTGTATTTGTGTGAGTGCCGTGTATTGTGTGAGTGCAGTGTATTGTGTGAGTGCGTGTATTTGTGAGTGTATTTGTGAGTGTGTATTTGTGTGAGTGCGTGTATTTGTGTGAGTGCGTGTATTTGTGTGAAGTGAGTGTATTGTGTGAGTGCGGTATTTGTTGAGTGCGTGTATTTGTGTGTGGTGATTTGTGAGTGCGTGTATTTGTGTGAGTGTGAGTATTTGTGTGAGTGAGTGTATTTGTGTGGAGTGCGTGTAATTGTGTGAGTGCGTGTTTTGTGTGAGTGTGTGTATTTGTGGAGTGCGTGTATTGTGTGAGTGCGAGTATTTGTGTGGGTATTTGTTGTGAGTGCGTGTATTTGTTGAGTGCGTGTATTTGTAGTGAGTGCGTGTATTTGTGTGAGTGCGTGTATTTGAGTTCGTGTATTTGTGTGAGTGCGTATATTTGTGAGTGCGTGTATTTGTGTGAGTGCGTGTATTTGTGTGAGTGCGTGTATTTGTGTGAGTGCGTGTATTTGTGTAGTGAGTGTAATTTGTGAGAGTGCGTGTATTTGTGAGAGTGTGTGTATTTGTGTGAGTGCGTGTAATTGTGTGAGTGCGTGTATTTGTGTGAGTGGGTATATTTGTGAGTGCGTGTATTTGTGTGAGTGCGTGTATTTGTGTGAGTGCGTGTATTTGTGTGAGTGCGTGTATTTGTGTGAGTGCGTGTATTTGTGAGTGCGTGTATTTGTGTGAGTGCGTGTATTTGTGTGAGTGCTATTATTTGTGAGTGCGTGTATTTGTGTGAGTGCGTATATTTGTGAGTCCGTGTATTTGTGTGAGTGCGTGCATTTGTGTGAGTGCGTGTATTTGTGTGAGTGTGAGTATTTGTGTGAGTGTGAGTATTTGTGTAACTGCGTGTATTTGTGAGTGCGTGTATTTGTTTGAGTGCGTGTATTTGTGTGAGTGCGTGTATTTGTGTGAGTGCGTGTATTTGTGTGAGTGCGTGTATTTGTGTGAGTGCGTGTATTTGTGAGAGTGCGTGTATTTGTGTGAGTGCGTGTATTTGTGTGAGTGCATGTATTTGTGAGTGCGTGTATTTGTGTGAGTGAGTGTATTTGTGAGATTGCGTGTATTTGTTTGAGTGCGAGTATTTGTGTGTGTGCATGTATTTGTGAGTGCGTGTATTTGTGTGAGTGCGTGTATTTGTATGAGTGCGTGTATTTGTGTGAGTGCATGTATTTGTGAGTGCGTGTATTTGTGTGAGTGCGTGTATTTGTGTGAGTGCGTGTATCTGTGAGTGCGTGTATTTGTGTGAGTGCTTGTATTTGTGACTGCCAGTATTTGTGACTGCGTTCATTTGTGAGTGCGTGTCTTTGTGTGAGTGCGTGTATTTGTGTGAGTGTGTGTATTTGTGTGAGTGCGTGTATTTGTGAGTGCGTGTATTTGTGTGAGTGCGTGTATTTGTGTGAGTGCGTGTATTTGTGTGAGTCGGTGTATTTGTGAGTGCGTGTATTTGTGTGAGTGGCTGTATTTGTGAGTGCATGTATTTGTGTGAGTGGGTGTATTTGTGAGTGCGATGTATTTGTGTGAGTGCGTCTATTTGTGAGAGAGCGTGTATTTGTGTGAGTGCGTGTATTTGTGAGTGCGTGTATTTGTGTGAGTGCGTGTATTTGTGAGTGCGTGTATTTGTGTGAGTGCGTGTATTTGTGTGAGTGCGTGTATTTGTGAGAGTGCGTGTATTTGTGTGAGTGCGTGTATTTGTGTGAGTGCGTGTATTTGTGTGAGTGCGTGTATTTGTGTGAGTGCGTGTATTTGTGTGAGTGCGTGTATTTGTGTGAGTGCGTGTATTTGTGTGAGTGAGTGTATTTGTGAGAGTGCGTGTATTTGTGTGAGTGCGTGTATTTGTGTGAGTGCGTGTATTTGTGTGAGTGCGTGTATTTGTGTGAGTGCGTGTATTTGTGTGAGTGAGTGTATTTGTGTGAGTGCGTGTATTTGTGTGAGTGCGTGTATTTGTGTGAGTGCGTGTATTTGTGTGAGTGCGTGTATTTGTGTGAGTGCGGTATTTTGTGAGTGCGTGTATTTGTGTGAGTGCGTGTATTTGTGTGAGTGCGTGTATTTGTGTGAGTGCGTGTATTTGTGTGAGTGCGTGTATTTGTGTGAGTGCGTGTATTTGTGTGAGTGCGTGTATTTGTGTGAGTGCGTGTATTTGTGAGTGCGTGTATTTGTGTGAGTGCGTGTATTTGTGTGAGTGCGTGTATTTGTGTGAGTGCATGTATTTGTGTGAGTGCGTGTATTTGTGTGAATGCGTGTATTTGTGTGAGTGTGAGTATTTGTGTGAGTGTGAGTATTTGTGTGAGTGCGTGTATTTGTGAGTGCGTGTATTTGTGTGAGTGCGTGTATTTTAGTGAGTGCGTGTATTTGTGTGAGTGCGTGTATTTGTGAGAGTGCGTGTATTTGTGTGAGTGCGTGTATTTGTGTGAGTGAGTGTATTTGTGAGAGTGCGTGTATTTGTGTGAGTGCGTGTATTTGTGTGAGTGCGTGTATTTGTGTGAGTGCGTGTATTTGTGTGAGTGCGTGTATTTGTGTGAGTGCGTGTATTTGTGTGAGTGTGTGTATTTGTGTGAGTGCGTGTATTTGTGTGAGTGCGTGTATTTGTGTGAGTGAGTTTATTTGTGTGAATGCGTGTATTTGTGAGTGCGTGTATTTGTGTGAATGGGCGTATTTGTATGAGTGCGTGTATTTGTGTGTGCGTGTATTTGTGTGAGTGGGTGTATTCGTATGAGTGTGTGTATTTGTGTGAGTGCGTGTATTTGTGAGTGCGTGTGTTTCTGAGTGCGTGTATTTGTGTGAGTGCGTGTATCTGTGAGTGCCTGTATTTGTGACTGTGTGCATTTGTGAGTGCGTGTATTTGTGTGAGTGCGTGTATTTGTATGAGTGCGTGTATTTGTGTGAATGCGTGTATTTGTGTAATTGCGAGTATTTGTGAGTGCGAGTATTTGTGTGAGTGTGTGTATTTGTGTGAGTGCGTGTATTTGTGTGAGTGCGTGTATTTGTGAGTGCGTGTATTTGTGTGAGTGCGTGTATTTGTGAGTGCGTGTATTTGTATGAGTGCCTGTATTTGTGTGAGTGCGTGTATTTGTGTGAGTCCGTGTATTTGTGTGAGATCGTGTATTTGTGACAGTGCGTCTATTTGTGTGAGTGCGTGTATTTGTGTGAGTGCGTGTATTTGTGAGTGCGTGTATTTGTGTGAGTGCGTGTATTTGTGAGAGTGCGTGTATTTGTGTGAGTGCGTGTATTTGTGTGAGTGAGTGTATTTGTGAGAGTGCGTGTATTTGTGTGAGTGCGTGTATTTGTGTGAGTGCGTGTATTTGTGTGAGTGCGTGTATTTGTGTGAGTGAGTGTATTTGTGTGAGTGTGTGTATTTGTGTGAGTGCGTGTATTTCTGTGAGTGCGTGTATTTGTGTGAGTGCGTGTATTTGTGTGAGTGGGTATATTTGTGAGTCCGTGTATTTGTGTGAGTGCGTCCATTTGTGTGAGTGCGTGTATTTGTGTGAGTGCGTGTATTTGTGTGAGTGCGTTTATTTGTGAGTCCGTGTATTTGTGTGAGTGCGTGCATTTGTGTGAGTGCTTGTATTTGGGAGTGCGTGTATTTTTGTGAGTGCGTATATTTGTGAGTCCGTGTATTTGTGTGAGTGCGTGCATTTGTGTGAGTGCGTGTATTTGTGTGAGTGTGAGTATTTGTGTGAGTGTGAGTATTTGTGTAACTGCGTGTATTTGTGAGTGCGTGTATTTGTTTGAGTGCGTGTATTTGTGTGAGTGCGTTTATTTGTGAGAGTGCGTGTATTTGTGTGAGTGCGAGTAATTGTGAGTGCGTGTATTTGTGTGAGTGCGTGTAATTATGAGAGCGTGTATTTGTGTGAGAGCGTGTATTTGTGTGAGTGCGTGTATTTGTGTGAGTGCGTGCTTTTGTGTGAGTGCGTGTATTTGTGTGAGTGCGTGTATTTGTGAGAGTGCGTGTATTTTTTGTGAGTGCGTGTATTTGTGTGAGTGAGTGTATTTGTGAGAGTGCATGTATTTGTGTGAGTGCGTGTATTTGTGTGAATGCGTGTATTTGTGTGAGTGCGTGTATTTGTGTGTGTGTGTATTTGTGAGATTGCGTGTATTTGTGTGAGTGCGTGTATTTGTGTGAGTGTGTGTATTTGCGAGAGTGCATGTATTTGTGTGAGTGCGTGTATTTGTGTGAGTGCGTGTATTTGTGAGAGTGCGTGTATTTGTGAGAGTGCGTGTATTTGTGTGAGTGCGTGTATTTGTGTGAGTGCGTGTATTTGTGAGATTGCATGTATTTGTGTGAGTGCGTGTATTTGTGTGAGTGTGTGTTTGTGTGTGAGTGCGTGTATTTGTGCGAGTGAGTTTATTTGTGTGAATGCGTGTATTTGTGAGTGCGTGTATTTGTGTGAGTGGGCGTATTTGTATGAGTGCCTGTATTTGTGTGAGTGCATGTGTTTGTGTGAGTGCGTGTATTTGTGTGAGTGCATGTGTTTGTGTGAGTGCATGTGTTTGTGTGAGTGCGTGTCTTTGTGAGAGTGCATGTGTTTGTGTGAGTGCGTGTATTTGTGAGAGTGCGTGTATTTGTGAGAGTGCGTGTATTTGTGTGAGTGCGTGTATTTGTGTGAGTGTGTGTTTGTGTGTGAGTGCGTGTATTTGTGTGAGTGAGTTTATTTGTGTGAATGCGTGTATTTGTGAGTGCGTGTATTTGTGTGAGTGGGCGTATTTGTTTGAGTGCCTGTATTTGTGTGAGTGCATGTATTTGTGTGAGTGTGTGTATTTGTGTGAGTGCGTGTATTTGTGTGAGTGCGTGTATTTGTGTGAGTGCGTGTATTTGTGTGAGTGCGTGTATTTGTGTGAGTGGGTGTATTTGTATGAGTGCGTGTATTTGTGTGAGTGCGTGTATTTGTGAGTGCGTGTATTTGTGTGAGTGCGTGTATTTGTGTGAGTGGGTGTATTTGTATGACTGCGTGTACTTGTGTGAGTGCGTGTATTTGTGAGTGCGTGTATTTGTGAGTGCATGTATTTGTATGAGTGGGTGTATCTGTGAGTGCGTGTATTTGTGTGAGTGCGTGTATTTGTGAGTGCGTGTATTTGTGTGAGTGCGTGTATTTGTGTGAGTGCGTGTATTTGTGTGAGTGCGTGTATTTGTGTGAGTGCGTGTATTTGTGTGAGTGTGTGTATTTGTGTGAGTGCGTGTATTTGTGTGAGTGCGTGTATTTGTGTGAGTGCGTGTATTTGTGAGTGCGTGTATTTGTGTGAGTGCGTGTATTTGTGTGAGTGCGTGTATTTGTGTGAGTGCGTGTATTTGTGACTGCGTGTATTTGTGAGTGCGTGTATTTGTGAGTGCGTGTATTTGTGTGAGTGCGTGTATTTGTGTGAGTGCGTGTATTTGTGTGAGTGCGTGTATTTGTGTGAGTGCGTGTATTTGTGTGAGTGCGTGTATTTGTGTGAGTGCGTGTATTTGTGTGAGTGCGTGTATTTGTGTGAGTGCGTGTATTTGTGTGAGTGCGTGTATTTGTGAGTGCGTGTATTTGTGTGAGTGCGTGTATTTGTGTGAGTGCGTGTATTTGTATGAGTGCAAGTATTTGTTTGAGTGCGTGCATTTGTGTGAGTGCGTGTATTTGTGTGAGTGCGTGTATTTGTGTGAGTGCGTGTATTTGTGAGTGCAAGTATTTGTGAGAGTGCGTGTATTTGTGAGTGCGTGTATTTGTGTGAGTGCGTGTATTTGTGAGTGCGACTATTTGTGTGAGTGCGTGTATTTGTGTGAGTGCGTGTATTTGTGAGAGAGCGTGTATTTGTGTGAGTGCATGTATGTGTGTGACTGCTTGTATTTGTGTGAGTGCGTGTATTTCTGTGAGTGCATGTATTTGTGAGTGCATGTATTTGTGTGAGTGCGTGTATTTGTGAGAGTGCGTGTATTTGTGTGAGTGCGTGTATTTCTGTGAGTGCATGTATTTGTGTGAGTGCGTGTATTTGTGTGAGTGCCTGTATTTGAGTGAGTGCGTGTAATTGTGAGAGTGCGTGTATTTGTGTGAGAGTGTGTATTTTTGAGTGCATGTATTTGTGAATGTGTGTATTTGTATGAGTGCGTGTATTTGTGTGAGTGCATGTATTTGTGTGAGTGCGTGTATTTGTGTGAGTGCCTGTATTTGAGTGAGTGCGTGTATTTGTGAGAGTGCGTGTATTTGTGTGAGAGTGTGTATTTGTGAGTGCGTGTATTTGTGAGTGTGTGTATTTGTGTGAGTGCGTGTATTTGTATGAGTGCGTGTATTTGTGTGAGTGCGTGTATTTGTGAGAGTGCGTGTATTTGTGTGAGTGCGTGTATTTGTGTGAGTGAGTGTATTTGTGAGAGTGCGTGTATTTGTGTGAGTGCGTGTATTTGTGTGAGTGCGTATATTTGTGTGAGTGCGTGTATTTGTGTGAGTGTGTGTATTTGTGTGAGTGCGTGTATTTCTGTGAGTGCGTGTATTTGTGTGAGTGCGTGTATTTGTGTGAGCAGGTATATTTGTGAGTACGTGTATTTGTGTGAGTGCGTCCATTTGTGTGAGTGCGTGTATTTGTGTGAGTGCGTGCATTTGTGTGAGTGCGTGTATTTGTGTGAGTGTGAGTATTTGTGTGAGTGTGAGTATTTGTGTGACTGTGTGTATTTGTGAGTGCGTGTATTTGTGTGAGTGCGTGCATTTGTGTGAGTGCGTGTATTTGTGTGAGTGTGAGTATTTGTGTGAGTGTGAGTATTTGTGTGACTGTGTGTATTTGTGAGTGCGTGTATTTGTGTGAGTGCGTCCATTTGTGTGAGTGCGTGTATTTGTGTGAGTGCGTTTATTTGTGAGAGTGCGTGTATTTGTGTGAGTGCGAGTAATTGTGAGTGCGTGTATTTGTGTGAGTGCGTGTAATTATGAGAGCGTGTATTTGTGTGAGAGCGTGTATTTGTGTGAGTGAGTGTATTTGTGTGAGTGCGTGCTTTTGTGTGAGTGCGTGTATTTGTGTGAGTGCGTGTATTTGTGAGAGTGCGTGTATTTTTTGTGAGTGTGTGTATTTGTGTGAGTGAGTGTATTTGTGAGAGTGCGTGTATTTGTGTGTGTGGGTGTATTTGTGAGAGTGCGTGTATTTGTGTGAGTGCGTGTATTTGTGAGAGTGCGTGTATTTGTGAGTGCGTGTATTTGTGTGAGTGCGTGTATTTGTGTGAGTGCGTGTATTTGTGTGAGTGCGTGTATTTGTGAGAGTGCGTGTATTTGTGAGTGCGTGTATTTGTGTGAGTGCGTGTATTTGTGTGAGTGCGTGTATTTGTGTGAGTGCGTGTATTTGTGTGAGTGTGTGTATTTGTCTGAGTGCGTGTATTTGTGTGAGTGCGTGTATTTGTGTGAGTGCGTGTATTTTTTTGAGTGCATGAATTTGTGTGAGTGCGTGTATTTGTGTGAGTGCGTGTATTTGTGAGTGCGAGTATTTGTGTGAGTGCGTGTATATGTGAGTGCGTGTATTTGTGTGAGTGCGTGTATTTGTGAGTGCGAGTATTTGTGTGAGTGCGTGTATTTGTGAGTGCGTGTATTTGTGTGAGTGTCTGTATTTGTGTGAGTGCGAGTATTTGTGTGAGTGCGTGTATTTGTGTGAGTGCGTGTATTTGTGTGAGTGCGTGTATTTGTGTGAGTGCGTGTATTTGTGTGAGTGTGTGTATTTGTGTGAGTGTGTGTATTTGTGTGAGTGCATGTATTTGTGTGAGTGCGTGTATTTGTGTGAGTGCGTGTATTTGTGTGAGTGCATGTATTTGTGTGAGTGCCTGTATTTGTGAAAGTGCATGTATTTGTGAGAGTGCGCGCATTTGTGTGAGTGCGTGTATTTGTGTGAGTGCGTGTATTTGTGAGTGCGTGTATTTGTGAGAGTGCGTGCATTTGTGTGGGTGCGTGTATTTGTGTGAATGCGTGTATTTGTGTGAGTGCGTGTATTTGTGAGTGCGTGTATTTGTGTGAGTGCGAATATTTGTGTGAGTGCGTGTATTTGTGTGAGTGCGTGTATTTGTGTGAGTGCGTGTATTTGTGTGACTGAATTTATTTGTGTGAATGCGTGTATTTGTGAGTGCGTGTATTTGTGTGAGTGCGTGTATTTGTGTGAGTGCGTAAATTTGTGTGTGCATTTATTTGTGTGAGTGAGTTTATTTGTGTGAGTACGTGTATTTGTGAGTGCGTGTATTTGTGAGTGCGTGTATCTGTGAGTGCATGTATTTGTGAGAGTGCGTGTATTTGTGAGTGTGTGTGTATTTGTGAGAGTGCGTGTATTTGTGAGTGCGTGCATTTGTGTGGCTGCGTGTATTTGTGAGTGTGTGTGTATTTGTGTGAGTGCGTGTATTTGTGTGAGTGCGAGTATTTGAGTGAGTGCGTGTCTTTGTGAGAGTGCGTGTATTTGTGTGAGTGCGAGTATTTGTGTGAGTGCGTGTATTTGTGTGAGTGCGTGTATTTGTGTGAGAGCGTGTATTTGTGTGAGTGCGTGTATTTGTGTGAGTGCGTGTATTTGTGTGAGTGCGTGTATTTGTTTGCGTGCGTGTATTTGTGAGTGCGAGTATTTGTGTGAGTGCGTGTATTTGTGTGAATGCGTGTATGTGTGTGAGTGCGTGTATATGTGTGAGTGCGTGTATTTGTGAGTGCGTGTATTTGTGTGAGTGCGTGTATTTGTGTGAGTGCGTGTATTTGTGTGAGTGCGTGTATTTGTGTGAGTGCGTGTATTGTGTGAGTGCGTGTATTTGTGTGAGTGCGTGTATTTGTGTGAGTGCGTGTATTTGTGTGAGTGCGTGTATTTGTGTGAGTGCGTGTATTTGTGTGAGTGCGTGTATTTGTGTGAGTGCGTGTATTTGTGTGAGTGCGTGTATTTGTGTGAGTGCGAGTATTTGTGAGTGCGAGTATTTGTGTGAGTGTCTGTATTTGTGTGAGTGCGTGTATTTGTGTGAGTGCGTGTATTTGTGTGAGTGTGTGTATTTGTGTGAGTGCGTGTATTTGTGTGAGTGCGTGTATTTGTGTGAGTGCGTGTATTTGTGTGAGTGCGTGTATTTGTGTGAGCGTGAACTTTGTGAGTGCGTGTATTTGTGTGAGTGCTGTATTTTGTGAGTGCGTGTATTTGTGTGAGTGCGTGTATTTGTGTGAGTGCGTGTATTTCTGTGAGTGCGTGTATTTGTGAGAGTGCATGTATTTGTGAGTGCGTGTATTTGTGTGAGTGCGTGTATTTGTGTGAGTGCGTGTATTTGTGTGAGTGTGTGTATTTGTGAGAGTGCGCGTATTTGTGAGTGCGAGTATTTGTGTGAGTGCGTGTATTTGTGTGAGTGCGTGTATTTGTGTGAGTGCATGTATTTGTGTGAGTGTGTGTATTTGTCTGAGTGCGTGTATTTGTGTGAGTGCGTGTATTTGTGTGAGTCCGTGTATTTGTTTGAGTGCATGTATTTGTGTGAGTGCGTGTATTTGTGTGAGTGCGTGTATTTGTGAGTGCGAGTATTTGTGTGAGTGCGTGTATTTGTGCGTGCCTGTATTTGTGTGAGTGCGTGTATTTGTGAGTGCGAGTATTTGTGTGAGTGCGTGTATTTGTGAGTGCGTGTATTTGTGTGAGTGCGAGTATTTGAGTGAGTGCGTGTCTTTGTGAGAGTGACTGTATTTGTGTGAGTGCGAGTATTTGTGTGAGTGCGTGTATTTGTGTGAGTGCGTGTATTTGTGTGAGTGCGTGTATTTGTGTGAGTGCGTGTATTTGTGTGAGTGCGTGTATTTGTGTGAGTGCGTGTATTTGTGTGAGTGCGTGTATTTGTGAGTGCGTGTATTTGTGTGAGTGCGTGTATTTGTGTGAGTGCGTGTATTTGTGTGAGTGTGTGTATTTGTGTGAGTGCGTGTATTTGTGAGGCTTGTATTGTGAGTGCGTGTATTTGTGTGAGTGCGTGTATTTGTGTGAGTGCGTGTATTGTGTGAGTGCGTGTATTTGTGTGAGTGCGTGTATTTGTGTGAGTGCGTGTATTTGTGTGAGTGCGTGTATTTGTGTGAGTGCGTGTATTTGTGTGAGTGCGTGTATTTGTGTGAGTGCGTGTATTTGTGTGAGTGCGTGTATTTGTGTGAGTGCGTGTATTGTGTGAGTGCGTGTATTTGTGTGAGTGCATGTATTTGTGAGAGTGCATCTATTTGTGAGTGCGTGTATTTTTGTGAGTGCGTGTATTTGTGTGAGTGCGTGTATTTGTGTCAGTGCGAGTATTTGTGTGAGTGCATGTATTTGTGAGTGCGTGTAGTTTTGTGAGTGCGTGTATTTGTGTGAGTGCGTGTATTTGTGTGAGTGCGTGTATTTGTGTGAGTGCGTGTATTTGTGAGAGTGCGTGTATTTGTGAGTGCGTGTATTTGTGTGAGTACGTGTATTTGTGTGAGTGCGTGTATTTGTGTGAGTGCGTGTATTTGTGTGAGTGTGTGTATTTGTCTGAGTGCGTGTATTTGTCTGAGTGCGTGTATTTGTGTGAGTGCGTGTATTTGTTTGAGTGCATGTATTTGTGTGAGTGCGTGGATTTGTGTGAGTGCGTGTATTTGTGAGTGCGAGTATTTGTGTGAGTGCGTGTATTTGTGCGTGCGTGTATTTGTGTGAGTGCGTGTATTTGTGAGTGCGAGTATTTGTGTGAGTGCGTGTATTTGTGAGTGCGTGTATTTGTGTGAGTGCGTGTATTTGTGAGTGCGTGTATTTGTGTGAGTGCGAGTATTTGTGTGAGTGCGTGTATTTGTGTGAATGCGTGTATGTGTGTGAGTGCGTGTATTTGTGTGAGTGCGTGTATTTGTGTGAGTGCGTGTATTTGTGTGAGTGCGTGTATTTGTGTGAATGCGTGTATGTGTGTGAGTGCGTGTATTTGTGTGAGTGCGTGTATTTGTGTGAGTGAGTTTATTTGTATGAGTGCGTTTATTTGTGAGTGTGTGTATTTGTGTGAGTGGGTGTATTTGTGTGAGTGCTTGTATTTGTGTGAGTGCGTGTATCTGTGTGAGTGCATGTATTTGTGAGTGTGTGTATTTGTGAGTGCATTTATCTGTGAGTGCGTGTATTTGTGAGAGTGCGTGTATTTGTGAGTGCATGCATTTGTGTGACTGCGTGTATTTGTGAGTGTGCGTGTATTTGTGTGAGTGCATGTATTTGTGTTAGTGCGTGTATTTGTGTTAGTGCGTGTATTTGTGTGAGTGCGTGTATTTGTGTGACTGCGTGTATTTGTGTGAGTGCGTGTCTTTGTGTGAGTGCGTGTATTTGTGTGAGTGCGTGTATTTGTGTGAGTGCGTGTATTTGTGTGAGTGTGTGTATTACTGTGTGTGCGTGTATTTGTGTTAGTGCATGTATTTGTGTGAGTGCGTGTATTTGTGTGACTGCGTGTATTTGTGTGAGTGCGTGTATTTGTGTGAGTGCGTGTATTTGTGTGAGTGCGTGTATTTGTGAGTGCGAGTATTTGTGTGAGTGCGTGCAATTTGTGTGAGTGCGTGTATTTGTGTGAGTGCGTGTATTTGCGTGAGTGTACATGTGCATGTGTGTATGTGTGTGTGTATTTATTTGTGTGATATATGTGTGTACTTGTGAGTTTGTGTTTCTGAGTATGTGTGTTTGTGTGAGTTTGTGTATCTCTGTATATTTGCATTAGTATATGTGTGAGTGTGTGTGTGTGAGAGTGTGTGTCTGTGTGAGAGTGTGAGAGAGTGTGTGTGAGAGAGTGTGCGTGAGTGAGTGTGTGTCTGCGTGAGAGTGTGTGTCTGTGTGAGTGTGTGAGAGAGTGTGTGTGAGTGTGTGTCTGTGTGAGAGTGTGTGTGAAAGAGTGTGTGTGAGAGAGTGTGTGTGAGTGAGTGTGTGTCTGTGTGAGAGTGTGTGAGAGTGTGTGTGAGTGAGTGTGTGTCTGTGTCAGAGTGTGTGTGAGTGAGTTTGTGTCTGTGTGAGAGTGTGTGAGTGATTGCGTGTCTGTGTGTGAGAGTGTGAGAGAGTGTGTGTGAGAGAGTGTGTGTCTGTGTGAGAGTGTATGAGTGAGTGTGTGTCTGTGTGAGAGTGTGTGAGTGAGTGTGTGTCTGTGTGAGAGAGTGTGAGCGAGTGTGTGTGAGTGAGTGGTGTCTGTGTGAGAGAGTGTGAGAGAGTGTGTGTGAGTGAGTGTGTGTCTGTGTGAGAGTGTGTGAGAGAGTGTGTGTGAGTGAGCGTGCGTCTGTGTGAGAGTGTGTGTCTGTGTGAGAGTGTGTGAGAGAGTGTGTCTGTGTGAGAGTGTGTGTCTATGTGTGTGTCTATGTGTGTGTGTGAGTGAGTGTGTGTCTGTGTGAGAGTGTGTGTGAGAGTGTGTGTCTATGTGTGTGTCTATGTGTGTGTGTGAGTGAGTGTGTGTCTGTGTGAGAGTGTGTGTGAGAGTGTGTGTGAGAGAGTGTGTGTGAGTGTGTGTCTGCGTGAGAGTGTGTGTGAGAGAGTGTGTGTGAGAGTGTGTGTGAGTGAGTGTGTGTCTGTGTGAGAGAATGAAAAATGAGGCACATCTGTTGAGATGGAGGGTCTGTAGTTTTCTAAGGAGAGCTGAGATGAATAGCCTCCCTCATCTGCTCTTGTCTCTGTGATCTCTGTGATGAATTCAAAAACAAACATCCAGTATGATAAATGCACGAGTTGACATCTTAGGTACATAGTTGCTGACTGAAGATCTCACAACTACGTTTTGCTGATTGTTCTATGGCTGTAATCAACAGTGATGAAATGACAATGGGCTATCAGTGCAATACAGGCTCTAATTACAGGATTGAGAGGTTGCACAACACCAGGTTATAGTCCAACAGTTTTATTTGAAATCACAAGCTTTCAGAGCTATCGATTGCCCCTTCCTCAGGTGAAGACTTCACCTGAGGAAGGGGCAATCGATAGCTCCGAAAGCTTGTGATTTCAAATAAAAATGTTGGACTATAACCTGGTGTTGTGCGACCTCTCAATTTTGTCCACCCCAGTCCAACACCGGCATCTCCGCATCATGACCTCTAATTACAGGGACAGTGTTGATTCAATAAACTTTAAACTGTGAATTTGTGGACTACAGCATCACCAGAACCTTGGAACGGCATTGGGCTTGGCACTGAGCTGAAAGCTCATTCTGTGCTGGTTCTGATCAAAGGAATAAATTATCATTTGAATGTGTTTCTTGTTTGAATATTCATGCCGAACATCAAAGGCAGGTCAAGCTTTAATTTACGAGAATTCTTTCAACAAGCAATGGAATTGAATTGGTGGATAAACCTAATCTACCGGATGTTGGAGCCTGAGCATTCAGTCGGCCCTCAAAAAAGTTCCCCACGAAAGATTTAATCTTGTTATTAAAGGGAACGCTGTTTTAGCTAGAAAAGGCATCTTTAAATTGGCTAATGCGTAGGAAACAAAGGGTGGAGATCATGGGCAAAGGTTACAATTAGATTAGATCCAACAACAGACTGTCTGAGATCGGTTCTGGCTCCATTGCTCACCTGAATTGAGATATCAATGGTCTTCTTCTTCTTGGACAACATGGACCACTTTCCATACCTCGGGAGCCGACTGTAAACAAGGGCAGACGTCAATGACGAAGTCCAACACCGCCTTCAGTGTGCCAGTGCAGCCTTCAGTTGCCTGAGGAAGAGAGTGTTTGAAGACCAGGACCTCAAACCCGGCACTAAGCACATGGTCTACAGAGCAGTTGTGATTCCCGCCCTGCTGTATGCCTCAGAGACATGGACCATGTACAGCAGGCACCTCAAAGCACTGGAGAGGTACCACCAACGCTGCCTCCGCAAGATCCTGCAAATCCATTGGCAGGATAGGCGCACCAACGTCAGTGTTCTCGCTCAGGCCAACATCCCCAGCATCGAAGCTTAGACCACGCTCGATCAGCTCCGATGGACGGGTCACATTGTCCGCATGCCCGATACGAGACTCCCAAAACAAGCACTCTACTCGGAGCTCCAACACGGCAAGAGAGCCCCAGGTGGGCAGAGGAAGCGCTTCAAGGACACCCTCAAAGCCTCCTTGAAAAAGTGCAACATCCCCACCGACACCTGGGAATCCCTGGCCCAAGACCGCACAAAGTGGAGGAGAAGCATCCGGGAAGGCGCCGAACACCTCGAGTCTCTTCGCCGGGAGCCAAGCGCAAGCCAAGCGCAAGCAGCGCAAGGAGTACACATCAACCCAAGCACCCCACCCACCCGCCCCTTCAACCACCGTCTGCCCCACCTGTGACAGAGACTGTAGGTCCCGCATTGGACTCATCAGTCACCTGAGAACTCATTTTTAGTGTGGAAGCAAGTCATCCTCGGTTCCGAGGGACTGCCAAAGAAGAAGTATCAATAGTAAAAGTAAAATGTCACTCAGCAGAATTAGAAGGGATCAAACACCATTATTCAAAAAGGGGGGTAGGGAAAAAGCAGGTAATTACAGACCTGTAAGCCTTACATCAGTTGTGGGCAAAATGCTGGAGTCCATCATTAAGGATGAAATAGCCGAGCACTTAGCAAATGGGGACAGGATAGGACAGAGTCAACATGGATTTACAAAGGGTAAATCGTGCTTGACTAATCTATTGGAATTTTTTGAGGGAGTAACTGGTAAAATAGATGGGGGAGAGCCAGTAGATGTGGTGTACCTGGACTTCCAAAAGGCCTTCGATAAGGTCCCACATAAAAGATTAGCATGGAAAATTGAAGCTCATGGGATAAAGGGGAAAGTATTGACGTGGATAGAGAACTGGCTGTCAGATAGAAAACAGAGAGTTGGAATAAACGGCTCATTTTCTGAATGGCAGGCAGTAACAAGTGGGGTACCACAGGATCTGTCCTGGGTCCCCAGCTGTTCACAATTTATATTAATGACCTGGATCAGGGAGTCGAATGCAGCATTTCCAAATTTGCAGACGACACTAAACTAGGAGGGGGGGTGGGCTCAGAGGAGGAGACCAGGAAGCTCCAGAGCGATTTGGACAGACTGGGTGATTGGGCGGATAAATGGCAGATGCACTATAATGTGGACAAGTGCGAAGTTATCCACCTTGGGTGCAGGAACGGGAGGGCAAATTATTATTTAAATGGCAATAAATTGGGAGAGGGGGAAGTACAGAGAGACCTGGGTGTTCTTGTACACCAGTCACTGAAGGCGAGCATGCAGGTGCAACAGGCGGTCAAGAAGGCAAACGGTATGCTGGCCTTCATAGCAAAAGGGTTGGAATACAGGAACAGGGATACCTTGCTGCAGCTGTACAGGGCACTGGTGAGACCACACCTCGAGTACTGTGTACAGTTTTGGTCGCCTCATCTGAGGAAAGATGTTCTTGCCATGGAGGGGGTGCAGCGGCGATTCACCAGGCTGATACCAGGAATGGCGGGATTGACCTATGAGGAGAGACTATGTAGTTTAGGGATGTACACACTGGAGTTTAGAAGATTGAGAGGGGACCTCATAGAAGTGTATAAAATTCTGACAGGTCTAGACAGATTAGATGCAGAAGGAATGTTTCCCTTGGCGGGTGAGAACAGAACTAGAGGACATAATTTAAGGATAAGGGCTAAACCATTTAGGACAGAAATGAGGGGGAATTTCTTCACTCAGAGAGTGGTGAACCTGTGGAACTCATTGCCACAGAGGGCAGTGTACGCCAGCTCATTAAATATATTTAAGAGGGAATTAGATATATTTCTACAGGCAAAAGGGGTTAAGGGTTACGGAGAGAAGGCGGGGACGGGATACTGAATTGAAGGATCAGCCATGATCTCATTAAATGGCGGAGCAGGCTCGAAGGGCCGGATGGCCTACTCCTGCTCCTATCTTCTATGTATCTATGTATGGGTTAGATCTTCAGCGTAAGGTGTGAGATTGGTGCTATGGATTGGGCACCCCTTGTAGAAACTGTCGAATTTTAATTTCCATAAAAACCAAAGGAAAGGAGAATCGGGCGGTTTCTATAACGGGCGGATGATCCACTGCACCGCTTGTATGTCTGGGTGGCAGGTTTAAAATCTAACCCCAAGTCCGGCCCCCTAAGTGTGCTGAGCTGGTTCCATGTAGGCAGGTACATGTGCCGTGACAGAGAGAAGCAGGGAGAGCAAACGGACACTCACATCCTGGTCAGCAAACCCGCCACCTCTACCAGGAGGGCGAATTCTGCTGCCCAGGACTCAGATGAGGACCTCGATGGGGCCGTCTTCAGAAGAAGGGTGATGGGCATGCACACAGAAATGTTTGGTGCAATGGCAGGCCTGCCAGAAAGCCTCTTGTCATTGTCAAGGAGCATGGAGGAGTCTGACTTCTACATTGCACGGGGCTTTGAGCGGAGTTTGGAGCCCATGATTTCTAGGATGTAAGTGATGGGCAAATCCATTAGAGCATTTGTGGACCCAACCATGATACTGGGTGTGATGGGCGATGTCATAGATTCCATTGCAGCACAAGCGGAAGCGACCCAACGTCTGAGTGCAGCACTGGAAGCTCAGACTGCTCGCATGCAGGCTCAGCTCGCTGCCATTGTGGCTGGGTTTACCGGTGTGGAAAGGGGCTTGCAGGGTCTCACAGCACTCCAGCAATCTATCCTCCAACAGATGGCTAGGAATGCTGAGGCGCCACCAGGGGGGAGTGGCAGTGGCTCCTTGGAGCAAGAACCTGCTGTCCTCTCTCAGGATGACAGCATTCCTGCTCCCACCACTGCCACTCTGCCATTGCCCTTGCTGCTGCCTGTCAGCCAGCCAGCCCAGACTGCTGGCGCCCATCCCAGCATGTTGGAGGACAGATTGCTGGAGTGCAAGCCCCTTTCCAACTCGTAAACCCAGCCACAATGGCAGCAGTATACAGCCGGGCCTTCTAGGCCCAGAGCGGCTCGAGATCGTCTGGCAGTGTCCCCCACTGAAAGTCAGCAGCCTTCCACCAGCCATGCTGCAACCACTAGGGTAGCATTGCATAGGAGCAATAGAATAGGCAAAGGAACACAAAAGACAGACATTAAGGGGGATTCATTGACTTTGTTATGTAAGATTCAAAATAATCATCTATAAATTATGTTTGGAGTGTTTGTTTTGTGGTGGCTTTCATTTCAGCTTTGTGCCCCAGAGGACACTGTGATGTTCCGTGACAGAGGGATGGTGAGATGGGGAAGTGGTGAGCAACGGGAATCTGGGGTTTCATTCACTGGAACCGGAATCTGATGAGGCGCTCATGGACAGCCCGTCTGGAATGGGGATTTTCTGTCTGCCTCCTCCCTTCCTCCTTCTCTTCCTCCTCCACTTCCTCCTCCTCCTGCTGAGTGGTCACGGAACCCGTGGTGGCAAGGGCTCGGCCTTCATGATGGCCAAGTTGTGAAGGATGCAGCAGACCACCATGAATGGGACACCTGCTCCGTGTGTACGGGAGAGCTCCTCCCGAGCGGTCAAGGCAGCGGAATCGTTGCTTGAGCACCCCGAAGATCTGCTCGATGAGGTTCCTAGTGGCATCATGGCTCTCATTATAAGAGTGTTGGCCACGAGGGGAGGGGTTGCGGAGGGGAGTCATCAGTCAGGTGCAGAGCAGATAGCCTTTGTCTCCGAGCAGCCACCCTCGGGTTCGACATGGTGGCTGGAAGAGTGCGACACACCAGACTGGCACAGGATGAAGGCATCATGACTGCTGCCAGGATACCAGGCATTCACATCACAATGTGCTGGGCGTGGTTGCACACCAACTGCACATTAAGTGAGTGGTAGCCTTTGCGGTTATGGTACAGCTCAGGATTAATATGCGGCGCCCGCAATGCCACGTGTGTGTGGTCGATGGCGCCCTGCACCATGGGGAAGCCCGATATCCTGGCAGAGCAACTCCTCCTGTTTCTCTCTGTTCAGAGAGAAGACAATGAAATTCCTTCTCTTAGAGTACAGAGCCTCTTTTAAATCAACTACAAATGCTACAAATGAACTACAAATCCAGTTTAATAACAGGTTTGCGGAGCCTTCCTGATGTCCTTACAGAAGGTTTTGGTGTTGAACCAATTTCCGGGCTGTTTTCTTTTGGTTCCAAACTCAAAGATGATCCTGTTTCTATCTCAGACTTGTTTGAACCTGATACTTCAGTTACTGAAGTCTGACCTGAGTCAAGCTCATGTATGAGTTCATGATCAAGTGGTTCAAGATCATGTGTTGGTTCATCTCTAGCAGAGATCATTTGATCAACATGAACACCTCGGAATTTGTCACCAATTTCAACCAAATATCTCTTGGTTCCACCTATATCCCACTTGTGTGAACTCGACTTTTCAGAGGGACTGAGAACAAAAACACACTCGTTTTGTTTGAAACTGTTCTTTCCGATTGCTGTCATAATAACGTTCCTGACTCAACTGTTTCTGTTCAACTCTTGAGGCCAAATTGGATTGAACAAGACTCAATCGTGTTCTCAATCTCCTCTTCATCAAGAGTTCTGCTGTGGTATGTCCAGTTGTAGTGTGCGGAGTAGTTCTGTACTTCAGCAAGAAATTATCCAAAAGTTGCTTCATGCTGAGTCCCGAACAACCCTGCAACACTTGCTTTTTGAGAGCTTCTTTTACTATTCTGACTGACCTTTGGGCTGCTCTGTTTGAAGCTGGATGATATGGTGGAACGAGAGTGTGTTTGTTACCGTTCCATTTCATTAAGTCTTGGAATAGAGCAGAACGGAACTGAGGGCCATTGTCAGAAACAAGCTCTTCAGGTGAGCCATGACATGCAAAGATAGACCTCAATTCATCTATGGTACGTTCAGTTGTAGTATTTGAACCCATGTGTTTCACTTCAATCCACGTTGAGTGACTATCTACAAGTACCAGGAAATAAGCATTTGCTTTCCCACAGAAGTCTACATGTGCTCTCTGAAAAGGTCTACTTGGCCATGACCTGGGTTATAGTGGAGTTTTGGATGGTTTGTTTCTGCAATTTTGACAAACGCTGCATTTGCTGACAAGTGATTCAAGATCACTGTCCAATCCAGGCCAGTAAACAAAGCTTCTTGCAATTGATTTCATACTGACGATCCCTGGATGTTCAGTGTGAAGTTCGGCCAGAATTCTGTCTCTCAACGAAGTAGGTACCACCACTCTGTTTCCCCACTAGATACAACCTTGCTCACAAGACAATTCAGTATGACAGTTATGGAATGGTTTCAATTCTGTGTCCAGACACTGATCAGTCCATCCATTCAAGACATTTTCATACACTCTTTTCAGTCCTGAGTATTTTTAAGTCTCATCTGAAATCTCAGTTGCATTCACGGGAAAGTCTTTGTCAACTGAACCTAGTGTGAAAATCTCACCCTCACTCCCAACACGAGTCCTCATGTGGCAACCTGGACAAGGCATCTGTGATTGCATTTTGCTTTGAAGTGTGATATTCAATTGTGTAGTCATATTGTGACAATAACACTGTCCAACGTTGCATTCTTGATGCGGCCATTGCAGGGATGGCAGATTTGGGCCCCAATATTGCTGGGAGCGGTTTGTGATCAGTTATCAGGGTAAACTTTCTGTCAATCGGGAACTGTTAATATTTCTTGATTCCAAACACTATGGCGAATGCTTCCTTTTCAATTTGTGCATAGTTTCATTCGTCTTTGTAAGGGTTCACGATACGTACGCGATTGGGTTCTCTTGGTCGTCATCCATTACCTGGCTTCTGACAGCTCCCACACCATAGCTAGAAGCATCACACGCTAACTTAAGCTCACACTCTGTGTCATAGTGCACAAGTAGAGCATCACTAGAGAGACTTCTCTTACAAGCCTCGTAAGCTTCCTGTTGCGCTTTCATCCACTTCCACTGGACATCCTCCTTGAGGAGCTCGTGCAATGGAGCTAACATGGTCGCTAACTCAGGTAAGAAACGTGCATAGTACTGGACCATTCCAAGGAAAGATCTTAACATGAGACACCTTCTGTGGCTTTGGAGCACTGATGACAGCATCAAACTTTTCCTTCACTGGTTGCAAGCCATTTGCATCAACTTTCAGACCAAGGTGTTGCGATCAGGAACTCCTTGCAAAATCTTATCCATCGTAGCCTGGAAGATTTTGGGGGAGGACTTTACACCATACGGCAGCTTGGTGTATGAGTGCAGTCCCTTGTGTGTGTTGATAGTGAGATACTGTTGACTCTCTTTGTCAACATTCAGCTGAGCGTAAGCGTGCGACAGGTCAAGCTTGGAGAAAACCTTTGACCCAGAGAGTGCTGCATACAAATCTTGCGATGTAGGTAACGGGTACTGCTCATCGTCAACTGCTTGGTTGATAGTAACTTTGTAGTCACCAGACAAGCGTACAATTTTGTCTGCTTTGGGCTCTACCACAATCGGGGTAGCCCATTCACTTTTGTCAGTTTTTAGTAGCACTTCGTTCTCTCTCAGCTTCGCTAGCTCTTCCTCCACCTGACTTTTCAATGGATAAGGGACTGGCCTTGGCTTACAATAGACAGGCTTTGCGTTGGACTTGTTGCGGATATGCACTTCATACCCGGTGATGCCCTGATAACAGTCTGACAACATGCTTTTATATTTGTTTAGCATTGTGTCGAGTCGCTTCTTTGAAGTATCTACACTGAAGATGTTTTTCCAGTATAGTTTTTACTTTCTCAACCAATCTTTGCCAATAAGAGTTGGCCTGTGGTTGTAGCTCGCTACAATAATAGGCAGCTTTACTGACTGGCTATTGTGCTGAACTGCACATTCCATTTATCCACAAGTCTCGAGGATTCCTCCGGAGTAGGTTTTTAACTGTATGGTACTCTTTGTAAGTGGTATTTGATTAAACTTACTCCCACATGTGTCCTTACTCATGATAGAGCAGTCCGCCGCCGTGTCGATACACATATTAATATATTGCTCGCTGATCAAGAGTTTAGTACGGAAGTCTTTCTCACGACTGCTGGTATTGCCGCTAGTGGCATAGATACTGTAGATTCCTAGTTCTTCAACATCAGGTGTGTTCACTTCAATATTGTGAATTCTTCCCATTTGTTGTCGCTGCTTTGCATTGCCACTAGAATAGTTCTTAATTCCTGCTTTAGCTCTAGCTCCGCAAGCTGTTGAAATATGGCCTTACTTCTGGCAGTGAAAACACTTCGCATTGCTGTATTGGTGAGTGATTTCCATTGCAGCGATAACAATTCACTGAACTGCTCTCACCAACATGCTTTTGACTCGGTCTCACAGCTTTAGGTTTGGCGGTGGCTTTGTGACTGTAGACCTCAGCTGAACCAGTCACTTGAGTTGGACGGAGCTCCCGAGCATTCTTAGATGCCATCTCCCTAGATAGGGCAATTTTGCATGCTATGTCAAACGTTAGGTTCGGAGTGTTCAGTAACTTGGACTGTGTGCGCTCAGCCACCAGTCCACACACAAACTTATCTCGCAACACACGATCCAAAAATGTTCCAAAGTTACAATGCAAAGACAGGTTCTTAAGAGCTACAATGTACTTACTGATGGTTTCACTTTGTTTTTGGTTTCTGGTACCAAACTTAGAGCTCTCTGCTATTTCTAATGGCTTTGGGTCAAAATGGTCCTTGAGTTTCTCAACAATGTCTTCAAACTACGAATCCTTCACTTTCCCTGGCGCAAGAAGATTTGTCAACGTTCCGTATTCATCTAGCCTGATCTCCGTTAGAAAAATAGTTTTTTTACGTTCATGAATAACTTTATTTTGAGCTTAAACATTCTCATCTGCACCTTTCATCTCAATAATGTTATTGGCCTTAAAAAACATCTCCATCCGCTCAATGTAAGAACTGAATGGTTCGCGAGCTCGGTCATACAGGCCGAGGCTTCCGATGAATCCTGGGACTCAGCACGCTACCTGTGTATCCGTCAGATTCAACACCACTGTTGCTGTGTGTATGAAGGCGAAGCACAGAATATTCCGCATCAGCATTAACAGTAAAACATCGAAAAATTCAGTTTAGGTGTCACAAATTCACCTTAAACTTTTCCACTCAAAGGTTGAACACTGTGTCCTCCCATGATCTCTAAAAATGACTTTGGGATTCAATCCTCATTGCCAAAATGTAATAAATGTGGGTAGAACAAATGAAGGACAGAGACACGATGAGTTGCAAGTCCATGTTCTTCTTTTATTAGGCCAGAGCAAACTGAGCATGCTCATACTAAACCATGTGACAAACCATGTGATAATACATTACAGCTGGCTTAGCTGCAGGCAGGAGAAATGCTCCCTGATGACCTTAGGTGGGTAAGACCTCCTGCTGAGAGCCCTCCTCCTCCTCCTCCTCCTCCTCCTCCTTCTGCAAGCAGCTTGTCCTCTTCTTCACTGCCTCCGCTCCATCTCCCTGTCATACTCGAGTGAGGGGGACTGCAAATAGAGCCCCCATGACTGGGAGCAAGAGGTCTGACCAGAACCCTTGAATTAATAGGAGCAAAGCATTCTCCACTTGCAGCACCACTCCCTGTCACCTCACCAACTTTAAATAACTCTAGAAAGCTCCAAACACTTCCACAAACTTACACAAAGCCAGTAGAAATCAAAAAGCAAATTACCTGAAAGTTGTTGATGATCTCTGGTGTGGGGCGTCCGTGAACATGCGTTCAGCTGTGCGTACTTTGAAGAGGGCGTGCAGTCGAGCAGCAACGTCCAAAATAGCAGGTCATGCGTCAGATCAGCATTGTACACTGATCGACGTCACAATCTGCCTCATTTGCATTCTTCTGCCGAACACAGGCAATGGCCGCGACACCAACCCGCTCAAAACCGGAGGCGAGGCGCCGGCATTTTTCTGCCAAAACTGGCCTTAGATGGCGGTCAGAGGGGGAGGAGGGCTGATTGTGTAAGTGAAGGTGCTGTCACCCTTACAGAGTCGGGAGCGTGTTTATAAGATGTGCCATTGAGACATGCAGAAGTGGTAAAATTTAGTGGAAAACTACAGAGTTATGACGTTAAATGGATTGACCCTGTGTTAAGGCAGCAGAAAGTGGAACATAACTGAAACACATTCAATCTTATTCGCTATTTTCGCCAGCAGTAATTTCGCGTGGACCCTACAGTCTATGAAGAAATTTCCAGAGTTTTAAGAGTCTCTGCAGGCAAGTCTAAAATAGCAACAACAACAACAGCTTGTGTTTATATAGCTCCTTTAAGGTAGTAAAACGACCCAAGGCGATTTGTATTTTCAGACAAAAATTTGACACCGAGCCACATAAGGAGATATTAGGTCAGGTGACCAAAAGCTTGGTCAAAGAGGGAGGTTTTAAGGAGCGTTTTAAAGGAGGAAGGAGAGGTAGCGAGGCGGAGAGGTTTAGGCAGGGAATTCTAGAGCTTAGGGCCTTGGCAACAAAAGGCACGGCCACCAATGGTTGAGCGATTATAATCAGGGATGCTCAAGAGGGCAGAATTAGAGGAGCGCAGATATCTTGTGGGGCTGGAGGAGATTACAGAGATAGGAAGGGGCGAGGCCATGGAGGGATTTGAAAACAAGGATGAGAATTTTGAAATCGAGTTGTTGCTTAACCAGGAGCCAATGTAGGTCAGCGAGCACAGGGGTGATGGGTGAACGGGACTTGGTGCGAGTTAGGACACGGGCAGCCGAGTTTTGGATGACCTCAAGTTTACATGGGTAGAACGTGGGAGGCCAGCCAGGAGTGCATTGGAATAGTCAAGTCTAGAGGTAACAAAGGCATGGATGAGGGTTTCAGCAGCAGATGAACTGAGGCAAGGGCGGAGACCGGCGATGTTACGGAAGTGGAAATAGGCTTAGTTATACCGCGGATATGTGGTCGGAAGCTCATTTCAGGGTCAAATATGACACCAAGGTTGCTAACAGTGTGGTTCAGCCTCAGACAGATGTTAGGGAGACGGTTGGAGTCAGTGGCTGGGGAACGGAGTTTGTGGCGGGGACCGAAAACAATGGCTTCGGTCTTCCCAATATTTAATTGGAAGAAATTTCTGCTCATCCAGAACTGGATGTCGGACAAATAATCTGACATTTTAGAGACCATGGAGGGGTCGAGAGAAGTGGTGCTGAGGTAGAACTGGGTGTCGTCAACGTACATGTGGAAACTGATGCTGTGTTTTCAGATGATGTCGCCAAGGGGCAGCATGTAGATGAGAAATAGAAGGTTAGATCCTAGGGGGACACCAGAGGAAACGCTGCGGGAGCGGGAAGAGAAGCCATTACAGGTGATTCTCTGGCTACGATTAGATAGATAAGAATGGAACCAGGCGAGTGCAGTCCCACCCAGCTGGACGACGGTGGAGAGGCGTTGGAGGAGGATGGAGTGGTCAACCGTGTCAAAGGCTGCAGACAAGTCAAGAAGGACGAGGAGAGATAGTTTACCTTTGTCACAGTCACAAAGGATGTTATTTGTGACTTTGATGAGAGCCGTTTGTACTGTGGCAAGGGCAGAAACCTGATTGAAGGGAATCAGACATGGAGTTGCAGGAAAGATGGGCACAGATTTGGGAGGTGACAACACGTTCAAGGACTTTGGTGAGGAAAGGGAGGTTGGAGATGGGGCGGTAGTTTGCAAGGACGGAGGGGTCAAGGGTTGTTTTTTTGAGGAGAGGGGAGAGGGGGACAATACCTGAGGAGAGCGAACCGTTAACAATGTCAGCTAACATGGGAGCCAGAAAAGGAAGTTGGGTGGTCAGCAGTTTAGTGGGAATAGAGTCGAGGGAGCAGGAAGTGGGTCTCATGGACAAGATGAGCTCGGAGAGGTCATGAGGGGAGATCGGAGAGAAACTGGAGATAATGCATGATTCTCCTGAAAATGGGACGCTGACCTGAACCAGCCCAACAACCCTCTGGTATCTCTCTGCTGCTCCAATTCAGGTCTCCTAGAATCAGAGATTCATACAATGGTACAGCACAGAGAGAAGCCATTCGGCTCAGCGTGCCTGTGCCGGCTCTTTGGTAGAGCTCTCCTATCAGTCCCTCTGCCCTGCTCTTTCCCCACAGCCTGCGAAATGTTTCCTTTTCCAGTATTTCTTCAATTCCCTTTTGAAAGTTTCTACTGAATCTGCCTTTCAGGCAGCGCGTTCCAGATCACAACAACTCGCTGCATAAAAAAATGTTTCCTCATCTCCCCTCTGGCACTTTTGCCAATGACCTGAAATCTATAATTAAAACAGAAACTGCTGGAAACACTAAGCAGGTCAGACAGCATCTGTGGAGAGAGAAACAAAGTTAACATTTCAGGTCGATGACTTTTATCAGAACTGGCAAAAGTTGGAGATGTATCAGGTTTTAAGCAAGTGCAGAGGCCGGGAAAGGGGGAGGTCTGTGTTAGGATGGAAGGCAAGAGAGATTGAATGACAAAAGGGATGAGGAGATGGTAATGGGACAAGTAAAGGAACAAAAGATGGGTCTAGAAGAGGTGTAAATGGGTAAAACAGAGTCAGCAACAGCTGCCATGTGAAAACATAGGGGCAGACCCGTGCCCTCTGGTTACTGACCCTACTGCCAGAGGCAACAGTTTCTCTTTATTTACTCTGTCAAAACCCTTCATGATTGTGAACACCTCGATCAAATCTCGCCTCCTCTGCTCGGAGGAGAACAACCCCAGCTTCTCTTGTCCCTCCATGTAACTGAAGTCCCTCATCCCTGGTACTATTCCAGTAAATCTCTTCGGCACCCTCTCCAAGGCTTTGGCATCACTGCTCCCGCTAAGCTGCGCAGGTGTACGGCCACACAGCTATCTCCTGGGTGCCATGCACCAGGCGTTGCAGGCCGCACACTCGTGCAGTTCAGCAGGAGTGGGCTCCAACGCGCAGGTGTCTTTTTAATCGTGTGCTACAGGCTTGTTATTTAGGCCTGTATGAAGGAGGGGGAAAGAGGGAGGGGGAGGGTGGGAGAGAGAGAGAGAGAGGGAGACAGGGAGTGAGGGGGATAGATAGAGGGGGGAGGGAGGGAGAGAGGAGAAGGGAGAGAGGGGGAGAGAGAGAGGGAGGCAGGGAGGGAGGGGGATAGATAGAGGGGGAGGGAGAGAGGGGAAGGGAGAGAAGGGAGGGAGGGAGGGAGGGAGCGAGGGGACGGGAGAGGGGGAGAGAGAGAGGGAGGCAGGGAGGGAGGGGAATAGATAGAGGTGTGAGGGAGGGAGAGAGGGGAAGGGAGAGAGGGAGGGAGGGAGCGAGGGGGAGGGAGAGAGAGAGGCAGGGAGGGAGGGGGATAGATAGAGGGGGGAGGGAGGGAGAGAGGGGAATGGAGAGAGGGAGGGATGGAGCGAGGGGGAGGGAGAGAGGGAGGCAGGGAGGGAGGGGGATAGATAGAGGGGGGAGGGAGAGAGGGGAAGGGAGGGAGGGAGGGAGCGAGGGGGAGGGAGAGAGGGGGAGAGAGAGAGGGAGACAGGGAGGGAGGGAGATAGATAGAGGGGGGGAGGGAGAGAGGGGAAGGGAGGGAGGGAGGGAGCGAGGGGGAGGGAGAGAGGGGGAGAGAGAGAGGGAGGCAGGGAGGGAGGGAGATAGATAGAGGGGGGAGGGAAGGAGGGAGGGGGAGCGAGAGAGGGGGAGGAAAGCAGGGAGTGAGGGGAAGGGAGGGGGGAGAGGGGGAGGGGGCGAGAGAGGAGGGAGGGAGGGAGGGAGAGGGGGAGAAGGGAGGGAGGGGGGAAGTGAGAGAGGGGAGGGAGGGAGCGAGGGGGAGGGAGGGAGGGGGAGAGAGGAGAGGGAGGGAGGGGGAGAGAGAGGAGGGAGGAAGGAGGGAGGGAGGGGAAGGGAAGGAGGGGGAAAGAGAGAGGGGGAGGGTGGGAGAGAGAGAGAGAGAGGGAGACAGGGAGTGAGGGGGATAGATAGAGGGGGGAGGGAGGGAGAGAGGAGAAGGGAGAGAGGGGGAGAGAGAGAGGGAGGCAGGGAGGGAGGGGGATAGATAGAGGGGGAGGGAGAGAGGGGAAGGGATAGAAGGGAGGGAGGGAGGGAGCGAGGGGACGGGAGAGGGGGAGAGAGAGAGGGAGGCAGGGAGGGAGGGGAATAGATAGAGGTGTGAGGGAGGGAGAGAGGGGAAGGGAGAGAGGGAGGGAGGGAGCGAGGGGGAGGGAGAGAGAGAGGCAGGGAGGGAGGGGGATAGATAGAGGGGGGAGGGAGGGAGAGAGGGGAATGGAGAGAGGGAGGGATGGAGCGAGGGGGAGGGAGAGAGGGAGGCAGGGAGGGAGGGGGATAGATAGAGGGGGGAGGGAGAGAGGGGAAGGGAGGGAGGGAGGGAGCGAGGGGGAGGGAGAGAGGGGGAGAGAGAGAGGGAGACAGGGAGGGAGGGAGATAGATAGAGGGGGGGAGGGAGAGAGGGGAAGGGGGGGAGGGAGGGAGCGAGGGGGAGGGAGAGAGGGGGAGAGAGAGAGGGAGGCAGGGAGGGAGGGAGATAGATAGAGGGGGGAGGGAAGGAGGGAGGGGGAGCGAGAGAGGGGGAGGAAAGCAGGGAGTGAGGGGAAGGGAGGGGGAGAGGGGGAGGGGGCGAGAGAGGAGGGAGGGAGGGAGGGAGAGGGGGAGAAGGGAGGAAGGGGGGAAGTGAGAGAGGGGAGGGAGGGAGCGAGGGGGAGGGAGGGAGGGGGAGAGAGGAGAGGGAGGGAGGGGGAGAGAGAGGAGGGAGGAAGGAGGGAGGGAGGGGAAGGGAAGGAGGGGGAAAGAGAGAGGGGTAGGGAGGGAGGGGGAGAGAGAGACGGGGAGGGAAGTAGGGAGGGAGGGGGAGAGAGAGAGGGGAGGGAGGGAGAGACGGGGAGGGAGGGAGAGGGAGATTGGGGAAGGGAAAGAGGAGAGGGAGTAAGGGGGAGAGAGAAAGGGGGAGGGAGTGAGGAGGAAGAGAGAGGGGAGAGGGTGGGGGAGAGGGAGGGAGAGGAAGAGAGAGGGGGGAGGATGTGGGGAGAGAGAGAGACGGGGAGGGAGGGAGATGGGGAGAAAGAGGGGGAAAAGATAGAGGTGGATGGAGTGATGGGGAAGAGAGAGGGGAGGGAAGGAGGGAGGGAGGGGAAGAGAGAGAGGCGGGAGGGAGGGAGTGAGGGAGGGAGAGAGGGTGAGGGAGGGAGGGAGGGGAAGGGAGAGAGGCGGGAGGGTGGGAGGGGGAGGGAGGGGGAGAGAGAGATGCGGGAGGGGGGTTGGGAGGGAGACGGGGTGAGGGAGGGTGGGAGGGGAAAGGAAAGAGGGGGAGGGAGGGGAAGGAAGAGAGGGCGAGGGAGGGAGGGGGAGAGAGAGGGGGGATGGGGGAGAGGAGAGAGAGGGGGAGGGGGGAGGGGAGAGAAAGGGGGTGAGGGAGGGACAGAGGGGAAGGAAGAGAAGGGGAGGGAGGGGAGAGAGGGGGAGGGGGGAGAGGAGAGAGAGGGGGAGGGGGAGGAAGAGAGGAGGTAGAGATAGAGGGGGAGGGAGGGAGGGGGAGAGAGTGGGGGAGGATGTGGGGGGAGAGAGAGACGGGGGAGGGTGGGGGGTGAGAGGGGAAGAGAGAGGCGGGCCGAGGAAGGGAGGGAGACAGACAGTCCATTCTTTTGTTCATCCCTGTTTGGCATAAAAATAAAACAAAAAAGGTGACTCAACCGTGGCTAACAAGGGAAATTAGGGATAGCATAAGATCCAAGGAGAGGACATATAAATTGGCCAGAAAAAGCAGCAAACCTGAGGATTGGGAACAGTTTAGGATTCAGCAAAGGAGGACAAAGGGATTAATTAAGAGGAGGAAAATAGAATATGAGAGTAAGCTTGCAGGGAACATAAAAACTGACTGTAAAAGCTTCTATAGATATGTGAAGAGAAAAAGATTGGTGAAGTCAAGCGTAGGTACCTTGCAGTCAGAATCAGGGGAATTTATAATGGGGAACAAAGAAATGGCAGACCAATTAAATACATACTTTGGTTCTATCTTCACAAAGGAGGACACAAATAAACTCCCAAAGATGTTGGGGAACATAGGGTCTCATGAGAGGGAGGAATTGAATGAAATCAGTATTTGTAGGGAAATGGTGTTAGGGAAATTGATGGGATTGAAGGCCGATAAATCCCCAGGGCCTGATAATCTACATCCTAGGGTACTTCAGGAAGTGGCCCTAGAAATAGTAGATGCATTGCTGGTCATCTTTCAAAATTCTATAGACTCTGGAACAGTTCCCATGGATTGGAAGGTAGCTAATGTAACCCCACTATTTGCAAAAGGTGGTAGAGAAAAAACGGGGAATTATGGACCGTAAGCCTGACATCGGTAGTGGGCAAAATGCTAGAGTTCATTTTAAAAGATGTAATAGCAGAGTACTTGGAAAACAGTGAAAGGATCGGACAAAGTCAACATGGATTTACAAAAGGTAAATCATGCCTGACTAATCTACTGGAATTTTTTGAGCATGTAACTGGTAGAATAGATAAGGGAGAACCAGTGGATGTGGTGTATTTGGACTTTCAGAAGGCTTTCGATAAGGTCCCGCATAAGAGATTAGCGTGCAAAGTTAAAGCACATGGGATTGGGGGTGAGGTACTGATTTGGATAGAGAACTGTTTGGCAGACAGGAAGCAAAGAGTTGGAATAAACGAGTCTTTTTCCGAGTGGCAGGCAGTGACTAGTGGGGTACCGCAGGGATCGGTGCTAGGACCCCAGCTATTCACAATATATATTAATGATCTAGACGAGGGAACTAGATGTAATATCTCTAAGTTTGCAGATGACACAAAGCTGGGTGGGCGTGTGTGCTGTGAGGAGGATGCAGAGAAACTCCAGTATGATTTGGACAGTTTGGGTGATTGGGCAGATGCATGGCAGATGCAGTATAATGTGGATAAATGCGAGGTTATCCACTTTGGTGGCAAAAACAGGAAGACAGATTATTATCTGAATGGCAATAGATTGGGAAAAGGGGAAGTGCAACGAGATTTGGGAGTCCTTGTGCACCAGTCGCTGAAGGTAAGCATGCAGGTGCAGCAGGCGGTTAAGAAGGCAAATGGTATGTTGGCCTTCATAGCGAGAGGATTCGAGTACAGGAGCAAGGATGTCTTGCTGCAGTTGTACAGGGCCTTGGTGAGACCACACCTTGAATATTGTGTGCAGTATTGGTCGCCTTATCTGAGGAAGATGTTCTTGCCATGGAGGGAGTGCAGCGAAGATTCACCAGACTGATACCTGGGATGGCAGGAATGACGTATGAAGAGAGATTGGGTCGATTAGGCTTATATTTGCTCGAGTTTAGAAGAATGAGAGGGGATCTCATTGAAACTTATAAAATTCTAACAGGACTAGACAGATTAGATGCAGGAAGGATGTTCCCGATGGCAGGGGAGTCCAGAACCAGAGGTCGCAGTCTAAGGATAAGGGGTAAGCCATTTAGGACTGAGATGAGGAGGAATTTCTTCACCCAGAGAGTGGTGAACCTGTGGAATTCTCTACCACAGAAGGCAGTTGAGGCCAATTCATTAAATATATTCAAGAAGGAGACAGATATATTTCTTAAGGCTAAAGGGATCAAGGGATATGGGGAGAAAGCAGGGACAGGGTACTGAATTTGGATGATCAGCCATGACATCATTAAATGACGGAGCAGGCTCGAGGGGCCGAATGGCCTACTCCTGCTCCTATCTTCTATGTTTCTATGTTTCTATAAGAGTCGGCTGTGTGTAAGACTACAATAAGATTGCACCTCTCTTTAAGTAAATGATAAATGTTGATAATGCAGATCAAGGAGTCTGTGGTTGGTTAGGGTGATGTAGTTTTTAAATTAACCCACACACAGTGCATCCTCCTAACTGTACAGCTTCTTCCTGCACACTGATCTCAGCAATACCCTTTAAGAGAAGTTGATGTTAGTGCACTGTAGTACAAAATATATAATTTAGATGATTACTACTGTGAACAAATGCGGACTAAAATATGTTTTGTAGTTACCATAAAATGAATGAAATTATTTTAAATTGACATTTTTTGCCAAAGATGCCAATAATAAAGGATAATGTGTTAAGACTCATGTCAGAGTGACATTTACAGTAGTGAGAAGCGGGTGATTGTTTTGCACTGTGTGTACGGGCTGCAATATCAGACATTCACATGGCATTTTAGAGAACAAAATAACTTCAATGAAAATGAGTAATGAATACTGGGATTGCATGTTAACATTTCAGAAAGTGAAATAGACTACAGAACCTTTTATAACATGCCAATAAAAAGCTCTTTGGTTTAAATGTGACCATTTTACAATATTGACACATTGGAATAGATTTTGTCTCCCCCCCAGAGCATTCAGCACCATTGGGCAGAGAGCAGAATGGAAAGTCTAGTGGGGAGGATTGTTTGCCAGTATCAGAACCAGGCTAAACGTCCTTTCTTTGAAATAATGAAAAGAAAAATCCAACCCACCAGGGCTGTCGTCAGTGGGGCTCGGAGTCTTCACCCGCCGGGGTTGTCTTCAGTGGGTCTGGGAGTCTTCACCCGCCGGGACTGTCTTCAGTGGGTCTGGGAGTCTTCACCCACCGGGGCTGTCGTCAGTGGGGCTCGGAGTCTTCACCCGCCGGGACTGTCTTCAGTGGGTCTGGGAGACTTCACCCATCGGGGCTGTCTTCAGTGGGGCTCGGAGTCTTCACCCGCCAGGGTTGTCGTCAGTGGGTCTGGGAGACTTCACCCATCGGGGCTGTCTTCAGTGGGGCTCGGAGTCTTCACCCACCGGGGTTGTCGTCAGTGGGTCTGGGAGTCTTCACCCACCGGGGCTGTCTTCAGTGGGGCTCGGAGTATTCACCCACCGGGGTTGTCTTCAGTGGGTCTGGGAGTCTTCACCCGCCGGGACTGTCTTCAGTGGGGCTCGGAGTCTTCACCCACCAGGGTTGTCATCAGTGTGTCTGGAAGACTTCACCCATCGGGGCTGTTTTCAGTGGGTCTGGGAGTCTTCACCCATCGGGGTTGTCTTCAGTGGGTCTGGGAGTCTTCACCCGCCGGGACTGTCTTCAGTGGGTCTTGGAGTCTTCACCCACCGGGACTGTCTTCAGTGGGTCTTGGAGTCTTCATTCGCCGGGGCTGTCTTCAGTGGGTCTGGGAGTCTTCACCCACCGGGGCTGTCTTCAGTGGGTCTGGGAGTCTTCACCCACCGGGGTTGTCTTCAGTGGGTCTGGGAGTCTTCACCCGCCGGGGTTGTCTTCAGTGGGTCTGGGAGTCTTCACCCGCCGGGGTTGTCTTCAGTGGGTCTGGGAGTCTTCACCCACCTGGGCTGTCTTCAGTGGGTCTGGGAGTCTTCACCCGCCGGGGTTGTCTTCAGTGGGTCTTGGAGTCTTCACCCGCCGGGGTTGTCTTCAGTGGGTCTGGGAGTCTTCACCCACTGGGGTTGTCTTCAGTAGGTCTGGGAGTCTTCACCCACCGGGGTTGTCTTCAGTGGGGCTCGGAGTCTGAGCCTTCCAACTCAGGGGGTGGGGGGGAATGCTACCACTAACTAAAGGCTCACTGATTTTGTAAGAGTTTGTCTGATTGTCTCAGGATTTGAGATGGTGGGCTGGCACTGTGGCATTATTGTATATAAATGCTTTAAGAGCGTGTTGTAAAAGTTGTTGTTGTTGTAAAAGTTGTTGTAACATTTGCCCACGGACCAAAAGGTCCACTTAAAGGAGTTTGTGACCCGCTCAGTACAAAAAAACATTATAGAGAACATTGCTTGGCATCCTTCCTAAAGCGGTGCCCAGAATTGGCCACAATACTCCAGCTGGGGCCGAGCCAGTGTTTATAAAGGTTTAGCATAACTTCCTGGCCTTTGTACTCTGTTTGTTTCTAAAGCCCAGGATCCCAGCTGCTGTTTTAACAGCCTTGTCAACTTGTCCTGCCAACCTTCAAAGATTTGTGAACATGCACCCCCAGGTCGCTCTGTTCCTGCACATTCTTTGTTTCTACCCTTTAGTTCATATCGCCTCTCCTCATTCCTCCCACCAAAATGCATCACTTCACACTAGTAACAAAAGCAAAGTCAATTTCCAAACCAGTAGTCAGAAGCAAATTAAAGAAATAAAAAATTTGTATTTATATAGCACGTTTCATGACCTCAGGACGTCCCAAAACTGCTTTACAGCCAATGAAGTATTTTTGAAGTGTAGTCACTGTTGTAATGCAGGAAATGCAACAGCCAATTTGTGCACAGCAAGCTCTCACAAACAGCAATGTGATCATGACCAGACCATTTGATTTTGGTGTTGGTTAAGGGATAAATATTGGCCATGACACCGGGGAAGAACTCTCCTGCTCTTCTTTGAAATAATGATGCGGAGATGCCGGCGTTGGACTGGGGTGGACAAAAATGAGAAGTCGCACAACACCAGGTTATAGTCCAACAGATTTATTTAAAATTACAAGCTTTCGGAGCTGTCGCCCCTTCGTCAGGCAAAGTTACTGTGAGAGAAGCTATCAGAATTCACAGAATATAAAAACACAGAGAAAATGCATAGATTAAATCTTTCCCTACATCAAAGACACACTAAGAGCACAGCCAAGACAATGAGATGTGTCCCAGGGGGTCCAACACGTCAGAACACCTGCTGGCTGCATATCCTCTCCATTTTTTGTGTTTGTTTCTTGTGTTTTTTTTTTTTTGTTTTTTTTTTAAAAAACTGGAAAGACCAGCAAAGATGTCAAGTCACGTTCTATAGCGTGACATGAACCCGATATCCCGATTGAGGCCGTCCTCATGAGTGTGGAACTTGGCTATCAGTTTCTGCTCGATGATTTTGCGTTGTCGTGTATCACGAAGGCCGCCTTGGAGAACGCTAACCCGCGGATCCGAGGCTGAATGCCCTTGACTGCTGAAGTGTTCCCCGACTGGGAGGCAACCATCCTGCTTGCCGATTGTTGCGCGGTGTCCGTTCATACGTTGTCTCAGTGTCTGCATGGTCTCGCGGATGTACCATGCTCTGGGGCATCCTTTACTGCAACGAAATAGTTCCATGGGATCTTTTGCATCCAATTAAGAGGGCAGATGGGGCCTCAAACTAAGCCCTTAGCTTGGAGCAAGTAAATGAATGCTGGGACCTGGCCTTTGTTGAAACTATCTGCTCCAGTTGGAGTTGAGATGAAAGATAACGATGTTTTGAAAAGAGAGCATTTTAAAATTTGTTTTTATGGGATGTGGGCGTCGCTGGCAAGGCCAGCATTTATTGCCCATCCCTAATTGCCCTTGAGAAGGTGGTGGTGAGCCACCTTCTTGAACCACTGCAGTCCGTGTGGTGAAGATACTCCCACAGTGCTGTTAGGGAGGGAGTTCCAGGATTTTGACCCAGCGACGATGAAGGATCGGCGATATATTTCCAAGTCAGGATGGTGTGTGACTTGGAGGGGAACTTGGAGGTGGTGGTGTTCCCATGCGCCTGCTGCCCTTGTCCTTCTAGGTGGTAGATGTCACGGGTTTGGGAGGTGCTGTCGAAGAAGCCTTGGCGAGTTGCTGCAGTGCATCTTGTAGATGGTATGCACTGCAGCCACGGTACACCAGTGGTGGAGGGAGTGAATGTTTATGGTGGTGGATGGGCTGCCAATCAAGCGGGCTGCTTTGTCCTGGATGGTGTTGAGCTTCTTGAGAGTTGTTGGAGCTGCACTCATCCAGGCAAGTGGAGAATATTCCATCACACACCTTACTTGTGCCTTGTAGATGGTGGAAAGTCTTTGGGGAGTCAGGAGGTGAGACATTCGCTGCAGAATACCTAGCCTCTGATCTGCTCTTGTTACCACAGTATTTATGTGGCTGGTCCAGTTAAGTTTCTGATCAATGGTGACCCCCAGGATGTTGATGGTGGGGGATTCAGTGATGGCAATACTGTTGAATGTCAAGGGGCGGTGGTTAGACTCTCGCTAGTTGGAGATAGTCATTGCCTGGCACTTCTGTGCGTGAATGTTACCTGCCACTTATAAGCCCAAGCCTGAACGTTGTCCAGGTCTTGTTGCATGCGGGCTTGGACTGCTTCATTATCTGAGGAGTTGTGAATGGCACTGAACACTGTGCAGTCATCAGCGAACATCCCCATTTCTGACCTTATGTTGGAGGGAAGGTCATTAATGAAGCAGCTGAAGATGGTTGGGCCTAGGACACTGCCCTGAGGAACTCCTGCAGCGATGTCCTGGGGCTGTGATGTTTGACCTCCAACCACCGCAAACCTCTTCCTTTGTGCTAGGTATGACTCCAGCCAGTGGAGCGTTTTCCCCCCGATTCCCATTGACTTCAGTTTTACTCGGGCTCCTTGATGCCACACACGGTCAAATGCTGCCTTGATGTCAAGGGCAGTCACTCTCACCTCACCTCTGGAATTCAGCTCCTTTGTCCATGTTTGCACCAAGGCTCTAATGAGGTCAGGAGCCGAGTGGTTTTGGCGGAACCCAAACTGGGCATCCGTGACCAGGTTATTGGTGAGTAAATGCCGCTTGATAGCACTGTCGATAACACCTTCCATCACTTTGCTGATGATTGAGAGTAGACTGATGGGGCGGTAATTGGCCGGGTTGGATTTGTCCTGCTTTTTGTGGACAGGACATACCTGGGCAGTTCTCCACATTGTCGGATAGATGCCAGTGTTGCAGCTGTACTGGGACACCTTGTCTAGAAGCGTGGCTAGTTCTGGAGCACATGTCTTCAGCACGATAGCTGGGATGTTGTTGGGGCCCGTAGCCTTTGCTGTATCCATTGTGCTCAGCCGTTTCTTGATATCACGTGGAGTGAATCGAATTGGCTGAAGACTGGCTTCTGTGATGGTGGGGACCTCAGGAATAGGCCGATATGGATCATCCACTCGGCACTTCTGGCTGAAGATGGTTGCAAACGCTTCAGCCTTGTCTTTTGCACTCACGTGCTGGGCTACACCATCATTGAGGATGGGGATATTTATGGAGCCTCCTCATCCCGTTAGTTGTTTAATGGTGCACCACCATTCACGACTGGATGTGGCAAGACTGCAGAGCTTTGATCTGATCCGTTGATTGTGGGATCGCTGCTTCCGCTTTTTAGCATGCATGTAGTTCTGCGTTGCAGCTTCCCTAGGTTGGCACCTCATTTTTAGGTACGCCTGGTGCTGCTCCTGGCATGCTCTTCTACACTTCTTATTGAACCAGGGTTGGTCCCCTGACTTGATGGTAATGGTAGAGTGAGGGATATACCGGGCCATGAGGTTACAGATTGTGGTGGAATACAATTTTGCTGCTGCTGATGGCCCACAGCGCCTCATGGATGCCCAGTTTTGAGCTGCTAGATCTGTTCTGAATCGATCCCATTTAGCACGGTGGTAGCGCCACACAACACGATGGAGGGTGTCCTCAGTGTGAAGACGGGACTTCATCTCCACAATGATTGTGCGGTGTTCACTGCTACCAATGCAGTCATGGACAGATGCATCTGCGACAGGTAGATTGGTGAGGACGAGGTCAAGTAGATTTTTCCCTCATGTTGGTTCTCTCACCACCTGTCGCAGGCCCAGACTGGCAGCTATGTCATTCAGGACTCGGCCAGCTTGGTCAGAAGTGGTGCTACCGAGCCACTCTTGGTGATGAACATTGAAGTCCCCCACCCAGAGTACATTCTGTGCCCTTGCTACTCTCAGTGCTTCTTCCAAGTGGTGTTCAACATGGAGGAGTACTGATTCATCAGCTGAGGGAGGGCAGTAGGTGGTAATCAGCAGGTGGATTCCTTGCCTATGCTTGACCTGAAGCCTTGAGACTTCATGGGGTCCGGAGTCAATGTTGAGGACTCCCAGGACCACTCCTTCCCGACTGTATACCACTGTGCCGCCACCCCTGGTGGGTCTGTCCTGCAGTCATTATGTGAGTGCTTACAGCCTTGATTTCTGATTAAGTGTGGATGGGACTTGATGAAGAAGGCACCTTATGCTACACTTTTAATGTAATCACAACAAATCACAGAAGACTTACATTGTCTAGTAGTCTTTTTGAAGTGGGTATTCCTTTTTTTCCAACAATCCTTTGTCAAAATGTTTTTTGTCAGTAAATGTTGCTACTTCCTTTAGTCTGCAATGGATAGTGTTAATGGAATGTTGATGAGGGTTGGAAGCCAAGCCAATCTCGTAAAGCGGCATTATGAAAATTACAAGTGACAAATTCAATCAGAAGTTCAGATCCCTGTGTATCTTGAGGTAGAGCTCAGTACATTGCCAAGGGTTCCTCATGAAACAGAATGAGATTCCCTCTCAGCAATGGAATTTACACTGATTATAAAGCCAGTCCTCCTGGGTATTAGCTTGCATTATTCCCTTTAGCCCTGTGTACTTTAGTGGGAGTGCATGTCTTTATACAGGCAATCAGCACACATATGTGCCAGGAATCTGATCCGGGCCTCCACAAGGTCAGATCATCAGATTCAGACTTCCCAGTGAAAGATTTAGATCAGCTTCAATTCTTTCGAAGAGTGCTTTGATTTTGGTTTCTTCATGAAAAACGGGCAAGCTTTTTTGAAGTTTGTTTACAAATACATGACGCAATCATGTAAATTGCACCAATTTCACCAGAGTTTGTTTTAAAATGACAGCCTACTCCAAACTCCCAAATGATGGGAACTGGGAACATTCTGGATTTCGAGTAAATTGACCTTTTTGAACCCTAATTGAATGGTGGAACAGGCTTAAGGGACTGAATGAGCTACTCTTGTTCCTATAACCTGGGGAACTTGCTAGGTGCTGAGTTACCGCTCTCTGAGACCTGGGTTTGGATCCAACACAGTGATGGAATGAACTCCTCTCTCTTGGCCAGCTTTAAGTGAAGTGAAATTGGTCACTCTGATCTCACATCAAGTGGCTCAAGATAACAGCACAAAAACTGCCCACAATATGAATCAATATTGCCAGACTGGATCAGTGAGGCTACACGATAACTAGTTGGCAAATGGAATAGTCCGCACTGGGATTACAGAGGAGATTTACAAGGATGTTGTCAGGACTGGAGAATTTTAACTATGAGGAAAGATTGGAGAGGCTGGGGTTGTTTTCTTTGGAACAGAGGAGGCTGAGGGGAGACTTAATTAAGGTGTATAAAATTATGAGGGGCCTAGATAGAATGGATAGGAAGGACCTATTTCCCCTAGCAGAGAAGTCAATAACCAGGGGGCATAGATTTAAAGTAATTGCTAGAAGGATTGGAGGGGATTTCAGGAGAACTTTTTTCACCCTGTAGGCTTCGCAAAATCCCCCAGAAACTCGAACAGAACCCTGAAGGGAGTGATTTTTGGACCTTTCATACAAACTTGGGATGATGGGAGCTAAGTGAAGTGATTTGAGGTAAAAACCTCAGTTTTGGACATTTTAAAGATCAGGGAAGAAAAACCCTGAGGAAAATGACTTTTGAATCTTACTGTTGGGAAAGACACCTTTCACAGACACAAGACAGGCTGCGGAGGGGCGTGGCCAGGCAGTGGACAGCTTTGGGTATTGGGGCCCAATCAAGCCTTCTGGGAATTGTTTACACTGCAATCCTACCAAGGAGGAAGAGACAAACCCAAAGCCTCACACACACATCGAAATATGAATAATCCAAGACCCCCTTTTGAAATTCCCAGGCCCAAACAGGATACCAGAAGCCTGAAATCAATAAAACATTTAGTACCCCGATTACTTCATCAAAAACCAATCAACCAGGTATCCACAGGGGGACAGATTTACAAGCCCGCCAAAAATCTAGGACAATAGGGACAAGATTTGGCGCGCAGATAAAGGCCCTGCCTAAATGGGAAACATCGGAAGCCATCAGGACATGTTTAACACCAAGTTAAAGCCATCGAAACTGATAAGCCCGCCAAAACTAAGACAATGGAATAAACAGGGCTCAATTGAAATCTAAAGGAAACTGATTTAGTAAGGGGTTTTGGGCGCGAAAAGGACAAAGGGCCTGAACAGTATAATTGGGGACCTAATCCCCCAAGACAATCTCACTTTGGACTCTCTGACAACGCTCTCAATGCTCGCACAGCTCTCTCTCTCAGCTCTGTTCCAGCAAGACACCACAAGCCACGAGCAGGAGGAGGAAAGAAGGCCAACAACTTCACAAGCAGACCAACATGCAAGAAGAAACCAGAGCGACTGCCTCAGTGACCATCGGATACCTCGCGGCAACAAGGGCCTTACGAAACCTTTTACTCAAAAGACTCTAAACCCTAACTCTCAACTGTCAAGGATTCGTTTGGTGAGCATTATCCCTGATCTCCTGAAACCAAAACCTAGTTAGATAGTGGGATTTTTGGGAGGGATAAGGTTTTTTTGTATATTGTCATTCTCCCTCGCCTGTACCGTGTGTTTCCCAACCTGTGTTTAAGTGTTAAGTATGTTTTAAGTTTGTTACCTTTTTCTTTTAATAAAGTCAAAATTCTTTCATCAGAACCTGTTGTCTACTGCATCTTTGTTCACAACCCCTAAATAAGTCCAAAGACTAGAACAAGGGGCGTGGGAGCGATTCGAACTGCTCACTGATTCAGAGGTGAAGGCTGACCCCACACACCACCCCCTACAACCCAGAGGGTGGTGGGGGTCTGTAACTCACTGCCTGAAAGGGTGATAGAGGCAGAAACCCTCAGCGCGTTTAAAAAGTACTTGGATATGCACTTGAAGTGCCGTAATCTAAAGGGCTACAAACCAAGAGCTGGAAAGTGGGATTAGGCTGGATAGCTCTTTTTTGGCTGGCACAGACACAATGAGCCGAATGGCCTCCTTCTGTGCTGTAAATTTCTGATTCAATGATTATTGGGAGTAGTTTTGAGATTGGGATTAAGGCACCTTATTGGGCAGTGTATATGGATCTTTAATCGGTATCTAACCCCCTACTTACCTGATCCAGGAATGTTGTATTTCTGTCCCTCATCTGGAAGAGCGGAAAAGTAAGAGCTGAATCTTGCTGCATTTAAACCATATTTTGTAATATTAAACAATATGCACTGTCATTGTGATCGGATTAGAATATCGACAGATCCCTTATACACAAGGGAAGACTGGTCTGCTCAGACAATGGAGTCAATTCTCCTTTGGGTTTATAATCAGAGCTTTTATCCAGATTGGTTTTGTTGCCCCAATGTAATTAGTTTTGTAATAGAATTAATTAAACACGAAGGGGGTTAAATTGGATAAGACGGCAAAACAGGTGGAGGGATTGCGATGCACGATTAACCAGTGCCCCTTGACTGTGATGCAGGCAGGACGTCAGGTTCGTGCTGGCTGCTGTTTAAATGATTGCTGCGTGCAGCCAGCACTCCCCGCGCTCTTCATTGGCTGCAGGCATCAGCAGGGGGCCCGATATCGCGAGTGCCTAGTGCTACTTAAAGGCACCTCTTAAAGGGGAGGTGTATTGTGGCAGCTGGAGGTGGTGAGAATATTTTCAAAAAGTGTGCTGTTAAAGATGCAACAATGACTGACCATGGTAGAGAGCCTGCACCAAGGGTTTTCGACACTGCGCTGGAGGTCTTGATGGAAGAGATGGAATGGAGGAGAGATGTCCTGTATCTACAAGGAGGTCCTCCAGAAACATGCTCAGGAGACAGTGGCAAGAGATAGCGGCGGAGGTCAATGCCAGGAGAGTCACCGCAAGAACCTGGATGGAGTGCAGGAAGAAGTTTAATGATCTCACACAAGTTGTCAAGGTCAGTGAATGCATCTTCAAATGCCATATCCTACCAACTGCACCACGAGCCTCATCCACTGTTTAATTCACTACACCCCCATCGCTCACCTGCCAACAATCTCTATCAATCAGTACGCAACCGTACCATTCATAGGCTTTACCTCACCCTCACACACCGAGCACTGTTGCAAGACTCACACCCACAACTCACAGCTCCACACAATGGCAGTTGTTCAACCATGATGGCTACATCACCCAAGCATATTACACAACACTCTCTGCACATTCCCCTCTTTCTTGCAGGAGAAGGTGTCAGATAACAGCAGGCAGCAGGATTTAACTGGAGAGGGACAAGCGCGCCCTCATGTTCTAACCCCCATGGAGGAGACAGTGCTGGCCATCATGGGAAGGGGCATCACTGAGGCCGTGGTCACCGGCGGGGCTGAAGCGATCGATGATGAGGTTACCAGCAGACCTAATCCTCCTTCTCTCATCCCGCTTCTCCCTCATCCCACAATCGCTTCTGACTGAGAAGCTGCAGAGGGTGTAAGCCCGCACTTCTTACTTTATCCTCTCCCCTCACCACAACCCTACCCTTGTCCCTTTTTCATTTCAGATACCCAAGAACTGGAACCTGCCCAGTCAGTGGAGGAAGAGGAAGAAGTCAGTGAAAATGAGGACACACCGCCACACTTGATCTCGCAGTCGCAGACACCAGCTCAGATACTGACACTGCGTGTAATTTAGAGGCTAGGATAGAGGCGGGATCTGCACGTGGTGAGACACTGGGCACAAGTGCGCAGGAGCCAGGGTGGGGGGAAAGGATTGCGCAGGTGCCAGCTTGCTGGAGGGCGAAGTCACACACAAGTTCTGCTGCAGAGGACTCAGATGAGGACTTTAGTGGGGAAGCTACAGAGAAAGGCTGATGGGTGTACACACCCAAATGCTTGGTGTACAGGGAACCCTGGCAGAAAGCCTGCGTTCAATGTCAAGGAGCTTGGAGGAGTCCAACAGTAACTTGGCGCAGGGCTTTGCGCAGAGCTTCGAGCCCATCCTGTCCAACTTGGAACGGGTGGTCATCTCCATCAACACACCTGTGGAACCCACCATGATGCAGCATCCAATGGCCGATGTCCCAGCTTCCATTGCTGCACAAGCAGCAGCCACTCAACGTCTTAACGCTGCCATGAAATCTCAGCTTGCTGCAGTGCAAGCTTGGGCTGCTGCCATCCTGGCTCTGGATACCAGTGTTTAAAGGGGCTTCCATGGCATCACAGCACTCTATCGGTGGCATAGTGGTTAGCACTGTTATCTCACAGTGCCAAGGACCCGGGTTCGAATCCGGCCCCGAATCCGGCCCACGGGTGACTGTCTGTGTGGAGTTTGCACATTCTCCCCGTGTCTGCGTGGGTTTCCTCCGGGTGCTCCGGTTTCCTCCCACAGTCCAAAGATGTGCGGGTTAGGTTGATTTGGCTATGATAAATTGACCCTTAATGTTAGGGGTGATTAAATACGTGGGGTTACGGGGATAGGGTGGGATATGTGTCGGTGCAGGCTCAATGGGCTGAAATGGCCTCTATCTGCACTGTGGGGATTCTGTGATTCTGTGATTCTATCAATCTGTCCCCCAACAGATTACTAGGATTGCTGAGTCGCCGCCCCAGGGGAGTGGCAGTGGCTCCATGGAGCACTAACCTGCCGTCCTCTCTCAGGGTGACAGAATCCATGCTTGCAGCCCAGCCCCTCCGCCAGTGCCCTTGCTGTTGCCTGTCAGCCAGCCCAGACTGCTGCAGCCCAGGCCGAGATGGTGCAGTCTGAAGCCGGGCCCTCTAGGTCCAGAGCTGCTCGAGGTCATCCTGCAAGGCCGTCTGCAGTCTCCCCCACTGAGAGTCAGCAGCCTTCCACCAGCCATGCTGCAGCCACTGGGGTAGCACTGCGTAGGAGCTCTAGGACAGGCAAAGGCACACAGAAGAGGCAATAATGGAATGCACAAGGGTGATTCGTTAATTTCTGTATGTATTATTTAATGATTGAATTTATAAATTTGATTGGAAAGTGTATTTTCTGGTGGTTTTTATTTTGGTGTTGTCGGAAAGAGGACGATGTGATGGTCAGTGACAGGGAAGATAAGGAGTGTGGGACTGTTGGTGAATGGGGAGGTGGGGTTGAGGTTACTGGTATCGCTCATTAATTATTTGCTCACGTACAGCCCGGGCAGAATGGGGCTGTCTACATTGTAGCCTCCCTCCTTCTTCCTCCTCCTCCACTTCCTCCTCCTCCTCATTAACACAAATCTTGAGACCCGCTCAGCTGAATCCAGCAGGTCTCCTCCAGAGCGGTCCAGGCAGTGGAAACGTTGCTTGAGGACGCCAATGGTCTGCTCTATAATGTTGCTTGTGGCAGCATGGCTCTCATTGTAGGCCTGCTGTGCACATGTGTGTGGGTTCCAGACCGGAGTCATGAGCCATGTCATGAGGGGATAACCCTTGTCGCCCAGTAGCCAGCCTTTGACTTGCCGTGGTGGGTTAAATACAGGTAGTGCACAGAGGACTGCCGCACATTGAAGGAATCGTGACTACTGCCAGGATAACGGGCATCCACCTGCACAATGCATTACCTGTGGTCGCCCACCAGCTGGACACTGAGGGAATGGAATCCCTTTCGGTTCAGGTGCATGGCAGAGTTGGCATGAGATGCACACAAGGCAATGTGCAGCAGTCAATGGCACCTTGCACCATGGGGAAACCTGCAATCTGAGCAAACCCTCGTGCTCGGTCCACCTGCTTGTCTCTCTTTGAATTGAGAGCCTCAGTGACCTCCCTTATGCTGCAGGCTACTGAAAACTGTGAGATGTTGCTGATATCTCCAGCAGCAGTTGGAAGGAGCCAGACGCATAAAAGTTAATCGCCACGGTCACCTTGACAGCCACAGGCAATGCGGTCCTTGCCCTGCTGTGAGGTTGGAGTTGTGGCTGCAGCAGTTGGCAGATTTCAGTCACGACCTCTTTAGTGAAGCACAGACATCTCAAGCATTGGTCATTGCTGAAGTTCAGGTAGGAGCCTTGCTCCCTGAACACAATCTGTGGATATGTCCTCCAGCTGAGAGCCCTTTTCCCCCGCCTCCTCCTCCCTCTTCTAGCAGCTTGTCCTGCTCTGCGTGGCCTCTCTTCATTCTCCCAGTCATGCTCAATTCCCAGAGGAAGGCCTACCAGGCCACCATATCTGGAAGCAACTGATTTCAACACAAGCTTTTAAATGAACAGAGTAGTGCTTCAGCACCAGCCAGACCACACCCTGTAGACTACTGAAACTTTAGACAAGTATAGAAAAGCACCCAAAACATGTAGAATTGCTCCAACAGCCAGAAGAAATAATTTAGCAATTTACCTGTAAGTAGTTCATGATCCTTTTAAATAGCGCTGGTGGGGGATCCTTCATGCCGTTTAACATCGTGTTTAGCTGTACGAGGTTAAGAGAGGGTGTGGACTGCAGTGAGGGGCTTGAAAATGGCTGCCTTGGCATTAATTCAGCTTTGCACACTCATTCACATAATGATCTGCCTGTTCTGCGTAGTTCCAGCGGTTTGTTAGGTGCGGGCGCGCAAACCCCTTTACAAATACGCCGTCCGTCGCACTTTCCGTCAGAAGTGTGCATGTGCAGCGTGGGTGTCTTTTTCGACCTTTAGGAGGCCTCCTAGTGCCCAACAACGGGCGTTGCAGAGACCGATTGAGCCTCCTAAGTGTATTCCAATTCTGGTTAAGCTGTATTGCAGGACTATTATTGGGTGCTGTTGGTGGGTTACTGTGGGTGTTTTGCAGAGTCTAATCCTTAACCCTTGTCCCCATGTCCATGTTTATAATGAGAGCTGCCAATTGTCACGCTGTAATTACACCCTCCCACCAGTGGTGGCACTGTAACAACTCCCCTTGAATCTCCCAGCCCCCCAGCCTGCGCTGCAGAAAATCTGATGCTTCACTTCTCTGCTTCCCAAATAGACCAATATTTTACTATAAATAATATTATAAAATCAAAATATCATAAAAATAAGGACAAAATGTATGACGTTAAAATAATGACTGAATTACATCAAGTGTACCCTGGTCACTTGCCCTCTAACTGAATCACTCCCTGTGTGCAGTGCCACAGGAGATTGACTAGTAAAAGAAAGAACTTGCATTTCTATAGCGTCTTTCACAACCTCAGGATGTCCCAAAGTGCTTTACAGCCAATGAAATACTTTTCAAGTGTAGTCAATTTTGTATTGTAGGAAGCGCGGCAGCCAGTTTTCACACAGTAAGCTCCCACAAACAGCTATGAGGTAAATGACCAGATCATCTACTTTTTATGGCATTGGTTGAGGGATAAATATTGGCCAAGAGAACTCCCCTGCTCTTCTACAAGATAGGGTCGTGAGATATTTTACATCCACCTGAGAGCAGACGGGGCCTCGATTTACGTCTCATCCGATAGAGGCACCTCCGACAGTGCAGCACTGCACTAGAGTGTCAGCCTGGATTTTGAGCTCAAGTCTCTGGAGTGGGTCTTGACCCCAAAACCATTGATTAAACATCAGGTTGTGTATCCAGGTAACACACCAGCACATCGACATTGGATTTTGGGCTGCTGCATCATCGGTAGGGGCCCTCAGGTATGTCCTGGGAGAGGAGGCAGGCGATCGGGAGACAACCGAGCAGGGACCAGCAACAGCCTTCAGCTCTGTAGTGGAGTCAGGAGGAGTTGGCCCCCTCCCAATCGCCACCCCCCACCCCCAACCCCGCCACTCCTCCTACACCTCCAGGCCTCACATTCAGGTAAGTTTATTTTAAACAAGTTTACCTTTTTGGCGGCAGCCTCCAGCAGTCCCTTTAAGGACTCCCTGGTTAAGCCAAATGTGGACCACGTTTTCCTGAACGCCTCAGGCCTGGCACCCACTGTGGTCAAGGCAGCCCAATTTCGCAAATGGTGCCTCAAACAGGCTTCAGGCCCCTTATTTGCATATGCAAAGGGCCTAATGCCTGTTTAATTCATAGGCCCTGGTGCCTCTTTCTCTGTTTTTATCAATATGACAGGTGGAGCACTTGTAGCATGGAGTGTGCCCACCATATTGGATGTTTTGGCGCCCATTTTATGCCAGTAACCAATTTCTGGGTCCAATTGTTTACTCTGCACATTTAAAACAGCAACACTGACGACTCGAGCGCAATTGCTGTGTGTTGAGTACCAGAGTGAGCCCTGTACATTTTACAGGTTCCGTCAGGGACACTTCATTGGTGCCACTACTTTTCTCATCATTTCTAGCTTTGTTACTTTCCTATATTGTTGTCGAATTAACTGTTCCACAAGCTGCATCATAAATGGACCAATTCCCCCTTTCTTCCCTTCTTTCCTTACCAGCAATCAGTGGTTATTATCTGGATGCTGATATTATGTCCCTCTTCACCAAATGACACTTGCTCATCAAGGACAACAAAGCTTCAGATTAACAAACAGGCACTTTACAATAGCAACATACAATTGGTTGTAGAATGGAGCATCTCTGCTTTTAAAAACAATTCAGAAATTATTCACTGGCATCTGTAACAGGCCAACATTTTCACCAAAGTTAATAAAGTGCTCGTTTTCTATTCTTCAATAGATATAGACCGCAGAGATCGTTTGGTATTTATGGTTGGGATTTATTGAACAATGTGATAAAGAATAAATATTCCAAGTAGGAGGACCTGGTTAGGGGGGGTAGGAGAGAGAGAATGATGAGAAGGAGAGAGAGGAGTGCAGGAAGTGTGGATGATGAGATATTCCTCAGCCCCTGAGGAAGGAAGGAGGATAAATTATTAAAAAGGCTAGAGGATTTGAAGAATCTCACAGTAAATGGAATTATTATTTTAATCTTTCCAAAGATTTCCGTCAGGGCCTCCTTACAGTTCCAGCTTTTTACCAACTCTTCTATCTTGTGTTTGCAGCTAAGAGGCATTTCCAGGAGCAGGCTGTCTCGCCTATCAACCGAAATCTGTGTGTATTAACTTTATCCCTGGCATCTCTCTTAGGCAGTCCCTCGAAAACGAGGATGACTTGCTTCCACTTTAAAAATGAGTTCTCAGGTGACTGATGAGTCCAATGCGGGACCTACAGTCAGAGCGCTTGTTTTGGGAGTCTCGTATCGGGCATGTGGACGATGTGGCCCATCCATCGGAGCTGATCGAGCGTGGTCAGAGCTTCGACGCTGGGGATGTTGGCCTGAGCAAGAACACTGATGTTGGTGCGCCTATCCTGCCAATGGATTTGCAGGATCTTGCGGAGGCAGTGTTGGTCGTATCTCTCCAGTGCATTGAGGTGCCTGCTGTACATGGTCCATGTCTCTGAGGCATACAGGAGGGCGGGTATCACGACTGCTCTGTAGACCATGAGCTTGGTGCCGGGTTTGAGGTCCTGGTCTTCAAACACTCTCTTCCTCAGGCGACCGAAGGCTACACTGGCACACTGGCGGTGTTGGACTTAGTCATCGACGTCTGCCCTTGTTGACAGTAGGCTCCCAAGGTATGGAAAGTGGTTCACGTTGTCCAAGGCCTTGTCGTGGATTTTGATAATCAGGGAGCAGTAGTGTGTGGCAGGGACAGGTTGTTCGAGGACCTTTGTCTTACGGATGTTTAGTGTAAGGCCCATGCTCTTTTACGCTTCGGTGAAGGTGTTGACGATGGTTTGGAGTTCGATCTCCGAGTGTGCGCAGATGCAAGCGTGGTCTGCATACTGTAATTCGACGACAGAGGATGGGACGACCTTGGATCTGGACTGGAGGCGACGGAGGTTGAACAGTTTCCCGTTTGTTCTGTAAATTAGCTCTACTCCAGCGGGGAGCTTACTGAGGGTGAGATGGAGCATTGCAGCAAGGAAGATCGAGAAGAGCGTTGGTGCGATGACACAGCCTTGCTTGACCCTGGTCCGTACGTGAATTGGGTCTGTGGTGGAACCGTTGGTCAGGATCATGGCTTCCATGTCATCGTGGAGCAGGTGGAGGATGGTGACAAACCTTTGAGGGCAGCCGAATTTGAGGAGGACACTCCATAATCCCTCACGGTTGACGGTGAATTTGTTACTGACCCCAGTTGCTGTTGGGGTTTGTAGGAATAAAGTTGTTATTTATCAGCGGAATGAAAAGCAGGCGGGTTCTGTAACGGGCAGACGATCCATTCCTCCAGGTCACTGCCTGAGTGGTGACGTTGAAAAAGACCCTCTCCTGTCAGTGGTAGCAGCCTCTCAGTTTGGTGTCTCAAAGTATCTCAGCTTGTTACACTCCAAACAACTCCACTCCTCCACTTCCCAAATTGCAGTAAGTTTTACTGTTTAACTATAAATGATGACATAAAATCAAAGTATATAAAAATAAGGACAGAATGTGCACCAATTGACTAGTATATATATATCTATAACTCTATAACTCTCCTAGTTGATCTCCTGTGGAGTTGCACAGACTGAGTGAAGACCACATGCAGTGGAGGTAGAGGGTGTGGCCATAATCTGGGGCCAAGGGAGGAGTGCAACACCATAGGCCAGAAGTGAGTGGTGGAAGGTGGATTGAGTTGGGGCAGGGAGATGGTGCAGTGGGTAGGAGGAGCGGGTAATTAGAGAAGGTTTTGGGGTTTAAATAAACCTCCCAGAGGCCTGAGGGCCAAAGAACTAAAATTTAGTGAATGACATGTGCCCCTGCCTCAGCCCACCCGTTGCTGAAACCTTCATCCATCCCGTTGTCACCTCCAGACTCAACTATTCCGATGCTCTCCGGAGCCAGCTCCCCATCCTCCACTCTCCATAAACTACAGCTCACCCAACAGTCTGCTGCCTGTGTCCTATCCTGCACCAGGTCCCATTCACCTCTCACCCTGTGCTCACTGATCCACAACTGGCTCCCGCGCCACCAACGCTGCAAATTTAAAATTTTCATCCTTGTGTTTAAATCCCTTCAAAGCCTTTCCCCTCCCTATCGCTTTAACCTCCTCCAGCCCCACAACCCTCCGAACTCTCTATTCTTTCAACTCTGGCCTTTTGTGTAGTGGGGCCGTGCCTGGTTGCCTAGGCCCTAAGCTCTGGAACTCCCTCCCTAAACCTCTTCGCTTCTCCACCTCTCTCTCCTCCTTTAAGACCCTCCTTAAACCTCCCTCTTTGACCAAGCCCCTCCTAATCTTCTTTGGCACCATGTCCGTTTTTTGATTATTCTGCTGTGAAATGCTATGGGTGTTTTTCTATGTTTAAGGTATTATATAAACGATAATTGTTGTTGAACGTTTTCAATGAAATGTGTGTCCCACTTACTAATTCATCTGTCCGTCTGTCTGTCTATCTATCTATCTCTCTCTCTATCTCTCTATCTATCTCTATCTCCCTATCTCTCTATCTTATTATCTATCTATCTATCTCTCTATCTATCTCTCTATCTATCTATCTATCCCTCTATCTATCTCTATCTCCATATCTCTCTATCTTATTATCTATCTATCTATCTCGCTATCTCTCTGTCCCTCTATCTCTCTGTCTATCTCTCTCTATCTATTTATCTCTCTCTCTATCTCTCTCTCTATCTCTCTGTCTCTCTCTCTATCTCTCTGTCTATCTCTCTATCTCTTTCTCTCTCTATCTATCTCTTTCTCTCTCTATCTATCTCTCTCTAGCTATCTCTCTCTCTATCTTATTATCTATCTATCTATCTATCGATCTCTCGCTCTCTCTCTATCTATCTCTCTGTCTCTCTCTATCTATCTCTCTGTCTCTCTCTATCTATCTATCTATCTATCTATCTCTCTGTCTCTCTTTCTATCTATCTATCTATCTATCTTTCTATGTATCTGGGTGTAGCAGGCACAATACAGTTTGGATGTCCATGCGTAACCCCTCCCCCATCTGCCTCTATCCCTGATTGCTGGATTCCCATTTCATGGACACGTAAAACTTGGTGTGTGGAGCCCACTCCAAGGCACTGAGGCAGGCCATGACGTTAGTCATGGATCTTACACATGCAGTCCATGCAAACACACTATTCATCTTATCTCAGCATCCAACCATTACATACTGGGGAAAAACAAACTTAAATCTTCAAACAGTCTTCCCAAAACAATTACACTAAATTGCATCACGTTGGTCTGGATTTTCCAATCCCTCCCACTGATTTTCTCGTAGATCTGAGGCACTCTCTTGTTTCCCTGACTTGCTGTGCTTGCCCCGCGCCCCCCACCCCCCATTTCCCAGGGGCCAGTCTTGGCGACTCAGGGCAGTGTCCTAGGTCCAACCATCTTCAGCTGCTTCATCAATGACCTTTACTCTGTCATAAGGCCAGACGTGGGGATGTTTGCTGATGACTATGCAGTGTTCAGCGCCATTTGCAACTCCTCAGATAACGAAGCAGTCCATGCCCGCATGCAACAAGACCTGGACGACATTCAGGCAATGACCATCTCCAACAAGCAAGCATCTAACCACTGCCCCTTGACATTCAACAGCATCACCATAGCTGAACCGCCACCATCAATATCCTGGGGCTCACCATTGACCAGAAACTTAACTGGACCAGCCACATAAATACTGTGGTTACAAGAGCAGGTCAGAGGCTAGGTATTCTGCGACGAGTGACTCACCTTCTGACTCCCAAAGCCTTTCCACCATCTATAAGGCACAAGTCAGGAGTTTGATGGAATACTCTCCACTTGCCTGGATGGGTGCAGCTCCAACAACACTCAAGAAGCTCGACACCATTCAGGACAAAGCAGCCCACTTGATTGGCACCCCATCCACCACCTTAAGCATTCGCTCCCTCCACCACCGACGTACCGTGGCTGCAGTGTGTACCACCTACAAGATGCACTGCAGCAACTCGCCAAGGCTTCTGAGACAGCACCTCCCAATCCTGTGACCTATACCATCTAGAAGTCAAGGGCAACAAGCACATGGGAACACCACCACCACCAAGTCACACACCATCCTGACTTGGAAATATATCACCATTCGTTCATCGTCGTTGGGTCAAAATCCTGGAACTCTCTTCCTAACAGCACTGTGGGGTACCTTCACCACATGGACTGCAGCTCAGTTAGGGAGGCGGCTCAGAACAACCTTCTCAAGGGCAACTAGGGATGGACAATAAATACTGGCCTTGCCAGCGATGCCCACATTCTATGAATGAAATTAGGCAAATTAGGACTCATGGGATTGGGTTAATATATTAGCATGGATTGAGGATTGCTTAATGGACAGAAAACAGAGAGTAGGAATAAACGGGACTTTTTCAGTTTGGCAGGCTGTAACTAGCGGGGTACCGCAAGGATCAGTGCTTGTGTCTCAGCTATTTACAATCTATCTTATTGACTTCAATGACGGGACTGAGTGTAACATATTCAAGATTGCTGATGATACAAATTTAGGTGGGAAAGTAAGCTGTGAGGAGGACGCAAAGAGGCTGCAGAGAGATATAGACAGGTGGACTGAATGGGCAAGAACATGGCAAATAGATTACAATGTGGGGAAGTGTGAAGTTATCCACTTTGGTAGGAAAAACAAAGAAGCAGAATATTTTTTGAATGATGAGAGACTGGGAAATGTTTGCATTCAGAGGGACTTGGGAGTCCTTGTACATGAATCACAGAAAATTAACATGCAGGTACAGTGGGCAATTGGGAAAGAAAATGGTATGTTAGTTTTTGTTACAAAGGGATTGGAGTATAAGAGTAAAGAATTCTTACTACAATTATACAGGGCATTGGTGAGGCCACACCTGGAGTACTGACTGGTCTCCTTACCTAAGGAAAAAAGTGAGAAGTCGCACAACACCAGTTTATAGTCCAACAGCTTTATTTGAAATCACAAGCTTTCGGAGCGGCTGCTCCTTCGTCATGTGAAGTGAAGAAATACATATGGGCACAGAGAACAATGCCAGACGACTACAGTTAATCTTTCTAACTGCCCTTTAATCACGCCTCGGCAGAGAGACAATCACGGCAATCAAATGTGTGGATGGTGTCCAACCAGGTCAGTCAGGAAGACATTACATCAAAGACGATAGCAAAATACAACAAAGACAATGAGGTGGGGTCACAAGGGGTGAAATGTGGCAGTTGCTGGAGTCTGTATGGAAAACAAAATTTTTTTTTACTTTTTTTGCTGGAAATTACAGCAGGCCGCATCTGTGTAGAGAGAACAAGCCAACGATGACTCGAGTCTGGATGACTCTACGTCAGGTGGGGTTACATGTAGCATGACATGAACCCAAGATCCCGGTTGAGGCCGTCCTCATGGGTGCGGAACTTGGCTATCAGTTTCTGCTCGATGATTTTGCGTTGTCGTGTGTCTCGAAGGCCGCCTTGGGGAACGCTTACCCGAAGATCGGAGGCTGAATGTCCTTGACTGCTGAAGTGTTCCCCGACTGGGAGGTAACACTCCTGCCTGGCGATTGTTGCGCGGTGTCCGTTCATACGTTGTCGCAGTGTCTGCATGGTCTCGCTGATGTACCATGCTCCAGGGCATCCTTTCCTGCAACGTATGAGGTAGACAACGTTGGCCGAGTCACATGAGTATGTACCATGTATCTGGTGGGTGGTGTCCTCACGTGTGATGATGGTATCTGTGTTGATGATCTGGCATGTCTTGCAGAGGTTGCCGTGGCAGGGTTGTGTGGTGTCGTGGTTGCTGTTCTTTGATGTAATGTCTTTGATGTAATGTTTTCCTGACTGACCTGTTTGGACACCATCCACACCTTTGATTGCCATGATTATCTCTCTGCCGAGGTGTGATAAAGGGCAGTTAGAAAGATTAACTGTAGTCATCTGGCAGTGTTCTCTGACTATATATGCTGTGCCCATATGTATTTCTTCACTTCACCTGACGAAGGAGCAGCGCTCCGAAAGCTTGTGATTTCAAATAAATCTGTTGGACTATAACCTGGTGTTGTGCGACTAGAAGACAAGCTGCTAGAAGAGGGATGACGAGGAGGGAGAGAAGAGCTCTCAACAGGAGGCCATAGCTGCCCAGGGTGTTCAGGGAGCAATTCTCCTACCTGAACTTCAGTGACAACCAATGCTTGAGATGTCTGTGTATTCTGGCAGCAGTCATGATGTATTTATTCTGCGGCACTCCTCTGTGCCAGCTGTATTTCAACCACCACGGCAAACCAAAGGGTGGCTGCTGGATGACAAGGGCTATCTGCTGCTGACTTGGCTCATGACTCCGGTTCACAACCCTTGCGCATGAGCACAGCAGACCTACAATGAGAGTTATGCTCCCACAAGGAACAATATAGAGCAAACCATTGACGTCCTGAAGCAACGATTCCGCTGCCTTGACTGCTCTTGAGGAGCCCTGCAGTACTTGGCTGAGCGGGACTCAAGATTTGTCGTAGTATGCTGCATGCTGCACAACCTCGCCATCATGAGTGAACAGCCCTTGCACCACATATCAGGTGAGAAGCTGAGGAGGAGGAGGAGAAGAAGGAAGAGGAGGAGGCAGAAAAGGAGGAAGAGGATGGGAGGCTGCAAACTAGACAGCCCATTTGTGCCCGGGCTCTGTGAACAACTAATTCTAGAGTGGTAACGGTAACCTTAACCCCAATTCCCCATTAACCAACTGTCCCACACATCTTACCTTCCCTCTGTCACTGACCGTCACATCGTCCTCTTGCCCACAAAGCCAAAATAAAAGCTAACACAAAATACACATTCCAATCCAAATTTATGAATTGATCATGCCATTTTGCATAGAAAAATAAACTATAATCCTTGTGCATCTGCTTAGTGTCTGTCTTTCATGTGCCTTTGCCTATCCTAGTGCTCCTACGCAGTGCTACCCCAGTGGTTGCAGCATGGCTGGTGTTAAGCTGCTGACTCTCAGTGGGGGAGACAGCAGATGGCCTTGCAGGATGACCTTGAGCAGCTCTGGGCCTAGAAGGGAACTGACGGAGTGGCGGGGGTGGGAGCACGAATGCTGTCATCCTGAGAGACGAAGGAGCAACGCTTCGAAAGCTTGTGATTTCAAATAAAACTGTTGGACTATAACCTGGTGTTGTGCGACTTCTCACATTTGTCCACCCCAGTCCAACACCGGCATCTCCACATCCTGAGAGAGGACAGTAGGTTCGTCCTCCACAGAGCCACTGCCACTCCCCCAGGGCAGCGTCTCAGCAATCCTAGTAATCTGTTCGAGGATGGATTGCTGGACTGTTGACACCCTGCAAGCCCCTTTCAACACTAGTAACCACAGCCACGATGGCAGCAGTCTGAGCTTCCACTGCAGCACTCAGACTTTTGGTGAAAGCTGCTTGTGCTGCAATGGAAGCTGAGACATCGACCATCAGATACTGCATCATGGTTGGGTCCACAAGTGTGTTGGTCCATGCTGGAAAGGATGGGCTCCAAGCTCTGCACAAAGCCCTGTGCCAAGAATTGCCAGATTCCTCCATGCTCCTTGACATTGAACACAGGCTTTCTGGCAGACTTCCCCACGCACCAAGCATTTTGGTGTGTACATCCATCAGCCTTCTTCTGTAGCTAGGCCCATCGAATTCCTCATCTGAGTCCTCTGTACCATAACTAGCGTGCAACCTTGCCCTCTGGCGAGCTGACACCTGCGCTCTTCTTTCCCTGTGCCCTGGCTGCAGCGCACTTGTGCCGGTGTCTCGCCATGTGCTGATCCCGGCTCTAAGCTATCCTCTAAATTGCACGCAGTGTCAGTACCTGAGCTGGTGGCTGCGAGTGTGAAATCGAGTGACGGTGTGTCTTCATCTTCACTGTCTTCTTGCTCTTCCACCACTGCCTGGGCAGGTTCCAGTTCATGGTTATCTGAAATGATAAAGGGACAAGGGTTGGGTTGTGGTGAGCGGAGAGGAGAAAGTAAGAAGTGCGTGCTTACACCATCTGCAGCTTGTAAATCAGAAGAGATTGTGGGATGAAGGGGGAAGTGGGCTGTGAGAAGGGGGATTAGTTATGATGATACTGTCATCTTCAATGGCTTCAGCCCCACTGGTGGCCACGGCCTCAGCAATGGCCCTTCCCATAATGACCAGCACCGTCTCCTCCATGGGAGCTAAAACATGCACGCCTCTCCCCCACTGGTTAATTCCAGCTACAAGAGAGAGAGAAGTGTGTCAGTGAATGTCATGCAATGTGTTTGGGTGATGTGGCTGTCATGGTTGAATAGCTGGCAGTGTATGCATGCTGTGAGATGTAGGTGTGAGTATTCTTCTCTCTTTCCCAGGTCAGATTCAGTTGCAGAATGACTCCCAGCACCTGATGCAGCCACAATGCACCTTCCCTTTAAAAGGTGCTGGCTAGCTTTAAGCAGTGCAAGTTAGTAATGATATTGGGACCGCTGCTGATGCAGTCAGTGACTGGCGCGGGAAGCACTGGCTGCACACAGAACTCATTATAATTGGCAGGCAGCATGAGTGGATGCGGGTTAATGGCTTATGGTGATCCTCACATCTGTTTTTGGGAGCTATCCAATTTAACCTCCCATTGTCCTGCTGACTGGTTGTTATCCCAATGACAACTGATTGAACCTCAGTCCAGTCTCAAGCAGTGACCAGTATTCTACTGCAAAAGGTATTGAAATACTCCGGTGCTGTTCAAATCACCGATGACCACAATAACCTCAGCAGACCTTGGCAGGTTCTAGAGTTGGCTTTGGGCCAGGATTTAAAGCTGTCAACTGTCGGGCGCCTTGTAACTGAAGGTAAGGCTTAAGCTGAATGCCGTGCGTAAGATGCCAGAGTTGTGTGTGTGTCCCTGAGCCCTGCTAACAGGGGTTGAGGGCACAGCTCCAGGGCTTGGTGGAGATGGCTCCATTTTGATTATCTTCTATTCTTCTTGTCACCTCCAGCCTGACCTAAGAGTGTTGTGAAGTGACTGCTGAGAACGATCTACTGTGTGGATGTATTTTGTAACTTACAGTTTGTCAATCAGATGGTTTAAGTCTTCAGTAGCCTTGAGCTGATTATTCGCACTAGACTGGTGTATACTTGGAATAGAGGCCAGGCATTGGGGAACAGGGGCTGGGAATGGGGTTCAGGGATTGGGAATGGGACACAGGGACTGGGAATGGGGCACAGGGACTTGGGAATGGGACACAGGGACTGGGGAATGGGGCACAGGGACTTGGGAATGGGACACAGGGACTTGGGAATGGGACACAGGGACTGGGAATGGGACACAGGGACTGGGAATGGGACACAGGGACTGGGGAATGGGACACAGGAAGTGGGAATGGGACACGGGGACTGGGAATGGGACACAGGGACTGGGAATGGGAAACAGGGACTTGGGAATGGGACACAGGGACTGGGAATGGGACTCAGGGACTGGGAATGGGAAACAGAAACTGGGGAATGGGAATAGGGACTGGGAAATGGGACACAGGCACTGGGGAATGGGACAAAGGGACTGGAGAATGGGACACAGGGACTGGGGAATGGGACACAAGGACTGGGGAATGGGACACAGGGACAGGAATAGGACACAGGGACTAGGAATGGGAAACAGGCACTGGGGAATGGGACACAGGGACGGGAATAGGACACAGAGACTGGGAATGGGACACAGGGACTGGGAATGGGACACAGGCACTGGGGAACGGGACACAGGGACTGGGAATGGGACACAGGCACTGGGGACACAGGGACGGGAATAGGACACAGAGACTGGGAATGGGACACAGGGACTAGGAATGGGACACAGGGACTGGGGAATGGGACACAGGGACTGGGAATGGGACACAGGGACTAGGGAATGGGACACAGGGACTGGGGAATGGGACACAGGGACTGGGGAATGGGACACGGACTGGGAATGGGACACAGAGACTGGGAATGGGACACAGGGACTGGGGAATGGGACACAGGGACTGGGAAAGGGACACAGGGATGGGAATAGGACACAGAGACTGGGAATGGGACACAGGGAATGGGAATGGGACACAGGGACTGGGAATGGGACACAGGGAGTTGGGAATGGGACACAGGGACTGGGAATGGGACACAGGGACTGGGAATGGGACACAGAGACTGGGGAATGGGCACAGGGACTGGGAATGGGACACAGGCAGTGGGGAATGGGACACAGGGACTGCAGAATGGGACACAGGGACTGGGGAATGGGTCACAGGGACGGGAATGGGACACAGGGACTAGGAATGGGACACAGCCACTGGGGAATGGGACACAGGGACGGGAATAGGACACAGAGACTGGGAATGGGACACAGGGACTGGGAATGGGACACAGGCACTGGGGAATGGGACACAGGGACTGGGAATGGGACACAGGCACTGGGGAATGGGACACAGAGACGGGAATAGGACACAGAGTCTGGGATTGGGACACAGGGACTAGGAATGGGACACAGGGACTGGGGAATGGGACACAGGGACTGGGAATGGGACACAGGGACTAGGGAATGGGACACAGGGACTGGGGAATGGGACACAGGGACAGGGGAATGGGACACGGACTGGGAATGGGACACAGGGAAAGGGGAATGGGACACAGGGACTGGGAATGGGACACAGGGGCTGGGGAATGGGACACAGGGACTGGGATTGGGACACAGGGACTGGGAATGGGACACAGAGACTGGGGAATGGGGCACAGGGACTGGGGAATGGGACACAGGCACTGGGGAATGGGACACAGGGACTTGGGAATGGGGCACAGGGACTTGGGAATGGGACACAGGGACTGGGGAATGGGGCACAGGGACTTGGGAATGGGACACAGGGACTGGGGAATGGGGCACAGGGACTAGGGAATGGGACACAGGGACTGGGAATGGGACACAGGGACTGGGAATGGGACACAGGGACTGGGGAATGGGACACAGGAAGTGGGAATGGGAAACAGGGACTGGGAATGGGACACAGGGACTGGGAATGGGAAACAGGGACTTGGGAATGGGACACAGGGAGTGGGAATGGGACACAGGGACTGGGAATGGGACACAGAAACTGGGGAATGGGCACAGGGACTGGGGAATGGGACACAGGCACTGGGGAATGGGACACAGGGACTGGAGAATGGGACACAGGGACTGGGGAATGGGACACAGGGACTGGGGAATGGGACACAGGGACAGGAATAGGAAACAGGGACTAGGAATGGGACACAGGCACTGGGGAATGGGACACAGGGACGGGAATAGGACACAGAGACTGGGAATGGGACACAGGGATTCGGAAGGGGACACAGGCACTGGGGAATAGGACACAGGGACTGGGAATGTGACACAGGGACTGGGAATGGGACACAGGGACGGGAATGGGACACAAGGACTGGGAATGGGACACAGGGACTTGGAATGGGACACAGGGACTGGGAATGGGGCACAGGGACTGGGAATGGGACACAGGGACTGGGGAATGGGGACACAGGGACTGGGAATGGGACACAGGGACTGGGGAATGGGACACAGGGACTGGGAATGGGACACAGGACTGGGAATGGGACACAGGGACTGGGAATGGGACACAGGGACTGGGAATGGGACACAGGGACTGGGAATGGGACACAGGGACTGGGAATGGGACACAGGGACTGGGAATGGGACACAGGGACTGGGAATGGACACAGGGACTGGGAATGGACACAGGGACTGGGAATGGGACACAGGGACTGGGAATGGGACACAGGGACTGGGAATGGGACACAGGGACTGGGAATGGGACACAGGGACTGGGAATGGGACACAGGGACTGGGAATGGGACACAGGGACTGGGAATGGGACACAGGGACTAGGAATGGGACACAGGGACTGGGAATGGGACACAGGGACTGGGAATGGGACACAGGGACTGGGAATGGGACACAGGGCCAGGGAATGGGACACAGGGACTGGGGAATGGGACACAGGGACTGGGGAATGGGACACGGACTGGGAATGGGACACAGGGAACGGGAATGGGACACAGGGACTGGGAATGGGACACAGGGGCTGGGGAATGGGGCACAGAGAGTGGGAATGGGACACCGGGACTGGGGAATGGGACACAGGGACTGGGAATGGGACACAGGGACTGGGAATGGGACACAGAGACTGGGGAATGGGACACAGGGACTGGGAATAGGACACAGAGACTGGGAATGGGACACAGGCACTGGGGAATGGGACACAGGGACTGGGAATGGGACACAGGGACTGGGGAATGGGACACAGGGACGGGAATAGGACACAGAGACTGGGAATGGGACACAGGGACTGGGAATGGGACACAGGGACTGGGGAATGGGGCACAGGTACTTGGGAATGGGACACAGGGACTTGGGAATGGGACACAGGGACTGGGAATGGGACACAGGGACTGGGGAATGGGACACAGGAAGTGGGAATGGGACACAGGGACTAGGAATGGGACACAGGGACTGGGGAATGGGACACAGGAAGTGGGAATGGGACACAGGGACTGGGAATGGGACACAGGGACTGGGAATGGGACACAGGGACTTGGGAATGGGACACAGGGACTGGGAATGGGACACAGGGACTGGGAATGGGACACAGAGACTGGGGAATGGGCACAGGGACTGGGAATGGGACACAGGCAGTGGGGAATGTGACACAGGGACTGGAGAATGGGACACAGGGACGGGAATGGGACACAGGGACTAGGAATGGGACACAGGCACTGGGGAATGGGACACAGGGGCGGGAATAGGACACAGAGACTGGGAATGGGAAACAAGGACTAGGAATGGGACACAGGGACTGGGGAATGTGTCACAGGGACTGGGAATGGGACACAGGGACTTGGGAATGGGACACAGGGACTGGGAATGGGACACAAGGACTGGGAATGGGACACAGAGACTGGGGAATGGGCACAGGGACTGGGGAATGGGACACAGGCAGTGGGGAATGGGACACAGGGACTGGAGAATGGGACACAGGGACTGGAGAATGGGACACAGGGACTGGGGAATGGGGCACAGGGACTGGGAATGGGGCACAGTGACTGGGGAATGGGACACAGGGACGGGAATAGGACACAGGGACTTGGAATGGGACACAGGCACTGGGAATGGGACACACGGACTGGGGAATGGGGCACAGGGACGGGAATAGGACACAAAGACTGGGAATGGGACACAGGGACTAGGAATGGGACACAGGGACTGGGGAATGGGACACAGGGACTGGGGAATGGGACACGGACTGGGAATGGGACACATAGACTGGGAATGGGACACAGGGACTGGGGAATGGGACACAGAGACTGGGGAATGGGACACAGGGACTGGGGAATGGGACACAGGGACTGGGAATGGGACACAGGGACAGGAATAGGACACAGGGACTAGGAATGGGACACAGGCACTGGGAATGGGACACAGGGACTGGGATTAGGACACAGAGACTGGGAATGGGACACCGGGACTGGGAATGGGACACAGGCACTGGGGAATAGGACACAGGGACTGGGAATGGGACACAGGCACTGGGGATTGGGACACAGGGACGGGAATAGGACACAGACACTGGGAATGGGACACAGGGACTGGGAATGGGACACAGGGACTGGGGAATGGGACACAGGTACTGGGAATGGGACACAGGGACTAGGGAATGGGACACAGGGACTGGGAATCGGACACAGGGACTGGGGAATGGGACACAGGGACTGGGAATGGGACACAGGGACTGGGAATGGGACACAGGGACTTGGGAATGGGACACAGGGACTGGGAATGGGACACAGGGACTGGGAATGGGACACAGAGACTGGGGAATGGGCACAGGGACTGGGAATGGGACACAGGCAGTGGGGAATGTGACACAGGGACTGGAGAATGGGACACAGGGACTGGGGAATGGGACACAGGGACGGGAATGGGACACAGGGACTAGGAATGGGACACAGGCACTGGGGAATGGGACACAGGGGCGGGAATAGGACACAGAGACTGGGAATGAGGAACAAGGACTAGGAATGGGACACAGGGCCTAGGGAATGGGACACAGGGACTGGGAATGGGACACAGGGACTGGGAATGGGACACAGGGCCTAGGGAATGGGACACAGGGACTGGGGAATGCGACACAGGGAATGGGGAATGGGACACGGACTGGGAATGGAACACAGGGGCTGGGGAATGGGGCACAGAGAGTGGGAATGGGACACCGGGACTGGGGAATGGGACACAGGGACTGGGATTGGGACACAGGGACTGGGAATGGGACACAGAGACTGGGGAATGGGGCACAGGGACTGGGGAATGGGGCACAGGCACTGGGGAATGGGACACAGGGACTGGGGAATGGGACACAGGGACAGGAATAGGACACAGGGACTAGGAATGGGACACAGGCACTGCGGAATGGGACACAGGGACGGGATTAGGACACAGAGACTGGGAATGGGACACCGGGACTGGGAATGGGACACAGGCACTGGGGAATAGGACACAGGGACTGGGAATGGGACACAGGCACTGGGGAATGGGACACAGGGACGGGAATAGGACACAGAGACTGGGAATGGGACACAGGGACTGGGAATGGGACACAGGGACTGGGGAATGGGACACAGGGACTGGGAATGGGACACAGGGACTAGGGAATGGGGCACAGGGACTTGGGAATGGGACACAGGGACTGGGGAATGGGGCACAGGGACTTGGGAATGGGACACAGGGACTGGGAATGGGACACAGGGACTGGGAATGGGACACAGGGACTGGGGAATGGGACACAGGAAGTGGGAATGTGACACAGGAACTGGGAATGGGACACAGGGACTGGGAATGGGACACAGGGACTTGGGAATGGGACACAGGGACTGGGAATGGGACACAGGGACTGGGAATGGGACACAGAGACTGGGGAATGGGCACAGGGACTGGGAATGGGACACAGGCAGTGGGGAATGGGACACAGGGACTGGAGAATGGGACACAGGGACTGGGGAATGGGACACAGGGACGGGAATGGGACACAGGGACTAGGAATGGGACACAGGCACTGGGGAATGGGACACAGGGGCGGGAATAGGACACAGAGACTGGGAATGGGACACAGGGACTAGGAATGGGACACAGGGCCTAGGGAATGGGACACAGGGACTGGGAATGGGACACAGGGACTGGGAATGGGACACAGGGCCTAGGGAATGGGACACAGGGACTGGGGAATGCGACACAGGGACTGGGGAATGGGACACGGACTGGGAATGGGACACAGGGAAAGGGGAATGGGACACAGGGACTGGGAATGGGACACAGGGGCTGGGGAATGGGGCACAGAGAGTGGGAATGGGACACCGGGACTGGGGAATGGGACACAGGGACTGGGATTGGGACACAGGGACTGGGAATGGGACACAGAGACTGGGGAATGGGGCACAGGGACTGGGGATGGGACACAGGCACTGGGGAATGGGACACAGGGACTGGGGAATGGGACACAGGGACGGGAATAGGACACAGAGACTGGGAATGGGACACAGGGACTGGGAATGGGACACAGGGACTGGGGAATGGGACACAGGTACTGGGAATGGGACACAGGGACTAGGGAATGGGGCACAGGGACTTGGGATTGGGACACAGGGACTGGGGAATGGGGCACAGGGACTTGGGAATGGGACACAGGGACTGGGAATGGGACACAGGGACTTGGGAATGGGACACAGGGACTGGGAATGGGACACAGGGACTGGGAATGGGACACAGAGACTGGGGAATGGGCACAGGGACTGGGAATGGGACACAGGCAGTGGGAATGTGACACAGGGACTGGGATGGACACAGGGACTGGGAATGGGACACAGGGACGGGGAATGGGACACAGGGACTGGGAATGGGACACAGGGACTTGGGAATGGGACACAGGGACTGGGAATGGGACACAGGGACTGGGAATGGGACACAGGGACTGGGGAATGGGACACAGGGACTGGGAATGGGACACAGGGACGGGAATAGGACACAGTGACTGGGAATGGGACACAGGGACTGGGAATGGGACACAGGGACTGGGGAATGGGACACAGGGACTGGGGAATGGGACACAGGGACTGGGGAATGGGACACAGGGACGGGGATTGGGACACAGGGACTGGGGAATGGGACACAGGGACTGGGGAATGGGACACAGGACTGGGAATGGGACACAGGACTGGGGAATGGACACAGGACTGGGGAATGGGACACAGGGACTGGGAATGGACACAGGGACTGGGGAATGGGACACAGGACTGGGAAAGGGACACAGGACTGGGAATGGACACAGGGACTCAGGACTGGGAATGGGACACAGGGACTGGGAATGGGACACAGAGACTGGGAATGGGACACAGGGACTGGGAATGGGACACAGGGACTGGGAATGGGACACAGGGACTGGGAATGGGACACAGGGACTGGGGAATGGGACACAGGGACTGGGGAATGGGACACAGGGACTGGGAATGGGACACAGGGACTGGGAATGGGACACAGGACTGGGAATGGGACACAGGGACTGGGAATGGGACACAGGGACTGGGAATGGGACACAGGGACTGGGAATGGGACACAGGACTGGGGAATGGGACACAGAGACTGGGAATGGGACACAGGGACTGGGGAATGGGACACAGGGACTGGGAATGGGACACAGGGACTGGGAATGGGACACAGGGACTGGGAATGGGACACAGGGACTGGGAATGGGACACAGGGACTGGGAATGGGACACAGGGACTGGGAATGGGACACAGGGACTGGGAATGGGACACAGGGACTGGGAATGGGACACAGGGACTGGGAATGGGACACAGGGACTGGGAATGGGACACAGGGACTGGGAATGGGACACAGGGACTGGGGAATGGGACACAGGGACTGGGGAATGGGACACAGGGACTGGGGAATGGGACACAGGACTGGGAATGGGACACAGGGACTGGGAATGGGACACAGGGACTGGGAATGGGACACAGGGACTGGGGAATGGGACACAGAGACTGGGAATGGGACACAGGGACTGGGAATGGGACACAGGGACTGGGGAATGGGACACAGGGACTGGGAATGGGACACAGGGACTGGGGAATGGGACACAGGGACGGGAATAGGACACAGGGACTAGGAATGGGACACAGGCACTGGGAATGGGACACAGGGACTGGAATGGGACACAGAGACTGGGAATGGGACACAGGGACTGGGAATGGGACACAGTGACTGGGAATGGGGCACAGGGACTGGGGAATGGGACACAGGGACTGGGGAATGGGACACAGGGATTGGGGAATGGGACACAGGGACTGGGGAATGGGACACAGGGACTGGGGAATGGGACACAGGGACTTGGGAATGGGACACAGGGACTGGCGAATGGGGCACAGGGACTTGGGAATGGGACACAGATACTAGGAATGGGACACAGGGACTGGGAATGGGACACAGAGACTGGGGAATGGGACACAGGAAGTGGGAAAGGGTCACAGGGACTGGGATTGGGACACAGGGACTGGGAATGGGACACAGGGACTAGGGAATGGGAAACAGAGACTGGGAATGGGACACAGGGACTGGGAATGGGGCACAGGGACTGGGGAATGGGACACAGGAAGTGGGAATGGGACACAGGGACTGGGAATGGGAAACAGGGACTGGGGATGGGACACAGGGATGGGAATAGGACACAGACACTGGGAATGGGACACAGGGACTGGGAATGGGACACAGGGACTGGGGATTGGGACGCAGGGACTGGGAATGGGACACAGGGACTAGGGAATGGGACACAGGGACTGGGAATGGGACACAGGGACTGGGGAATGGGACACGGACTGGGAATGGGACACAGAAACTGGGAATGGGACACATGGACTGGGGAATGGGACACAGGGACTGGGGAATGGGACACATGGACGGGCATAGGAAACAGAGACTGGGAATGGGAAACAGGGACTGGGAATGGGACACAGGGACTGGGGAATGGGAAACAGGGACTGGGAATGGGACACAGGGACTAGGGAATGGGACACAGGGACTGGGGAATGGGGCACAGGGACTGAGATTTGGACACCGGGACTGGGGAATGGGATACAGGGACTGGGAATGGGACACAGGGACGGGAATAGGACACAGAGACTGGGAATGGGACACAGGGATGGGAATAGGACACAGAGACTGGGATTGGGACACAGGGACTGGGGAATGGGACACAGGGACTGGGGAATGGGACACAGGGACGTGTATAAGACACAGAGACTGGGAATGGGACACAGGGACTGGGAATGGGACACAGGGAATTGGAATGGGACACAGGGACTGGGGAATGGGACACAGGGACTGGGGAATGGGACACAGGGACTGGGAATGGCACACAGGGACTGGGGAATGGGACACCGGCACTGGGGAATGGGGCACAGGGCCTGGGGGTTGGGGCACAGGGACTGGGAATGGGACACAAGGACGGGAATAGGACACAGAGACTGGGAATGGGACACACGGACTGGGAATGGGATACAGGGACTGGGGAATGGGACACAGGGACTGGGAATGGGACACAGGGGCTGGGGAATGGGGCACAGAGACTTGGAATGGGACACCGGGACTGGGGAATGGGACACAGGGACTGGGATTGGGACACAGGGACTGGGAAAGGAACACAGAGACTGGGGAATGGGGCACAGGGACTGGGGAATGGTACACAGTGACTGGGGAATGGGACACAGTGACGGGAATAGGACACAGGGACTAGGAATGGGACACAGGCACTGGGGAATGGGACACAGGGACAGGAAGAGGACACAGAGACTGGGAATGGGACACAGGGACTGGGAATGGGACACAGGCACTGGGGAATGGGACACAGGGACTGGGAATGGGACACAGGCACTGGGGAATGGGACACAGGGACGGGAATAGGACACAGAGACTGGGAATGGGACACAGGGACTGGGAATGGGACATAGGGACTGGGGAATGGGACACAGGGACTGGGAATGGGACACAGGGACTAGGGAATGGGACACAGGGACTGGGGAACGGGATACAGGGACTGGGGAATGGGACACAGGGACTGGGGAATGGGACACAGAGTGGGAATGGGACACAGAAACTGGGAATGGGACACAGGGACTGGGGAATGGGACACAGGGACTGGGAATGGGACACAGAGACTGGGAATGGGACACCGGGACTGGGGAATGGGACACAGGGACTAGGAATGGGACACAGGGACGGGAATAGGACACAGAGACTAGGAATGGGACACAGGGATGGGAAAAGGATACAGAGACTGGGAATGGGACACAGGGACTGGGGAATGGGACACATGGACTGGGGAATGGGACACAGGGACGGGAATGGACACAGAGACTGGGAATGGGACACACGGACTGGGAATGGGACACAGGGACTTGGGAATGGGACACAGGGACTGGGAATGGGTCACAGGGACTGGGAATGGGACACAGGGACTTGGGAATGGGACACAGGGACTGGGAATGGGACACAGGGACTGGGAATGGGACACAGGACTGGGAATGGGGCACAGGGACTGGGGAATGGGACACAGGGACTGGGGAATGGGACACAGGGACTGGGGAATGGGACACAGGGACTGGGAATGGGACACAGGGACTGGGAATGGGGCACAGGGACTTGGGAATGGGACACAGAGACTGGGAATGGGACACAGGGACTGGGAATGGGACACAGGGACTGGGATTGGGACACAGGGACTGGGAATGGGACACAGGGACTGGGGAATGGGACACAGAGACTGGGAATGGGACACAGGGACTGGGACTGTGGCACAGGGACTGGGAATGGGACACAGGGACTGGGGAATGGGACACAGGGACTGGGAATGGGATACAGGGGCTGGGGAATGGGGCACAGAGACTTGGAATGGGACACCGGGACTGGGGAATGGGACACAGGGACTGGGATTGGGACACAGGGACTGGGAATGGAACACAGAGACTGGGGAATGGGGCACAGGGACTGGGGAATGGGACACAGGGACTGGGGAATGGGACACAGTGACGGGAATAGGACACAGGGACTAGGAATGGGACACAGGCATTGGGGAATGGGACACAGTGACAGGAAGAGGACACAGAGACTGGGAATGGGACACAGGGACTGGGAATGGGACACAGGCACTGGGAATGGGACACAGGGACTGGGAATGGGACACAGGCACTGGGGAATGGGACACAGGGACGGGAATAGGACACATAGACTGGGAATGGGACACAGGGACTGGGAATGGGAAACAGGGACTGGGGAATGGGACACAGGGACTGGGAATGGGACACAGGGACTGGGAATGGGACACAGGACTGGATGGGACACAGGGACTGGGAATGGGACACAGGGACTGGGGAATGGGACACAGGGACTGGGAATGGGACACCGGAGTGGGAATGGGACACAGAGACTGGGAATGGGACACAGGGACTGGGAATGGGACACTGGGACTGGGGAATGGGACACAGGGACTGGGAATGGGACACAGGGACTGGGGAATGGGGCACAGAGACTGGGAATGGGACACATGGACTGGGGAATGGGACACAGGGACGGGATTAGGGCACAGAGACTGGGAATGGGACACACGGACTGGGAATGGGACACAGGGACTTGGGAATGGGACACAGGGACTGGGGAATGGGTCACAGGGACTGGGAATGGGACACAGGGACTTGGGAATGGGACACAGGGACTGGGAATGGGACACAGGGACTGGGAATGGGACACAGCGACTGGGAATGGGGCACAGGGACTGGGGACTGGGACACAGGGACTGGGGAATGGGACAAAGGGACTGGGGAATGGGACACAGGGACTGGGGAATGGGACACAGGAAGTGGGAAAGGGACACAGGGACTGGGATTGGGACACAGGGACTGGGAATGGGACACAGGGACTGGGGAATGGGAAACAGAGACTGGGAATGGGACACAGGGACTGGGAATGGGACACAGGGACTGGGGAATGGGACACAGGAAGTGGGAATGGGACACAGGGACTGGGAATGGGACACAGGAACTGGGGATGGGACACAGGGACGGGAATAGGACACAGACACTGGGAATGGGACACAGGGACTGGTAATGGGACACAGGGACTGGGGATTGGGACACAGGGACTGGGGAATGGGACACAGGGACTGGGGAATGGGACACGGACTGGGAATGGGACACAGAACTGGGAATGGGACACAGGGACTGGGGAATGGGACACAGGGACTGGGAATGGGACACAGGGACTGGGGAATGGGACACATGGACGGGAATAGGAAACAGAGACTGGGAATGGGAAACAGGGACTGGGAATGGGACACAGGGACTGGGGAATGGGACACAGGGACTGGGAATGGGACACAGGGACTAGGGAATGGGACACAGGGACTGGGGAATGGGGCACAGGGACTGAGAATTGGACACCGGGACTGGGGAATGGGATACAGGGACTGGGAATGGGACACAGGGACGGGAATAGGACACAGAGACTGGGAATGGGACACAGGGATGGGAATAGGACACAGAGACTGGGAATGGGACACAGGGACTGGGGAATGGGACACAGGGACTGGGGAATGGGACACAGGGACGTGAATAAGACACAGAGACTGGGAATGGGACACAGGGACTGGGAATGGGACACAGGGAATTGGGAATGGGACACAGGGACTGGGGAATGGGACACAGGGACTGGGAAATGGGACACAGGGACTGGGAATGGGACACAGGGACTGGGAATGGGACACAGGGACTGGCAATGGGACACAGGGACTGGGGAATGGGTCACAGGGACTGGGAATGGGACACAGTGACTTGGGAATGGGACACAGGGACAGGGAATGGGACACAGGGACGGGATTAGGGCACAGAGACTGGGAATGGGACACACGGACTGGGAATGGGACACAGGGACTTGGGAATGGGACACAGGGACTGGGGAATGGGTCACAGGGACTGGGAATGGGACACAGGGACTTGGGAATGGGACACAGGGACTGGGAATGGGACACAGGGACTGGGAATGGGACACAGCGACTGGGAATGGGGCACAGGGACTGGGGACTGGGACACAGGGACTGGGGAAAGGGACACAGGGACTGGGGAATGGGACACAGGGACTGGGAATGGGACACAGGAAGTGGGAAAGGGACACAGGGACTGGGATTGGGACACAGGGACTGGGAATGGGACACAGGGACTGGGGAATGGGCAAACAGAGACTGGGAATGGGACACAGGGACTGGGAATGGGGCACAGGGACTGGGGAATGGGACACAGGACTGGGAATGGGACACAGGGACTGGGAATGGGACACAGGGACTGGGAATGGGACACAGGGACGGGAATAGGACACAGACACTGGGAATGGGACACAGGGACTGGTAATGGGACACAGGGACTGGGGATTGGGACACAGGGACTGGGGAATGGGACACAGGGACTGCGGAATGGGACACGGACTGGGAATGGGACACAGAACTGGGAATGGGACACAGGGACTGGGGAATGGGACACAGGGACGGGAATAGGACACAGAGACTGGGAATGGGACACAGGGACTGGGAATGGGACACAGGGACTGGGGAATGGGACACAGGGACTGGGAATGGGACACAGGGACTAGGGAATGGGACACAGGGACTGGGGAATGGGGCACAGAGACTGAGAATTGGACACCGGGACTGGGGAATGGGACACAGGGACTGGGAATGGGACACAGGGACGGGAATAGGACACAGAGACTGGGAATGGGACACAGGGATGGGAATAGGACACAGAGACTGGGAATGGGACACAGGGACTGGGGAATGGGACACAGGGACTGGGGAATGGGACACAGGGATGGGAATAGGACACAGAGACTGGGAATGGGACACAGGGACTGGGAATGGGACACAGGGACTTGGGAATGGGACACAGGGACTGGGGAATGGGACACAGGGACTGGGAATGGGACACAGGGACTGGGAATGGGACACAGGGACTGGGAATGGGACACAGGGACTGGGAATGGGACACAGGGACTGGGAATGGGACACAGGGACTGGGGAATGGGTCACAGGGACTGGGAATGGGACACAGGGACTTGGGAATGGGACACAGGGACTGGGAATGGGACACAGGGACTGGGAATGGGACACAGCGACTGGGAATGGGGCACAGGGACTGGGGACTGGGACACAGGGACTGGGGAATGGGACACAGGGACTGGGGAATGGGACACAGGGACTGGGGAATGGGACACAGGGACTGGGGAATGGGACACAGGGACTGGGAATGGGACACAGGGACTGGGAATGGGACACAGAGACTGGGGAATGGGACACAGGAAGTGGGAAAGGGACACAGGGACTGGGATTGGGACACAGGGACAGGGAATGGGACACAGGGACTGGGGAATGGGAAACAGAGACTGGGAATGGGACACAGGGACTGGGAATGGGGCACAGGGACTGGGGAATGGGACACAGGAAGTGGGAATGGGACACAGGGACTGGGAATGGGACACAGGGACTGGGGATGGGACACAGGGACGGGAATAGGACACAGACACTGGGAATGGGACACAGGGACTAGGAATGGGACACAGGGACTGGGGATTGGGACACAGGGACTGGGAATGGGACACAGGGACTAGGGAATGGGACACAGGGACTGGGGAATGGGACACAGGGACTGGGGAATGGGACACGGACTGGGAATGGGACACAGAAACTGGGAATGGGACACAGGGACTGGGAATGGGACACAGGGAATTGGGAATGGGACACAGGGACTGGGGAATGGGACACAGGGACTGGGGAATGGGACACATGGACGGGAATAGGAAACAGAGACTGGGAATGGGAAACAGGGACTGGGAATGGGACACAGGGACTGGGGAATGGGACACAGGGACTGGGAATGGGACACAGGGACTAGGGAATGGGACACAGGGACTGGGGAATGGGGCACAGGGACTGAGATTTGGACACCGGGACTGGGGAATGGGATACAGGGACTGGGAATGGGACACAGGGACGGGAATAGGACACAGAGACTGGGAATGGGACACAGGGACTGGGAATGGGACACAGGGAATTGGGAATGGGACACAGGGACTGGGGAATGGGACACAGGGACTGGGGAATGGGACACAGGGACTGGGAATGGCACACAGGACTGGGGAATGGGCACACCGGCACTGGGGAATGGGCACAGGGCCTGGGAATGGGACACAGGGACTGGGAATGGGACACAGGGACGGGAATAGGACACAGAGACTGGGAATGGGACACACGGACTGGGAATGGGATACAGGGACTGGGGAATGGGACACAGGGACTGGGAATGGGACACAGGGGCTGGGGAATGGGGCACAGAGACTTGGAATGGGACACCGGGACTGGGGAATGGGACACAGGGACTGGGATTGGGACACAGGGACTGGGAATGGAACACAGAGACTGGGGAATGGGGCACAGGGACTGGGGAATGGGACACAGGGACTGGGGAATGGGACACAGTGACGGGAATAGGACACAGGGACTAGGAATGGGACACAGGCACTGGGGAATGGGACACAGGGACAGGAAGAGGACACAGAGACTGGGAATGGGACACAGGGACTGGGAATGGGACACAGGCACTGGGGAATGGGACACAGGGACTGGGAATGGGACACAGGCACTGGGGAATGGGACACAGGGACGGGAATAGGACACAGAGACTGGGAATGGGACACAGGGACTGGGAATGGGACACAGGGACTGGGGAATGGGACACAGGGACTGGGAATGGGACACAGGGACTAGGGAATGGGACACAGGGACTGGGGAATGGGACACAGGGACTGGGGAATGGGACACAGGGACTGGGGAATGGGACACGGAGTGGGAATGGGACACAGAGACTGGGAATGGGACACAGGGACTGGGGAATGGGACACAGGGACTGGGAATGGGACACAGAGACTGGGAATGGGACACCGGGACTGGGAATGGGACACAGGGACTGGGAATGGGACACAGGGACGGGAATAGGACACAGAGACTAGGAATGGGACACAGGGATGGGAAAAGGATACAGAGACTGGGAATGGGACACAGGGACTGGGGAATGGGACACATGGACTGGGGAATGGGACACAGGGACGGGAATAGGACACAGAGACGGAATGGGACACACGGACTGGGAATGGGACACAGGGACTTGGGAATGGGACACAGGGACTGGGGAATGGGTCACAGGGATTGGGAATGGGACACAGGGACTTGGGAATGGGACACAGGGACTGGGAATGGGACACAGGGACTGGGAATGGGACACAGGGACTGGGAATGGGACACAGGGACTGGGGAATGGGACACAGGGACTGGGGAATGGGACACAGGGACTGGGAATGGGACACAGGGACTGGGAATGGGACACAGGGACTTGGGAATGGGACACAGGGACTTGGAATGGGACACAGGGACTGGGAATGGGACACAGAGACTGGGAATGGGACACAGGAAGTGGGAATGGGACACAGGGACTGGGAATGGGACACAGGGACTGGGAATGGGACACAGGGACTGGGAATGGGACACAGGGACTGGGAATGGGACACAGGGACTGGGAATGGGACACAGGGACTGGGAATGGGACACAGGGACTGGGAATGGGACACAGGGACTGGGAATGGGACACAGGGACTGGGAATGGGACACAGGGACTGGGGAATGGGACACAGGAAGTGGGAATGGGACACAGGGACTGGAATGGGACACAGGACTGGGAATGGGACACAGAGACTGGGAATGGGACACAGGGACTGGGGAATGGGACACAGGGACTGGGAATGGGACACAGGGACTAGGGAATGGGACACAGGGACTGGGGAATGGGACACAGGGACTGGGAATGGGACACAGGACTGGGAATGGGACACAGGACTGGGAATGGGACACAGGGACTGGGGAATGGGACACAGGGACTGGGAATGGGACACAGGGACTGGGGAATGGGACACAGGGACGGGAATAGGACACAGAGACTGGGAATGGGACACAGGGACTGGGAATGGGACACAGAGACTGGGAATGGGACACAGGGACTGGGAATGGGACACAGGGACTGGGAATGGGACACAGGGACGGGAATAGGACACAGAGACTGGGAATGGGACACAGGGACTGGGAATGGGACACAGGGACTTGGGAATGGGACACAGGGACTGGGGAATGGGACACAGGGACTGGGAATGGGACACAGGGACTGGGAATGGGACACAGGCACTGGGGAATGGGACACAGGGACTGGGAATAGGACACAGAGACTGGGAATGGGACACAGGGACTGGGAATGGGACACAGGGACTGGGGAATGGGACACAGGACTGGGAATGGGACACAGGGACTGGGAATGGGACACAGGGACTGGGAATGGGACACAGGACTGGGAATGGGACACAGGGACTGGGAATGGGACACAGGGACTGGGAATGGGACACAGGGACTGGGAATGGGACACAGGGACTGGGAATGGGACACAGGGACTGGGAATGGGACACAGGACTGGGAATGGGACACAGGGACTGGGAATGGGACACAGGACTGGGAATGGGACACAGGGACTGGGAATGGGACACAGGGACTGGGAATGGGACACAGGGACTGGGAATGGGACACAGGGACTGGGAATGGGACACAGGGACTGGGAATGGGACACAGGGACGGGAATAGGACACAGAGACTGGGAATGGGACACAGGGACTGGGAATGGGACACAGGGACTGGGGAATGGGACACAGGGACTGGGGAATGGGACACAGGGGCTGGGGAATGGGGCACAGAGACTTGGATTGGGACACCGGGACTGGTGAATGGGACACAGGGACTGGGATTGGGACACAGGGACTGGGAAAGGAACACAGAGACTGGGGAATGGGGCACAGGGACTGGGGAATGGGACACAGGGACTGGGGAATGGGACACAGTGACGGGAATAGGACACAGGGACTAGGAATGGGACACAGGCACTGGGGAATGGGACACAGGGACAGGAAGAGGACACAGAGACTGGGAATGGGACACATGGACTGGGAATGGGACACAGGCACTGGGGAATGGGACACAGGGATTGGGAATGGGACACAGGCACTGGGGAATGGGACACAGGGACGGGAATAGGACACAGAGACTGGGAATGGGACACAGGGACTGGGAATGGGAAACAGGGACTGGGGAATGGGACACAGGGACTGGGAATGGGACACAGGGACTAGGGAATGGGACACAGGGACTGGGGAATGGGACACAGGGACTGGGAATGGGACACAGGGACTGGGGAATGGGACACGGAGTGGGAATGGGACACAGAGACTGGGAATGGGACACAGGGACTGGGGAATGGGACACAGGGACTGGGAATGGGACACAGAGACTGGGAATGGGACACCGGGACTGGGAATGGGACACAGGGACTGGGAATGGGACACAGGGACGGGAATAGGACACAGAGACTAGGAATGGGACACAGGGACGGGAATAGGACACAGAGACTGGGAATGGGACACAGGGACTGGGGAATGGGACACATGGACTGGGGAATGGGACACAGGGACGGGAATAGGACACAGAGACTGGGAATGGGACACACGGACTGGGAATGGGACACAGGGACTTGGGAATGGGACACAGGGACTGGGGAATGGGTCACAGGGACTGGGAATGGGACACAGGGACTTGGGAATGGGACACAGGGACTGGGAATGGGACACAGGGACTGGGAATGGGACACAGGGACTGGGAATGGGGCACAGGGACTGGGGACTGGGACACAGGGACTGGGAATGGGACACAGGGACTTGGGAATGGGACACAGGGACTGGGGAATGGGGCACAGGGACTTGGGAATGGGACACAGATACTGGGAATGGGACACAGGGACTGGGAATGGGACACAGAGACTGGGGAATGGGACACAGGAAGTGGGAATGGGACACAGGGACTGGGATTGGGACACAGGGACTGGGAATGGGACACAGGGACTGGGGAATGGGAAACAGAGACTGGGAATGGGACACAGGGACTGGGAATGGGACACAGGGACTGGGAATGGTACACAGGAAGTGGGAATGGGACACAGGGACTGGTAATGGGACACAGGGACTGGGAATGGGACACAGGGACTGGGGAATGGGACACAGGAAGTGGGAATGGGACACAGGGACGGGAATAGGGACACAGAGACTGGGAATGGGACACAGGGACTGGGAATGGGACACAGGGACTGGGGAATGGGACACAGGGACTGGGAATGGACACAGGGACTGGGAATGGGACACAGGGACTGGGGAATGGGACACAGGGACTGGGAATGGGACACAGGACTGGGAATGGGACACAGGGACTGGGAATGGGACACAGGGACTGGGGAATGGGACACAGGGACTGGGAATGGGACACAGGGACTGGGAATGGGACACAGGGACTGGGAATGGGACACAGGACTGGGAATGGGACACAGGGACTGGGAATGGGACACAGGGACTGGGAATGGGACACAGGGACTGGGAATGGGACACAGGGACTGGGAATGGGACACAGGGACTGGGAATGGGACACAGGACTGGGAATGGGACACAGGGACTGGGAATGGGACACAGGGACTGGGAATGGGACACAGGGACTGGGAATGGGACACAGGGACTGGGAATGGGACACAGGGACTGGGAATGGGACACAGGGACTGGGGAATGGGACACAGGGACTGGGAATGGGACACAGAGACTGGGAATGGGACACAGGGACTGGGAATGGGACACAGGCACTGGGGAATGGGACACAGGGACTGGGAATGGGACACAGGCACTGGGGAATGGGACACAGGGACGGGAATAGGACACAGAGACTGGGAATGGGACACAGGGACTGGGAATGGGACACAGGGACTGGGGAATGGGACACAGGGACTGGGAATGGGACACAGGGACTAGGGAATGGGACACAGGGACTGGGGAATGGGACACAGGGACTGGGGAATGGGACACAGGGACTGGGAATGGGACACAGGAGTGGGAATGGGACACAGGACTGGGAATGGGACACAGGGACTGGGAATGGGACACAGGGACTGGGGAATGGGGCACAGAGACTGGGAATGGGACACCGGGACTGGGGAATGGGACACAGGGACTGGGAATGGGACACAGGGACGGGAATAGGACACAGAGACTAGGAATGGGACACAGGGACGGGAAAAGGACACAGAGACTGGGAATGGGACACAGGGACTGGGGAATGGGACACATGGACTGGGGAATGGGACACAGGGACGGGAATAGGACACAGAGACTGGGAATGGGACACACGGACTGGGAATGGGACACAGGGACTTGGGAATGGGACACAGGGACTGGGGAATGGGTCACAGGGACTGGGAATGGGACACAGGGACTTGGGAATGGGACACAGGGACTGGGAATGGGACACAGGGACTGGGAATGGGACACAGGGACTGGGAATGGGGCACAGGGACTGGGGACTGGGACACAGGGACTGGGGAATGGGACACAGGGACTGGGGAATGGGACACAGGGACTTGGGAATGGGACACAGGGACTGGGGAATGGGGCACAGGGACTTGGGAATGGGACACAGATACTAGGAATGGGACACAGGGACTGGGAATGGGACACAGAGACTGGGGAATGGGACACAGGAAGTGGGAATGGGACACAGGGACTGGGATTGGGACACAGGGACTGGGAATGGGACACAGGGACTGGGGAATGGGAAACAGAGACTGGGAATGGGACACAGGGACTGGGAATGTGGCACAGGGACTGGGGAATGGGACACAGGAAGTGGGAATGGGACACAGGGACTGGGAATGGGACACAGGGACTGGGAATGGGACACAGGGACTGGGGAATGGGACACAGGAAGTGGGAATGGGACACAGGGACGGGAATAGGACACAGAGACTGGGAATGGGACACAGGGACTGGGAATGGGACACAGGGACTGGGGAATGGGACACAGGGACTGGGAATGGGACACAGGGACTAGGGAATGGGACACAGGGACTGGGGAATGGGACACAGGGACTGGGGAATGGGACACGGACTGGGAATGGGACACAGAAACTGGGAATGGGACACAGGGACTGGGGAATGGGACACAGGGACTGGGAATGGGACACAGGGACTGGGGAATGGGACACAGGGACGGGAATAGGACACAGAGACTGGGAATAGGACACAGGGATGGGAATAGGACACAGAGACTGGGAATGGGACACAGGGACTGGGAATGGGACACAGGGACTGGGAATGGGACACAGGGACGGGAATAGGACACAGAGACTGGGAATGGGACACAGGGACTGGGAATGGGACACAGGGACTGGGAATGGGACACAGGGACTGGGGAATGGGACACAGGGACTGGGAATGGGACACAGGGACTGGGAATGGGACACAGGGACTGGGAATGGGACACAGGGACTGGGGAATGGGACACAGGACTGGGAATGGGGCACAGGGACTGGGGAATGGGGCACAGGGACTGGGAATGGGACACAGGGACTGGGAATAGGACACAGAGACTGGGAATGGGACACAGGGACTGGGAATGGGGCACAGGGACTGGGAATGGGACACAGGGACTGGGAATGGGACACAGGGACTGGGAATGGGACACAGGGACTGGGAATGGGACACAGGGACTTGGGAATGGGACACAGGGACTGGGAATGGGACACAGGGACTGGGGAATGGGGCACCAGGACTGGTAATGGGGCACAGGGACTGGGGAATGGGGCACAGGGACTGGGGAATGGGACACAGTGTCTGGGAATGGGGCACCGTGCTGTAAAACCCTTACTATTCCCTGTGCTGGTTATTTCTCTTGCTTTGGCTCCATCTTTACTGCCTGACGTCCATGAGCACATCTGGTTCACTACTGGTTTAGCCCGCCTTCCCCAGACCTCACTGGACCACATCAAGCACTATCAGGCCCTGCTCTCATAGAAACATAGAAACAGAAGTCGTCCATTCACTCTCTCGAGTCTGTTCCGCCATTCAATTAGAGCATGGCTGTCCATTTTCCTAACTCCATCTACCCATCTTGGTTCCTTGACCCTTATTACCCTTACCTAACAAAACTCTATCAATCTCAGTTTTGAAATTTTCAGTTGACCCCCCCCAGCCTCAATAGCATTTTTGGGGGGAGAGAGTTCCAGATTTTCCCTTCCCTTTGTGTGAAGAAGTACTTCCTGACATCACCCCTGAACGGCCTCACTCTAATTTTAAGATCATGACCCTTTGTACTTGACTCCCTCATCAGAGGAAATCGTTTCTATCTGCCCGTACCTTTTTCTAATTCTCTCCAATTTTTCCTCATACCATTCCAAGCTCACCTTGTCCATGAAACCTCATTTCCACTCAACATTAAACCCCTTAAATTCCCTCCCTTTCAAAATCGCCGTCATCCCTTCTCTTCTCAAATACCCGCTCTCGACCACTCTGTCTCATCTCCAACCTCCCTTTCATCTCCAAACTCATTGAACATTGTCTGTACCCATCTTTCCTGGAACTCCATGTTTGAATCTCTCCAATCAGGTTTCCACTCCTGCCACAGTACTGAATCGGCCCTGATCAAAGTCACAAATTACATCTCATGATTTGACCACATGTCATTATTCATTCTTATCCTTCTTGACCTGTCTGCAGCCTTTGACACGGTTGACCACACCATCCTCCTCCAACGCCTCTCTTCCATTGTCCAGATTGGAACTGCCCTCGCTCGGTTCCACTCTTACTTATCGGATCATAGCCAGAGCAATTTCTGCAATGGCTTCTCTTCTCGCCCCATTACTGTTATTTTTGGAGATCCCCAAGTATCTATCCTTGGCCTCCTCCTCTTCCTCATCTACGTGCTTTCCTCTTGGCAACATCATCCGAAGTTATTGGGACAGCTTCCACATGTACGCTGGTGAGACCCAGCTCTACCTCTCCAACAACTTTTTTGACTCTCCATGCCTCTGTGCTGTCAGACTGCTTGTCCAATATCCACTCTTGGATGATCCGCAATTTCCTCCAGTTAAACATTGGGAAGACAGTCATAGACTGTCATAGATTCTACCTCTCCACCAATTCCATTCTCCTCCCCAGCCATTGTCTCAGGGTGAACTAGACTGCTCACAATCTCGGCATCCTATTTGACCCTAAGCTGAGCTTCTCACCACATATCTTCTCTATTACAAAGACTGCCTACTTCCACCTCCGTAACATCGCCCATGTCCACATTTGCCTCAGCTCATCTGCTGCTGAAACCCTCATCCATGCCTTTGTTACCTCCAGACTCGACTATTCCAATGCTCTCCTGGCCGGCCTCACATCTTCCACCCTCAGTAAACTTTAGTTTATCCAAAACTCAGTTGCCTGTATCCTAACTCACACCAAGTCCCGCTCACCCAGCACTCATGTCCTCACTGACCTACATTGACTCCCGGTCCCCGAATGTCTCCAATTTAAAATTTGCATCCTCAAATTTACATCCCTATCGCTGTAACCTTGTCCAGCCATACATCCGTCTGGGCCCTAAGTTCCAGAATTCTCTCCCTAAACCTCTCTACTTCGCCACCTCTTTCTCCTCATTTAAGACCCTCTTTAAAACCCACCTCTTTAGCCAGACTTTTTTTCGCCCCTCCTAACATCTCCATCTTCGGCTGAGGGTCTATTTTTGGCTGATGATACCTCTGTGAAGGGGCTTGAGACATTTCCCCTTATTCCCTCGAGTATAGAAGATGAAGGGGTGATCTAACTGAGGCCTTTAAGATCATTAAAGGAGTTGTTAGGGCAGATAGAGAGAAACACCTCTGGTGGGGGGAGTCCAGAACAGCCTTAAAATTAGAGCCAGGCCATTCAGGAGTGATGTGAGGAAGCACTTCTTCACACAATCTGGAACTCTCTCCCCCAAAATGCTGTTCAGTCTGGGGGGGGTCAGTTGAAAATTTCAAAACTGAGATTGACAGATTTTTGTTGGGTAAAGGTGTTAAGGTTACGGAACCAAGGCGGGTAGATGGAGTTGAGGTACAGATCAGCGATAATCTAACAGAATGATGGAACAGGCTCGAGGGGCCGAATGGCCTCCTCCTGTTCCTATGTTCCTATTTTTCTGTGCTATATAAATACAAGTAGTTGTTACGTAGTAAACTTGTATGTGATTGTTACATTATAAGTTTTATTTCAAATCCTAGGAGCACTAAAATCAAGGACGTTATTAATTGGAGTTTGAATGATTTGGTAGGTTTTGTGGTGCCCTTTGGTTGTTGATTGGTATTTGTTTAGTGTTTAATGCTTGTTAATTGTTGTTTTTTTGCCCTTGCTAGTTGTTGATCGGTTGTTTTGAATGAGTGATTGACACTTCCCCATGTCCTATGATACATGAGCTGCAATACTTTTATAATATACAGATGGATCCATTGCCCTTGATTAACACGTTCTTTTTTTAGATTAAAATTAGTAATTTTAAATCTAATTGATCATTTTAAATGCTGCAAATAATGACTTGTGCTAGCTGGAAAAAATTGGGCTCATCATAGATGAAAAATACCGTGAGGAATAAACAGAAATTCACTTGCCATTTCCAAGCAGCTTCCATATCAATTTCCAAGCAAGTAGCACTCACTGTGAGATGCTAACTGTCCCAGAGGAGGTCAAACACTGCACCCTATCATACGTGTGAAGAGACTCTGTATCATTTGCATCTGTACTCCAGGAGACACTTAACATTGTACATTGTCCAGTGCACATATGATCATCTGAAATCAATAGAGAGTGTGCACACAGCTTTATTTATCAATATTTTGACAACGTCTCTTCAGTTCTCCCTTCAAGAAATAGTCCTGAAGTAAGTTCTTCCAGAGTTGAAATGTCTTTCAGTAAAAAAATTGAAAGCTTGACTTGACTTCCAATTGGATTCCCTGTGCTTCACGATGACTTCGCTTCTTAGAGTCATGGGGGTAGAAATTAGGTCGCGCCCCATTTGGGGCGCAAATATCGTCTGGACGCAAATATTAGCGCCTGGCGCTAATTATCGGCACTGACAGGAAACTTCACTTTTACCGCCCCGGGAGGTGAGTGGAGCGCTAAAGCAGGCGCTGCACACCTGTCTTAAGGCGCAAAGGCCAAGGAGTGAGGCGCTAACTCAGCGCGCGAGCGCAGCGCAGCTGCTGCCAGTTAGCGAGGGAACACAGACACACTGGCGCCGGACACTTCTTAAAGCGGGGGGGGGGCCACTTTCTCCCCAGCCACACCCTGCTCATTGCAGCCTTGAATCTCAGCCTGGAGAGACCTGTGAATCCATTTTGCTGCCAAGCATGGAGAGGGTGAGAGAACGCGCTCATCGCTTCACCGAGCGGGCCTTGGATGCTCTGGTTGGCGCAGTGGAGCGCAGACGATGTATGCTGTTCCCTGAGAGTGGCAGGAGGCCTTTGCCACGCGAGTTCAGAAGAGTGTGGAGGGAGGTGGCTCAGAGCGTCTCCTCCAGGAGCATGGTGCCCAGGACCCATACTCAATGCCGCAAAAAGTTCAACGACCTCACTCGGGTCGTCAGGGTGAGTGGCTTTTTCTCAATACCTCTCCATCCCTCCATCTCAACCTCACTCTATGGCCAGAGGGTCTTAAAACCCCAATGCACAACACTCATCCAACACCTATGGCCCTTTCATCAAACACACACACACATTCCACACTTTGCATACAGTAAGGGCTATTCACCTATGGGAGGCACATCAGGCAAGACCATGGCTGTATATTGTAAGGGCTATTCACCTATGGGAGGCACATCAGGCAAGACCATGGCTGTATATTGTAAGGGCTATTCACCTATGGGAGGCACATCAGGCAAGACCATGGCTGTATATTGTAAGGGCTATTCACCTATGGGAGGCACATCAGGCAAGACCATGGCTGTATATTTACTCAGATGCTGTCCTTTTTCTTGCAGGCTAAGCTGGCTCATAATAGGAGACAGCAGCAACGGACAGGTGGAGGGCGGCCTCAGCTGCAACCCCTCAGCGATCTTGAGGAGCGCGTCCACAGGATTGTGGCAAGCCGGGTGATCGGTCCCGTCGCCACTGGAGACGCCGACCCCGTTCTGGACAGCAATGGTAAGGTCATCACCTTTTTGTCCTCTGTCCTTCCACTTGTCCCTCACAACACCAGCCTTTGACACTTTCAATCCAACTTTCTAACTCGCTGCACTTATTCCTCCCTTACTGCCACCCTGTCCTCACGCTAAAGCCACTCTTGTACCTCCCTGCTTTCAGATGGTGATTCACCAGCTGAGGAGACGGGCCCTGAAGCTGCCACTGGGAGTGATGCTGCAGCTGAGGAGGAAGAGGAAGCCAGAGCATCAGTGCCACCCTCTCCCGAGGAAGCCCATGCCCACACTGGGAACACGCCTTCCCCGGAGGGGAGCAGGGGGGAAGGGGCTGATGAGGGTGAAGCTCCAGGACCCAGCGGGCTGCAGCAACGCCATGGGGGGGTAGGGAAGAACGGGGGCCTTCTCCCCAGAGGGAGAGTATGCCAGACACTCCTACTGCAATGGACGCAGAGGAGGAGCGGCTGATTGCAGAAATGAACACCCAGGCGGTGGGCATGCACACTGAGCTCATGGGTGCAGTGGGAAGGGTGCCCGAATGCATTGAGTCACTGGCAAGGAGTGTGGAGCACTTCGCTGTAGCACAGGCGGATGCCACACTAACGCTTAGTGCTGCAATTCAGTCACTGGCTGCCGTGATCCCATCTCTGACTGCTCTCATACAGACCCAGATGGAGGCCACGCGAGCACAGACTGCTGCCAACCTCGATGGTTCGTGCACATGTCCCCGGGGCTGTCACCGCGCCGCAGCAGGCCAGCAATCTGTTCTCCGGCAGATTGCTCCGGATGCTGAAGTGCTGCCCCGTGGGAGTGCCAGTGTGTCGGGCGAGCAGGGAGTTGCTGTCCTCTCTCACGATGACAGCATTCCTGCTGCCAACACTGTCACTTCTCCACTGCACTTGCCACCGCCTGTAGGACAGACTGCTGCCGCCCATGCAGAGTTGGTGCAGTCTGCAGCCGGGCCCTCCAGGCCCAGAAGTGGTCGAGGCCGTCCTTCAGGGGCATCTGCAGTGTCAGGGTCTGACGAGCAGCAGCCTTCCACCAGCCTTGCTGCAGCCACTGAGGTCCCATTACGGAGGAGCAGTAGGGTTAGAAGGGGGGAAGAGCGCAAGGGAAGGAGATCACCCTTGAAGGACAAAAAGTAGGAGGTGTGACAAAATGCTGGTCATTTTTTTATTAAAGGCCGAGGTTCATGGTCCAACTTTTGTTTAGTGTTTTGGACATTATCTCCAGGTTGTGAGAACCAGTTATGTTATTGACTGTTTTTTTGTGTTTATTTCTATGAGTTTGTCATGAGGAATTGACACACACAGAGTTTGTAAAATAAATAAGTTTCTGTATTCAAAATATACATGGCTGGTGGTTGGAATTATTGGTGCCTTGGCCGGCTTAGGGGTTGCGTGCTGGGTTGATTAATGTTGGTAGCAATGGCAGGGGCCCTAGAAGCGGCTTGCTATTAGCCGTTGACGGACGGCCCTTGCAGTTTGACCATTGTGGGCCGCCCTCCCGCCTTGGTGCTGCTGATGATCATCGTCCTCGTCCTCTTCCTCCTCTTCCTCCTCCTCCTCTGGTGGTGCTACAAGGCCTGGTGGCATTGGCTGGGTCCTGAGGATTGCCATGTTGTGCAACATGCAGCACACGACTACGAAGTTCGAAACTTGCTCAGGCGAGTACTGCAGGGCTCCTCCGGAATGGTCCAGACAGCGGAACCGTTGTTTCAGCACGCCGATTGTGCGCTCAATAATGTTCCTGGTTGCTTGATGGCTTTCATTGTACCGCAGCTCAGCAGGGGTGTTTGGCGTACGGAGCGGTGTCATCAGCCAGGTGCTCAATGCGTACCCCTTGTCCCCCAGAAGCCAACCAACTGGCTGATGCGGTGCCTCAAAAACTTCTGCCACAGTAGTCTGGCACAGGATAAAAGCATCGTGGGAGCTGCCAGGATAGTGGGCATTGACAGCGAGTATCAGCTGTCTGTGGTCACAGACCAACTGGACATTCAAGGAATGGAACCCATTTCTGTTCCTGAATTCCTCTGCATTCTCACGCGGAGCACGCAAAGCCACATGCGTGCAGTCAATGGCGCCCTGCACCATGGGGAAGCCCGCTACCCTCGCAAAGCCCAGAGCGCGGTCACGCTGCTTGTCTGGGGTCATAGGGAAAGAGATGAACTCTCGTCTCCTTCTGAAGAGGGCATTTGTGACCTGCCGGATGCAGCGATGCACCGCGAACTGGGAGATATTGGCGAGGTCCCCAACAGCAGCTTGGAATGAGCCAGTGGCGTAGAAGTTCAAAGCCACTGTGACCTTCACTGCCACCGACAGAGATGTCCTGGACCTCAGTTGAGGCTGCAGATCTGGCTGCAGCAGGTGGCAGAGCTCAGTGACCACCTCCTTGCTGAATCGCAGCCTTCGCAAACACAGCTCCTCGGACATATGGATGTAGGAGAGCTGTTCACGATATACCCTGGGAGGGTAAGCTCTCCTGTACATGCGCCTGATGGCCCTCCTCCGTCTGGCCATCATTGCCACTCTCTCTCTGCGTCTCTGTATCCTCCGATTCAGCTGGAGCAGGACGACGCCCCCAATCAGTGCAGCCCCCATATTCTCTTTGCCAGAAAAGTAATGAGGGACAGCAACTAAAGTAGCAACAAAGTTAGGATGAACTAGGCAAAACTACCTCACAAAGCGTTGAGTCAATGTAGAAGTCTCTCTCTCTCTCTCTCCGAATCTCTCTCTCTCTCTCAGAACGAGTGGTGCATAAATGTCGACCACAGAAAAAGACAGGAAGAGGCCCCCTTTAAATAGCGCCCCCCCCAGCCCCACAGCGATTGATAGCGTTCCAGTCTTCCGGTCGTTGGAAGCGCCAGGCGGTAAGGCAGGGGGCGCCACTCAATTTCCGCTCCGGGGCGCCCCAAGGGCGTTGCACCATGGAATGACGTCATAATCTGCGCGCACAGGTGGTCGCAGCGGTAAGTTTTAGCGCCGCCGCACAATCTCAAGTTAAGTTCTCGAGCGGCGCAAACATCGCTGCGCCCGGGCGTTAGCGGCTTTGCGCCCCATTAGCGCCCTCTTAAGGCGCTAACGGGAGGCGCAACCGACTGAATTTTTACCCCATGGAGTCATAACGGCACAGATGAAGGCCATTCGGCCCATCAAGTCCGTGCCGGGAAGCTTCATGCCCAGGCTGAGCTTTGCTTATTGTGGCCACTTTATATCTGTAGAAACAAGGTGCCATATCTTCGTTGTCTAACTGTTTTTATTATTTGTGCCAGTAAATTGGCAGCAATATGAAGGTCTCCTCTTTATCATTCATTCTGGGGATATGGACTTCGTCAGCATTTATTGCCCATCCCGAATTGTCCTTGAGAAGGTGGTGGTGAGCTGCTTTCTTGAACCGCTGCAGTCCGTGTGGTGAAGGTACTCCCACAGTGCTGTTAGGGAGGGAGTTCCAGGATTTTGACCCAGTGACGATGAAGGAACAGCGCTATATTTCCAAGTTGGAATGGTGTGTGACATGAAGGGAAACTTGGAGGTGGTGGTGTTCCCATGCACCTGCTGCCCTTGTCCTTCTAGGTGGTAGAGGTCGCGGGTTTGGGAGGTGCTGTTAAAGAAACTTTGGCGAGTTGCTGCAGTGCATCTTGTAGATGGTACACACTGCAGCGACGGTACGCCGGTGGTGGAGGGAGTGAATGTTTAAGCTAATGGATGGAGTGCCAATCAAGCAAAATAAGGTAGAATTGAAATCCAAAAGAAAAATGTTGATATCAGTGACATTGCTTTAAATGTTTTACCCAAATACAGCAGTGTTTATCCCTTTCATCTCCAAGAGGGGGACAGCCCTAAGTGGGGATTCAAAGAAACTGCCCATGTGATCTGTAGTATGGGGACCTGTAGGGCTCAGATCCAAGTGTACTCTGGATGAAATTGTACAACTTTTCTCTAGAAATGTTAAACTGCATGCCCTTGGGGAGGAAAGAACATGGAGGTGATTACTTTGAAAATATTGAATATTATATAAGAGATTTCTATTTCTGGATGACATGGGATGAGAATATGAGTATGATTATAATTGTCTTGCGATGGTTTTCAAGGGTCATCAATGAGTATACTCTCAGTCACACTAAGGAATCTTCAATGGTTTTAAATAGAGGACCAGCAGTCATTGAGAGCGCAAGTAATTTGAAAGCTGTACGAGACTCTTGACATCTCCAGCCCGGGTGTGCGTTGCAGTGAAGCTGTGTTCGATGTGCACTCGGACTGGTGTTCTTTTTATTTTATTTGTCAATGTTTTGTTTGACAATGTCTTTTTTTCTCAAAATTATCTCTTCAAAATTAGCTCTAAATAGGACATTCAAACCAACAAGCCCATGACTTCAACAGACCGGGTACAATCTACTGTTAGCAGATACATCCGCCCCCAACCTGACACTAACTCATGCTGGTCTCACGTCTCACGATGCTTGGTGTGGGACATTAAAATGTCTCACTGGTGCATTAGGAGTTCTTCTGTGAAACTGAGGTCCATGTATGTTTTTGGGCAGAGTGGATTTAGTTTTATTCTGCATCCAACCCATGCTGGTAAACTTCAAGAGAGAATCATGCCAATTAAATTGATTTGTTTTTAAAAATCTACTGTTCATTTTGAAAAGAAAAAGTGTTCACATATAGTTCGAGAGAAGCCCAGATAAAAAAAGAAAGTTTAATATTGTTTTAATCCCACCACTAGGCTGCAATATTCCTTCCTGCACTCCTTGACCTCCACAGGTCTGGCACCTCTCAGCTGCTCTCACGGTGCTCAGAGCATCATGATGGTGACCCAAGCACGGTCGATGGAGAACTCCCCCTTCTGCTTTCTCTCTGTCTCACTTCCATTCTGCCATCTCCCCTACGGAGTGTAGTGCGGGTCAAAAACTCAGTGAATTGATTGCTCCTTTGAAGGAATGAGATAACATGCCCTGAAGAATTAAAGGACTGCCTCTTTGCATGAAAAGCAGAGTGTCAGTCTGCTGTTTATCCTGTAGAGAACAATAGAACCTGGCAGATCAATGGAAGCTGTGGATGTGATCACAGAGTGCTAATCTCTGTCCGCACACACACTCTGCTTCTAGTTTCTGATTTTTGCATTGGTTTTCACGTTCTATTGAAATCAGAAATGAGTACTTTGAGACACCACAGTCCCTTATTTGTGTGTGTGTGTGTGTGTGTGTGTCTGTGCACAAAAATGTATTTCCATCTCAAAAGTAAATTAGAATTCAAACCTTGCCCTGGCCCAGCCAACCATTGCAGTACCCTACTGTTCAATGTGACAGTTTGGGCGCTGCTTTCTTTATTAATTAATTGGCTATCTGAAGCAATTCTCAGTAGGGGGGTTTTATTATCACTTTTTACCAGAAGGATAGGTCTGTCTCCAAGATATTTATTACAATTTGCACAAAACAAAAATATGTGTTCGAGCATGAATGTAAATTAAAAAGAGGCTGCATTCTGTAATGGGAGAGTTAATGAACAAGCGAGATGAGTTCTGATACCATGTCTTGGAACCTTCTTACAGCCTTAAATCTGCAGCATGTTCTCCATGTCAGGTGACGGAAAGATCTCTAATTTACACTAAAACCTACACAGAAAGAACTGAGTTCAGAGACTGAAACTTTACCTTTGCGCCATCATTTGCAGTTTTTAAACGGGTAATGGACAGTTTTATAATTATATTTTTGTCTGACATTGGGTGAGTAATTAGGAGAGCAATTCTACACTTAGACTTTCCTCCCCCTTTAGCACACATTCTCGAGCCAACTCTTACCCGTCTGATCTTTTGCTGGTGTTTGATCAAGATTTGTCAATGCAAAATTGATCCTTAGATAACTTGGAGGGCTGTGAATGGATTATTCCGTTCTTCATCGAATGCCTTGGCAAGCTCTGAAACGGACTGCCTTTGGGCAGATTGCAGATGTAAGCAGATATCAGAAGAGACCGTACAGTACAAACGGTCGACTTCCAACAGCGCGTCCTTTCCAATAGCACTTAAAGGTTTACCGATTTCAAACGCTGTCTGCCTGTTTGATTGAAGCAGAAACCCACTTCAGTGCTATCGGCCACGCAGAAGGTGTTTTTTTGTGGGGTCGCGATGGGATTGTGTCGGCCGGTGTAGAAGTTGTCGATTCTGACGGGCGGAGTTGGTCACCTGTTCCTGCGGTAAAGGGGTCTCTGTTGTTTCAAGGCTCCAGCAGCTGAGTGCCAGCGGGTTCCAATCGGGCCTCCCAAGGCAGCTCATCGGATTGAGGCCTGGAAATAGGCCCGGAGCTGCCACCAGGAAAAGAATAATAAAGGAAGAACTTGTATTTCTACAGCACATTTCACCACCTCAGGGCGCCCCGAAGCACTTCACCGCCAATGAAGTACTTTTTTTTCTGAATTGTGGTGGTTGTAATGTTGGAAGGTGCGGTTGGGGTCACGGAGGGTGGGGGTCCCGGGAGGCAGTGGCCCAGGCTGTTTTTGTCGGCCACACTCCTGCTCCTCTGAGGCCCACAAAAATAATTCAACACTTACCTTTCGGGGGCCTCTTCTCTTCCATTGCCCATGGAACTGGTCGGGTGAGCACCACATGATTCCAACCTAAAATGGCAATCGGGGTGCTATTTACGTGATGAGACCCCAATTTCCACACTAAAAGGAGCACTTCACCTGGAACAGGCGGGTGCTTTGGACACCCAGCACTAGGCCCCTTTCAAGATGGCGGCGCATTGCCGGTGTTAATGCAAGGGAAGGCGACCAACCCCACTTTGAGGCTGTTATTGCCCCATTAACACCAGGCGAGCTCAGTGAACTTTTACCCCCCCGAGATTTATTGATCTACTTTGAATCATTGGTGTTTTGGGAGTCAATCTCTCGGCAAACAGGGTCTCCTGTAAGATTCAATCGGCCCTTGAGAGCAGTGGAAAAATTAAATAGTTGGGAATTTTTTTTTATTGAAGGCTAGAAAATAAAGCCTGATTTCAGGTGTCCATTTTCCAATTCAAGCTTTGATGTAAAAGAAAGAAATACTTGCATTTATATAGCACATTTCATGATCTCAGGATGTACCAAAACACTTTACAGCCAATTAAGCACTTTTGAAGTGTAGTCACTGTTGTAATATAGGAAACGCGGCAGTTTTAGTGATGTTGATTGAGGGATAAATATTGACCAGGACACCGGAAAGAACTCCCCTGCTCTTCTTCGAAATAGTGCCATGGGATCTTTTACGTCCACGAGAGAGAGCAGACAGGGTCTCAGTTTAACGTCTCATCCGAAAGACGGCACCTCCCACAGTGCAGCACTCCCTCAGTACTGCTCTGGAGTTTTGGCCAATGTGTAGGGTCATGCAATTCCCCCTCTTCCCCCCAGCCCCCCATCCCCCCATCCTGTCTAATTCATCTTGACGGTGAAATAATAAAATTGTGGGAGCCGTGCATTTCGAAAACATATTCAACTCCTGCTGTGTCAGCTGTGGCTCAGTGGGCAGCACACTCGCCTCTGAGTCTGAAGGTTTTGTGTTCAAGTCCTGCTCCAGGAGACTTGAGCACACTAAATCCAGGCTGACACTCCAGTACAGTGCTGAGGGAGTGCTGCACTGTCGAATGGTGCCGTCTTTCGGATGAGACATTAAACCGAGACCCCATCTGCTCTCTCAGGTGGACGTAAAAGATCCCATGGCACTATTTTGAAGAAGAACAGGGGAGTTAACTTGGTGTCCTAGCCAATATTTATCCCTCAACCAAAAAAAAAGGATTATCTGGTCATTATCACATTGCTGTTAGTGGGAGCTTGCTGTGCGTAAATTGGCTGCCGTGTTCCCACATTGCAACAGTGACTATACTTCAAAAAGTACTTAATTGGCTGTAAAGTGCTTTGAGACGTCCAGGTGGTCGTGAAAGGCGCTATAGAAATGCAAGTATTTCTTTTTTGCATTGTGACGCTGAATCGAGAATTACAGGTGGAGTTATGCTGTCACTTTTACATTGACACACAAATGTGAAAGTCATAGTGTAACTCAAAAGTGTCTTCCAACAAGAGACTGGTCACTGTTTGCACTGGGTCAGTATAGTTACATACCAATGCAAACATCATATTCCAACAATACACCATTGTACCTCCAGGACATCACAAGGACAAACTTATATTTCACCGTTCGTAGCAAGCAGTGGCTCGCAATCGCTCTCCCAAAATTGGAAACCAGTCACTCACGGGATGAAGCTGCATGAGAACAATCTCGCACGCACACACACTGAGCTCCTTTGTCACTGATCTCAGTGCAACACGGAGCAATGCACAGTTGGCAGTATAACTCCAGGCAGTGCATCATGTTGGACATGTTGGAGAGTTGAGGGTGAATAATCGAACTGACCTGTTAGCTATAAATGCTCATAGAGCAACAGGCGCTCGAAGATAAACAGGAAAACAGCAGGGTGTCTGTGCCAGGAAATAAGTGACTGGGGCAACATTGACCATGAGTGATTAATGTATAACTTTAGTGACTAGTGTAATAAACATAGGCAGAGGGATCAATTAACCATGGTATAGAGTGGATATTTAGGTACATAAGCAGTCAATAAACTGATCTTGAAAGGATCTGAGAACAGACAGATCATGAGGTTTAATCTGTGACTTTTGAAATAGGCAAACTGGGATGTATAAAAAGGGGTGGCTTTTTCCAGGGTGTTGGCAAGCTGAAAATATAGAGAAAACCAAAGCTACTCATTTGTACTGCATACATTGATCACCTGTGCTGTATATGAATAACGTCTGTTCCGTATGCTCCACGATCAGGTGTCTTGTGCTTACTCGAAGCGTGTCGTTGTGAAGCAGAGAAGAAAGGCGGTTGACTAAAAGTTGACTCACACACCACCCTCCACCGATACTGGTCGGAGTCTGGTAGCTGCAGAATAAACCCAGCCTTACACTGATAAACTACTGAAGTGTCAGCAGTAAACTTACAACTGCAGAACTGACCTCATAGAACTACAAGTTATAATTTTAAAGAAAGAAAGAACTTGCATTTATAAGAAATAGGAGGAGGAGGAGGCCATATAGCCCATCGAGCCTGCTCCGATTTATACAGCACATTTTATGACCTCAGGACATCCCAAAGTGCTTTACAGCCAATAAGAATAAGGAGCAGGAGTCGGCCATATGGCCCCTTGAGCCTGCTCCACCATTCAATAAGATCATGGCTGATCTTTGACTCAACTCCACTTTCCTGCCCAATCAGCGAAGGTTCACCAGACTGATTCATAGACATAGAACAGTACAGCACAGTACAGGCCCTTCGGCCCTCGATGTTGTGCCGAGCATTGTCCGAGACCAAGATCAAGCTATCACACTCCCTATCACTCTGGTGTGCTCCATGTGCTTATCCAATAACCGCTTGAAAGTTCCTAAAGTGTCCGACTCCACTATCACAGCAGGCAGTCCATTCCACACCCCAACCACTCTCTGAGTAAAGAATCTACCTCGGACATCCCTTCTATATCTCCCCCCATGCACCTTATAGTTATGCCCCCTTGTAACAGCTGCCTCTACCCGAGGAAATAGTCTCTGAACATCCACTCTATCTATCCCCCTCATCATCTTATAAACCTCTATTAAGTCGCCTCTCATCCTCCTCCGCTCTAAAGAGAAAAGCCCCAACTCCCTCAATCTTTCCTCATAAGACCTCCCCCCGAAACCAGGCAGCATCCTGGTAAATCTCCTTTGCACTCTTTCCAATGCTTCCACGTCCTTCCTATAGTGAGGTGACCAGAACTGCACACAATATTCCAAATGTGGTCTCACCAAGGTCCTGTACAGTTGCAGCATAACCTCACGGTTCTTAAACTCAAACCCTCTGTAAATAAACGCCAACACACCATAGGCCTTCTTTACTGCTCTATCCACTTGAGTGCAACCATCAGAGATCTGTGGATATGAACCCCCAGATCCCTCTGCTCCTCCACGTTCCTCAGAACCCTGCCGTTGACCCTGTAATCCTTATTCAAATTTGCCCTACCAAAATGAATCACCTCGCACTTATCAGGGTTAAATTCCATCTGCCATTTTTCGGCCCAGCTCTGCATCCTATCAATGTCTCTTTGCAGCCGACAACAGCCCTCCACCTCATCCACTGCTCCACCAATCTTGGTGTCATCAGCAAATTTACTGATCCACCCTTCAGTCCCCTCCTCCAAGTCATTGATAAAAATCACAAACAGCAGAGGACCCAGCACCGACCCCTGTGGCACACCGCTGGTAACTGGTCTCCAGTCCGAAAATGTTCCATCCACCACCACCCTCTGCCTTCTATGAGATAGCCAGTTACTTATCCAATCGGCCAAATTTCCCTCTATCCCACAACTCCTTACTTTCTTCATGAGCCGACCATGGGGAACCTTATCAAACGCCTTACTAAAATCCATGTATACGACATCAACTGCTCTACCTTCATCTACACACTTAGTTACCTCCTCAAAGAATTCAATCAAATTTGTTAGGCAAGACTTACCCTTCACGAATCTGTGTTGACTATCCCTGATTAAGTTGCCCCTTTCCAAATGGTCATAAATCCTATCCCTCAGGACCTTTTCCATTATCTTACCAACCACCGAAGTAAGACTAACCGGCCTATAATTACCAGGGTCATTCCTATTTCCTTTCTTGAAGAGAGGAACAACATTCGCCACTCTCCAGTCCTCTGGCACCATTCCTGTGGACAGTGAGGACCCAAAGATCAAAGCCAGAGGCTCTGCAATCTCCTCCCTTGCCTCCCAAAGAATCCTAGGATATATCCCATCTGGCCCAGGGGACTTATCGACCCTCAGGTTCTTCAAAATTGCTAAAACATCTTCCCTCAGAACATCTACCACCTCCAGCCTATCCACCTTTATCACACTCTCATCCTCAAGAACATGGCCCCTCTCCTCGGTGAAAACTGACGAAAAGTATTCATTCATCACCTCTCCTATTTCTTCTGACTCCATGCACAAGTTCCCACTACTGTCCTTGACCGGCCCTACCCTCACCCTGGTCATTCTTTTATTTCTCACATAAGAGTAAAAGGCCTTGGGGTTTTTCTTGATCCGACCCGCCAAGGACTTCTCATGCCCCCTCCTAGCTCTCCTAAGCTCTTTTTTTAGCTCATTCCTTGCTACCTTGTACCCCTCAATCGACCCAACTGAACCTTGTTTTCTCATCCTTACATACGCTTCCTTTTTCCTCTTGACTAGACATTCAACCTCTTTTGTGAACCATGGTTCTCTCACTCGGCCATTTCCTCCCTGCCTGACAGGGACATACCTATCAAGGACACGCAGTAATTGCTCCATGAAAAAGCTCCACTTTTCGTTTGTGCCTTTCCCTGATAGTTTCTGTTCCCATCTTATACTCCCTAATTCTTGCCTAATCGCATCATAATTACCCCTCCCCCAATTATAAACCCTGCCCTGCCGTATGGCCCTATCCCTCTCCATTGCAATAGTGAAAGTTACCGAATTGTGGTCACTATCTCCAAAGTGCTCTCCCACATACAAATCAAACACTTGGCCCGGTTCATTACCCAGTACCAAATCCAACGTGGCCCCACCTCTTGTCGGCCTATCCACATATTGTGTCAGGAAACCCTCCTGCACACACTGTGCAAAAACTATCCCATCCGAACTGTTTGACCTATAAAGGTTCCAATCAATATTTGGAAAGTTGAAGTCCCCCATGACAACTACTCTGTGACCTCCACACCTATTCATAATCTGCTTTGCAATTTCTTCCTCCACATCTCTATTACTATTTGGGGGCCTGTAGAAAACTCCTAACAACGTGACCGCTCCTTTCCTATTTCTAACTTCAGCCCATATTACCTCAGACGGCAGATCCCCCTCGAACTGCCTTTCTGCCGCTGTTAAACTATCCTTGATTAACAATGCTACTCCTCCACCTTTCTTACCAACTTCCCTACTCTTACTGAAACATCTATACCCCGGAACTTCCAACAACCATTCCTGTCCCTGTTCTAACCATGTCTCCGTAATGGCCACCACATCGTAGTCCCAAGTACCAATCCACGCTCCAAGTTCTCCTACCTTATTCCGGATGCTCCTTGCATTGAAGTAGACACACTTCAAGCCATCTTCCTGTCTGCCGGTACATTCCTGCGACCTTGATACCCTCCTCAGTACCTCCCTACACTCACCACTGGCTCCTGGACTACAGCCCTTTTTCCCATCCCACTGACAAATTAGTTTAAACCCCCCCGAAGAGCCGTAGCAAATTTCCCTCCCAGGATATTGGTGCCCCTCTGGTTCAGGTGCAAACCGTCCTGTTTGTACAGGTCCCACCTTCCCCAGAATGTGCTCCAATTATCCACATAACTGAAACCCTCCCCGCTACACCATCCCTGCAGCCACATGTTTATCTGCACTCTCTCCCTGTTCCTCAACTCGCTAGCAAGTGGCACCGGCAACAAACCAGAAATTACAACATGGTTTGTACTGGCTCTCAGCTTCCAACCTAGCTCCCTAAATTCCTGTTTTAAATCCCCGTCCCTTCTCCTACCTATGTCATTGGTACCGATGTGTACCATGACTTGTGATTGTTCCCCCTCCCCTTTGAGGATTCTGAAAACACGGTCCGAGACGTCACGGACCCTGGCACCCGGGAGGCAACATACCATCCGTGAGTCTCTTTTGCTGCCACAGAACCTCCTATCTGTCCCTCTGACTATTGAGTCCCCAATAACTATTGCTCTCCTGCTCTCCCCCCTTCCCTTCTGAGCCACAGGGACGGACCCAGCGCCTGGGATGGCAGGACTGTCGTATGAGCAGAGATTGGGTCGACTAGGCCTGTATTCACCAGAGTTTAGAAGAATGAGAGGGGATCTCATTGAAACGTATAAAATTCTGACAGGGCTAGACAGACTGGATGCAGGGAGGATGTTTCCCCTGGCTGGGGCCTCTGGAACGAGGGGTCACAGTCTCAGGATATGGGTAGGACATTTAGGACTGAGATGAGGAGAAATTTCTTCACTCAGAGGGTGGTGAACCTGTGGAATTCTCTACCACAGAAGGCTGTGGAGGCCAAGTCACTGAATATATTTAAGAAGGAGATAGATAGATTTCGAGACACAAAAGGCATCAAGGGTTATGGGGAGAGAGCAGGAATATGGTATTGAGATAGAGGATCAGCCATGATCATATTGAATGGCGGAGCAGGCTCGAAGGGCTGAATGGCCTACTCCTGCTCCTATTTTTCTATGTTTCTATGTTTCTATCTCCAAAGCCCTTGATTCCCCTAGAGTCCAAAAATCTATCTATCTCAGCCTTGAATATACTCAACGACTCAGCATTCACAGCCCTCTGGGGTAGAGAATTCCAAAGATTCACCACCCTCTGAGTGAAGAAATTCCTCCTCATCTCAGTCTTCAAAGGCTGACCCCTTATCCTGAGGCTATGCCCCCTAGTTCTAGACTCTCCAACCAGGGAAACAACCTCTCAGCATCTACCCAGTCAATCCCCTTCAGAATCTTGTATGTTTCAATGAGATCACTTCTCATTCTTCTAAACTCCAGAGAATATAGTCCCAATTTACTCAATCTTTCCTCATAGGAAAACCCTCTCATCCCAGGGATCAATCTAGTGAACCTTCGTTGCATCGCCTCTAAGGCAAGTATATTCTTCCTCAGATAAGGAGACCAAAACTGTGCACAGTACTCCAGGTGTGGTCTCAGCAAGGCCCTGTACAATTGTGGCAAGACTTCCATACACTTGTACTCTAACCCCCTTGCAATAAACACCAACATGTCATTTGCCTTCCTAATTGCTTGCTGTCCCTGCATGTTAACTCTCTGTGTTTCTTGTACTAAGACACCTAAATTTCTCTCAACACCAATGTTTAGTAGTTTCTCACTTTTAAAAAAATATTCTGCTTCTCCATTCTTCCTACCAAAGTGGATAATTTCACACTTCCCCACATTATACTCCAGCTGCCAAATTTTTGCCCACTCACTTAACTGGTCGATATCCCTTTGCAGACTTTTTGTGTTCCCCTCACAGCTTACTTTCCCACCTAGCTTTGTATCATCAGCAAACTTGGATACATTGCACTCGACCCTCCATCGAGGTCATTAATATAGATTGTAAATATCTGAGGCCCCAACACTGATCACACCTTCAGTAATTCTCACTCACACCTTCAGTAAACCCACTGGGCCAGAATTTTGGCTCTTGTCGGGTGAGTACGCGCTGTGTACTCACCCGTAAAGTCACCTGAAGTGCCGGTTTCCTGCATGCACTGCGCATGCGCTGGAAACCGGAACTTCCGTTCCCCTGAAGGAAGCGGTTCAGAGGTCGAACGCGTGCACGGGAGAGACAGCGCGCACGCAGCGAACTTCAGTTTTTTTTTTCAGGTTTCTCTGTGAGGGTAAGTATGGAGAAGCTGCACATTTAAAAAGGAGGCGCAAGGCCTGTTTTTAACAAGGTAAGTGGTTAATTAATTACAATTTAAACATTTTTTCAACAGGTTTATCTTTTTTACATACTTTAAAGAAAGGTAAGTTTATTTTTAGCACTGTTAAAAAGTGCAATTAATTTTTTCAAAAATTTAAATTTTTGTTTAAAGTAGTTAATTTATGTAATTTATAGTTATTTTAAAAATATGATGGTTTTTAAAAAATTTATTTGAAGTTTTAGTGAGGTTTTGGGGCCGATCTCTATTCATAGATTTGACAGGTCTTCCTGTCAAATCTATGAATGAAGATTCCCTGCTCCGATTGGCTCTCCATGGCCCACGTGATCCCAGGGGACGCTTCGAACTAACTGCGCCCCTGGGATACGCAAGCACTGCATGCTTGCAGCTGCAGGAGGCCCAGGAGCCGAATTCCTCGTGGGCCCGAAGCACAATGACAGGCGCGCTAGGTAAGTACACGTGCAATGCTTGCACCCGCAGGAAGCCGGAGAGCCGAATTTCTGGCCCGCTATTTAATTTCATTTTTAACCTTGTTTATTTGTTCTTTGTCTGCAACTGTGATGTATTGTTTTATAAACTAAGGTACAGAGTAAACCAGGGACTTGATGTCTTTCTGTTTTATGGACATATAATGAATATTTCTGGAATTTGTACTTCAGTGGTTTGTCTCCCTCAACCGTGTCTGACTATTAGTCATGGTGCTTTGTAATGAGTAATCTGTCAGTGGTGCTATCCTTATAAAAGCTCATTAGCCCAGGTGTCAATACCTGTTCCCGTGAATTCGACAGCGTCTGCTCAATAGGAACGATCAGATACAGACAACGCCTTCCTCGCTCATTGAAAGGCATCTGGTGTTTTCCAATTAACAGTGAATGTTGAGGTTGAGAGGGAGGGAGGTGTGGGCTGCACAATATGCAAATCAGAGCAAGTGTTTGGAGGTTTGGGGAAGGGTTGTCACTGCACAATATGCTAATTAAATGATTAATTCATAACTCAGTGAAACCTGTTCATTAGGCAAATAGTACATAGTCCAGTTGATCTGCTGGATGTCTGTATAGGCATATCGAGCCTCTTATCTATTCCCTGCAAAGTATCTTGTAATTCACAATAAATTGAAGCTTGATTAGGGCAATTTATTCAGCTGCCTTGGATCCCTTTTGCAGGGTCATCGCTACAGCTGCTGTTTCTCAAAGGATCATTCATTGAATCTTTCCATGTATAACAATCGCAGTAAAATCAGATAAAAGTTATTCCGAGGAATGCTCATCACTTCTCATTACTGCTTTTCTTAGTTCAAACTCTTTACTGCTATTGTGTGATGCAAGTAAAGACCAATCTAGTTGATGAATATGTTAACTTCCACTTGTATTTTTAACTTGTGGCAAGTTCACCAGCTGTTCAACTATAGGAGCATCACAGTGGAGCCCAGTGCTGTCCACAGCGGAGCCCAGTGCAGCCTTCAGTGGAGCCCAGTGCAGCCTTCAGTGGAGCCCAGTGCTGTCCACAGTGGAGCCCAGTGCAGCCTTCAGTGGAGCCCAGTGCTGTCCACAGTGGAGCCCAGTGCAGCCTTCAGTGGAGCCCAGTGCAGTCCACAGCAGAGCCCAGTACTGTCTACAGCGGAGCCCAGTGCTGTCTACAGCGGAGTCCAGTGCTGTCCACAGTGGAGCCCAGTGCTGTCCACAGTGGAGCCCAGTGCTGTCATCAGTGGAGCCCAGTGCTGTCCTCACTGGAGTCAAGTGCTGTCCACAGTGGAGCCCAGTGCTGTCCACAGTGGAGCCCAGTGCTGTCCACAGTGGAGCCCAGTGCTGTCATCACTGGAGTACAGAGCTGTCCACAGTGGAGCCCAGTGCTGTCCACAGTGGAGCCCAGTGCTGTCCTCACTGGAGCCCAGTGCTGTCCTCACTGGAGCCACAGCTGTCCACAGTGGAGCCCAGTGCTGTCCACAGTGGAGTCCCAGGCTGTCCTCACTGGAGCCCAGTGCTGTCCACAGTGGAGCCCAGTGCTGTCTTCACTGGAGCCCAGTGCTGTCCACAGTGGAGCCCGGTGCTGTCCACAGTGGAGCCCAGTGCTGTCCGCAGTGGAGCCCAGTGCTGTCCACAGTGGAGCCCAGTGCTGTCCTCACTGGAGCCCAGTGCTGTCCTCACTGGAGCCCAGTGCTGTCCTCACTGGAGTCCAGAGCTGTCCACAGTGGAGCCCAGTGCTATCCACAGTGGAGCCCAGTGCTGTCCTCACTGGAGCCCAGTGCTGTCCTCAGTGGAGCCCAGTGCTATCCACAGTGGAGCCCAGTGCTGTCCTCACTGGAGTCCAGAGCTGTCCACAGTGGAGCCCAGTGCTGTCCTCACAGGAGCCCAGTGCTGTCCTCACTGGAGCCCAGTACTGTCCACAGTGGAGCCCAGTGCTGTCCTCACTGGAGCCCAGTGCTGTCCACAGTGGAGCCCAGTGCTGTCCACAATGGAGCCCAGTGCTGTCCTCACTGGAGTCCAGAGCTGTCCACAGTGGAGCCCAGTGATGTCCTCAGTGGAGCCAAGTGCTGTCCACAGTGGAGCCCAGTGCTGTCCACAGTGGAGCCCAGTGCTGTCCACATTGGAGCCCAGTGCTGTCCACAGTGGAGCCCAGTGCTGTCCACAGTGGAGCCCAGTGCTGTCCACAGTGGAGCCCAGTGCTGTCCACAGTGGAGTCCAGTGCTGTCCTCACTGGAGTCCAGAGCTGTCCTCACTGGAGCCCAGTGCTGTCCTCACTGGAGCCCAGTGCTGTCCACAGTGGAGCCCAGTGCTGTCCTCACTGGAGCCCAGTGCTGTCCACAGTGGAGCCCAGTGCTGTCCACAATGGAGCCCAGTGCTGTCCTCACTGGAGTCCAGAGCTGTCCACAGTGGAGCCCAGTGATGTCCTCAGTGGAGCCAAGTGCTGTCCACAGTGGAGCCCAGTGCTGTCCACAGTGGAGCCCAGTGCTGTCCATAGTGGAGCCCAGTGCTGTCCACATTGGAGCCCAGTGCTGTCCACAGTGGAGCCCAGTGCTGTCCACAGTGGAGCCCAGTGCTGTCCACAGTGGAGCCCAGTGCTGTCCTCACTGGAGTCCAGAGCTGTCCACAGTGGAGCCCAGTGCTGTCCACAGTGGAGCCCAGTGCTGTCCTCACTGGAGCCCAGTGCTGTCCACAGTGGAGCCCAGTGCTGTCCACAGTGGAGCCCAGTGCTGTCAACAGTAGAGCCCAGTGCTGTCCTCACTGGAGTCCAGAGCTGTCCACAGTGGAGCCCAGTGCTGTCCACAGTGGAGCCCAGTGTTGTCCGCAATGGAGCCCAGTGCTGTCCTCACTGGAGCCCAGTGCTGTCCTCACTGGAGCCCAGTGCTGTCCTCACTGGAGCCCAGTGCTGTCCACAGTGGATCCCAGTGCTGTCTTCACTGGAGCCCAGTGTTGTCCTCAGTGGAGCCCAGTGCTGTCCACAGCGGAGCCCAGTGCTGTCCTCACTGGAGCCCAGTGCTGTCCTCACTGGAGCCCAGTGCTGTCCAAAGTGGAGCCCAGTGCTGTCCACAGCGGAGCCCAGTGCTGTCCGCACTGGAGCCCAGTGCTGTCCACAGCGAGCCCAGTGCTGTCCTCACTGGAGCCCAGTGCTGTCCACAGTGGAGCCCAGTGTTGTCCACAGTGGAGCCCAGTGCTGTCCTCACTGGAGCCCAGTGCTGTCCACAGTGGAGCCCAGTGCTGTCCACAGTGGAGCCCAGTGCTGTCCACAGTGGAGCCCAGTGCTGTCCACAGTGGAACGCAGTGCTGTCGTCACTGGAGCCCAGTGCTGTCCTCACAGGAGCCCAGTGCTGTCCTCACTGGAGCCCAGTGCTGTCCACAGTCGATCCCAGTGTTGTCCACAGTGGAGCCCAGTGCTGTCCACAGTGGAGCCCAGTGCTGTCCACAGTGGAGCCCAGTGCTGTCCACAGTGGAGCCCAGTGCTGTCCAGATTGGAGCCCAGTGCTGTCCTCACTGGAGCCCAGTGCTTTCCTCACAGGAGCCCAGTGCTGTCCACAGCGGAGCCCAGTGTTGTCCACAGTGGAGCCCAGTGTTGTCCTCAGTGGAGCCCAGTGCTGTCCTCACTGGAGCCCAGTGCTGTCCACAGTGGAGCCCCGTGTTGTCCTCAGTGGAGCCCAGTGCTGTCCTTACTGGAGCCCAGTGCTGTCCACAGTGGAGCCCAGTGTTGTCCACAGTGGAGCCCAGTGCTGTCCTCACTGGAGCCCAGTGCTGTCCACAGTGGAGCCCAGTGCTGTCCACAGTGGAGCCCAGTGCTGTCCACAGTGGAGCCCAGTGCTGTCCACACTGGAGCCCAGTGCTGTCCTCAGTGGAGCCCAGTGCTGTCCACAGTGGGCATTCAGGTGCACTTTCTTGCAATTTTGCACCTGTGTTACACCCATAAATGGGCGCAGATTTGGATGTGTCAGTGCTGCCTGATTTTCACCTGCTTCCAGCCCTGTACGATCTCCCACTCAGTTCTGAGCTCGGGGGTGACGATCCCATGTGAAGCAGTTGGGAGTCTCGATTGTGTCGTTCTGGCTGCACAGCTTTGCTTGTTCTCACTTGCATGCTGGGATTCTGAGGTTAATATTAATATTACATTTAATAAACTTACTCAAACATCACGAATAGAAAGGCAGAATTTACATTTCTACACAACCTCAGGACATCCCAAATTGCTTCACTGACAATGAAATACTTTTGAAGTGTAGTCACTGTTGTAATGTATGAAAGACAACTGCCAATGTGCGCACAGCAAGCTCCCACAAACAGCAATGTGATAACAATCAGATAATCCTTATTACGTGACGATGGTTGAGGGCTCAATATTAGACAGAGCACCAGCGAGAACTCCCCTACTCTTCTTCAAATAGTGCCCTGGGATCTTTTACATCCACCTGACAGAGTAGATGGGGCGTCGGTTTAATGTCTCATCTGAAAGAAGGCACCTCCAACAGTGCGGCACTCCCTCAGCACTGCACTGGGAGATTCAGCCTAGATTTTTGTGTTCAGGTCTCTGGAGTGGAACCTGACCCCACGACCTTCTGACTCAGAGGCGGGAGTTCCACCCAATGAGCCACAGCTGAGCAACATAACAGTTCCCAATTTACTGGAATTTCTCGGAGTAACTACAGTGTAAGAGCGGAGTTGTGACGTGTCACTGATTTACACCAATTTTACGGTGAAACATTGTTACACGCCAATTTCCTCAATTGTTTCTGCCACTTTGGGCTATGCCTGCTGAAACCCTCTGCCATTCATTGACATAGCTCCGCCCCACCCAGAGGACCTTCTCTTGTGAGATTGCTGCATTCACACTAGGAACACATGGGCGTAGATTTACCCCAAACATCCAGGTGCAGTCGGACGGAAGTCACCTGATATCAGCATAACCGCAGGAGTAACTCACTCTTTTTCAGGTAAGAGAGATTTTTATGACTATTGCCGATTCCTTGTTCAAAAATACTATTTTTATTTCTTCCTGCATCAATAATTTTAACTGCTAATAGAAACTGCACTGTCTGCCCTAGAGATTCAAATACTTTTTCAAGCTTCCCTCCAGAGTGCCATCAACTTATTTAAATGAACATTCAACCTGAACACATCAATTGTAATACAATACAATACAATACAATACAATACATATCTTTCCTCAGCAACTGTCTCCGGCTCCGACTTATTCCACGTGGAATCCAACTGAAATTCCACCCTTCGTGTTTCGGATCCTCCCAGGACTACAGATATCAGCAAGATATTCAGCATTCCTCAAACCACTGCTCTCGCCGTATCCTGAGATCCACGCTCAACGCCATGCGTCGTCACATGAACACTCTCGACCTCTCTCTTCAGCAGCATCGACTCACTCTATCTCAAAGCTGTCCTGGTCCGCAGTTTCATTTCATCCTTCGCCTCATCCGGCGCTTCAACAAAAAACGTTTTTTCTTCCTTTCAGATGTCAAGGATCACAAGCTTCAACAACTCTTGAACACCAACGCCCCTCCGGAACCTTCTTCCCCTTCACTTTCCTCTGACCCACCTTCTCCCAATCTCACCCCCTGCCGTGTTTTCACTATCCCCTTTGACCTTCCCCTCTCTGACCCTGAACGATCAGTCCTCAGCAAAGGCCTGAGCTTCATCCCCTTATGCCCCCATCTCAATGAATTTCGAGCTCGGCACGATACTGAGCTCCTTTTCCGTCGCCTTCATCTCTGTGCCCACTTCTTTGGCCAGGAGTCTTCGCCCCGCACAGCTGACCCTTTCTCCCGCTTTCAGAATTCTCGTTTTACCTGGACCCCTCCCTCTGGCCTCTTACCCTCTCTAGATCTTTTCATTGCAAACTGCCGGCGTGACATCGGCCGTCTCCATTTCTCTGCTCCCCTCACTCACTCCAACCTACCTCCCTCTGAACTTGCAGCACTCCATTCTCTCAGATCCAACCCCAACATTGTCATTAAACCTGCTGACAAGGGTGGTGCCATTGTTGTTTGGCGAACCGACCTCTACCGTGCAGAGGCTGAACACCAACTCTCCAATACCTCCTCCTACCTCCACCTGGACCATGACCCCACTACCAAACATCAAGCCATTGTTTCCAAGACTGCCTCTGACCTCATCTCCTCTGGAAATCTTCCCTCCATGGCTGTCAACCACATAGTCCCCCAACCCCGCACAGCCCACTTCTACCTCCTTCCCAAGATCCACAAACAGGACTGCCCTGGTAGACCCATTGTTTCAGCCTGTTCTTGCCCCACGGAACTTATCTCTTCCTATCTCGACTCAATTTTTTCCCCCCTTGTCCTGTCTCTTCCCACCTACATACACGACTCTTCCGACGCCCTCCATCACTTTAATAGTTTCTAGTTTCCTGGCCGCAACCGTCTCCTTTTCACTATGGGCATCCAATCCCTCTACACCTCCATCCCCCACCAGGATGGCCTGAGGGCGCTCCGCTTCTTCCTTGAACAGAGGCCCAACCAGTCCCCATCCACCACCACCCTCCTCCGCCTGGCTGAACTTGTTCTCACATTGAACAACTTCTCCTTTGACTCCACTCACTTCCTCCAAATTAAAGTGTTGCTATGGGAACCCGCAAGGGTCCTAGCTATGCCCGCCTTTTCGTGGGATATGTGGAACATTCTTTGTTCCAGTCCTACTCAGGTCCCCTCCCTCACCTCCTTTTCCGGTACATTGATGACTGTATCGGTGCCGTCTCCTGCTCTCGCCTCTTTGCTTCCAATTTCCACCCTTCCCTCACCTTCACATGGTCCATCTCCGACTCTTCTCTTCTCTTCCTCAACTTCTCTCTCTCCATTTCTGGGGATAGGCTATCGACCAATATCCACTATAAGTCCACTGACTCCCACAGCTACCTGGACTAGACTTCCTCCCACCCCGCTTCCTGTAAGGATTCTATTCCATTCTCCCAGTTTCTCCGTCTCTGCCGTGTCTGTTCTGATGATGCCACCTTCCATACCAGTGCTTCCGACATGTCTTCCTTTTTCCTCAACCGAGGATTCCCCTCTACCGTGGTTGACACGGCCCTTGACCGTGTCCGTTCTATCTCCCGCACTTCTGCTCTCACTCCTTCCCCTCCCTCCCGGAACCATGATAGGGTTCCCCTTGTCCTCACTTTTCACACCACCAGCCTCCACATTCAACGGATCATCCTCCGCCATTTCCGCCACCTCCAGTGTGACCCCACCATCAAACACATCTTCCTCACGCCCACCTTTCAGCATTCTGAAGGGACCGCTCCCTCTGCGACACCCTGGTCCACTCCTCTATCACCCCCAACACCCCTTCCCCTCCCCCTGGCACCTTCCCGTGCAAGCGCAGGAGATGCAACACCTGCCCTTTTACCTCCTCCCTTCCCACTGTCCAGGGCCCCAAACACTCCTTCCAGGTGAAACAGCGATTTACTTGTACTTCTTGCAATTTAGTATACTGTATTCGCTGCTCACGATGCGGTCTCCTCTACATTTGGGAGACTAAACGCAGATTGGGTGACCGCTTTGCGGAACACCTCCATTCAGTCCGTAAGGGTGACCCTGAGCTTCCGGTTGCCTGTTACTTTAATTCTCCGCTTCAGTCGCACTCTGACCTCTCCTTCCTCACTCTCTTACACTGTTCCAATGAAGCTCAATGTAAGCTCGAGGAACAGCACCTCATTAGGTTAGGCACTTTATAGCCGTCTGGACTCAACATTGAGTTCAACAATTTCAGACCATAACCTCGGCCCCTATGTTTTCTTTTCTCTCTCACATGGCAGCTGTTGATCATTCTGCCATCGCCATTTGAACCTCATCTCGAGTCATCCTTTGTTTCTTAACTTGTCCCATTACCAGCACCTTTTGCCTTGCACCATCATCTCTCCTGCCTTCCATCCTATCACAGATCTTTCCCTTTGTTCTTTCCTCCCCTGCCCCCTTTGCCTACCCCACACTTGCTTAACTATCTGTTACTTCTCTAACTTTTTCCAGTTCTGACGAAGAGTCATCGACCTGAAACGTTAACTCTGTTTCTCTCTCCACGAAACTGCCTGACCTGCTGAGTGTTTCCAGCATTTTCTGTTGTTATTACATAAATTGCAATATCCAGTGCATTCCCTGTAGACCTGGGAGTCAAGCGATATGGGCATAGTGCAGGAAAGTGGAGTTGAGGTAGAAGATCAGCCTTGATCTTATTGAATGGCGGAGCAGACTCGAGGGACCGAATGGCCGACTCCTGCTCCTAATTCTTATGTTCTTATGTAGTGCAGAGGTCATTTCTAAAGAACGGTGGTCAGCACGTTTCATTCTACTGTCACTGTTTTGTAAATAACCAATGCACCACTGCAGAGTTCCTAGAATCACTCACTTCCTTGTCATTCTGTCATTCATTGAAATAGAGACTGATGCATTGGGCAGGAGAGATTTTACACACAGATATATCAACATAAATTTGATATCAGCTGTGGCTTTGTGATAGCACTCTCGCCTTTGAGTCAGAAGGTTGTGGGTTCACGTCCCGCTCCAGAGACTTGAGCACACTTCCTGCAGTACTGAGGGAGTGCTGCACTGTCGGAGGTGCCGTTTTCAGATGAAATGTTAAACTGAGGCCCCGCCGGCTCTCTCAGGTGGATGTGAAAGATCACATGGCACTATTTGAAGTAAGAGCCGGGGAGTTCTCCCGGTGTCCTGCCCAACATTTATTCCTCAACCAACATCACTGAAACAGATTATCTGGTCATTAATCCATTGCTGTTTGTGGGAGCTTGCTGAGGTCATGAAAGAGGCTGTATAATTGCAAGTCTTTCTGAACTAAATACAGCTCTAATTCAGCAATGCAATTATAAATGTGGTTGTCTCAAACTAGATGATCCAGTTGTATCTACTATTCAAAGGTGGATTTCGATAAATTCACAATTGGGTTCCTGAGTTAATTGCATTTATCAAGTATTCACATCGTGAAGAACAACATTTCATTTATTAAAATAAATATACAATGAGATAAAAATGTTATCTAGAGGGGTGTAGTTTTGACCTTTATTTAGATATGATTGAAACAACCATTAGTTTAAGCCTCTGTCCAGCCATTTAGAATATAGAAATGAGAATATAATACCACGGCATTTGTGGTTGATTTATGCAGGTTTTTACAGGTGGAGGCAAATGAGCTCCTCAGGAAATTTTAGTGTAAGTACCTGTCGTCAAGATCAGACCGACACACATTTCGGCATAAATGCAATCCAGGAAATTCCGGGCCAATGTTAATGGAACATTAGCCAGAACTTCCTAAACTGAATGCTCAGTGGGGCCAATTTTAAGCTGGTGGTGTGAGTCAGGTTTGATTATGATATGTTGCAAGTCCCAAGTCAAGCACAAATGACATGGAATTCTGTGATGTAAACTCACTTGGTGCAGAATCAAACTGGGGGATGAAAATTGCAGGCAAGTCAAATTTAAAGGACGTGACCAATTAAAGGGGAGTTTCACAGTCGGGGAACAAAAATTCGGAAAGCCTTTGGGGATCCTCAAATGGCATCTCAATGTGGTAGGACCCTCTGCCAAGGCTGAAGGGACAGGATGTAATGAAAGGAAAGGGAACTCGAGGTGTAGACCTGATTCTGCAGACGAGTGAGGGAGCAGCCCAGGACTGCCCCTGTTTGATGACTGATGAAGGTAGCTAGTTCCCAATGAGATGCTTCCAGAAAGGGTTGCCCTCTGTGGCACTCCATGCTACCATCCCATGGGTCAGCACTGCAGCATGGCAGCTAGAAGGTGTTGCCAAGTTTCATGCCACAGCTGACTATTAGAAAGATAAGAAGAGGAAGAATAGCCTGTTCCGCCATTCAGTTAGATCACGGCTGATCTGTACCTCAACTCCATTTACCCACCCTTACTCCGTATCCCTCGATACCCTTACCCAACAAAAATCTATCGATCTCGGTCTTGAAAACTCAAATTGATCCCCAGCCTCAAAAGCCTTTTGGGGAGAGAGTTCCAGATTTCCACTACCCTTTGTGTGAAAAAGTGCTTCCTGAGTTCACTTTTGAATGGCCTAGCTCTAATTTTCAGATTGACCCCCATTTTTTAGATTCACCCACAAAAGGAAATAATTTTTCTCTATCTAACCCTATCGAATCCCTGAATCATTTTAAAGCGCTCGATTAGATCACCCTTCAACCTTCTAAACATGAGGGAACACAAACTAAGTTTATGCAACTTTACAGCACAGAAACAGGCCATTCGGCCCAACTGTTCTGTGCAGGTGTTTAAGAACATAAGAATTAGGAGCAGGAGTCGGCCATACGGACTCTGAAGCCTGCTCTGCCATTCAATAAGATCATGGCTGATCTTCGACCTCAACTTCAACTGGGGGAATCAAGGGATATGCAGATCGGGCGGGAAAGTAGACATGATCTTATTGAAAGGTGGAGCGGGCTCGAGGGGTCGTATGGCCTACTCCTGCTCCTAATTCTTATGTTCTTATCCCTTGATTCCCCTAGAGTACGCAAATCTGTCTCAGCCTTGAATATACTCAATGACTCACCATCTACAACCCTCGGGGTAGAGAATTCCAAAGATTCACAACCCTCTGAGTGAAGAAATTTCTCCTCATCTCAGTCTTAAATTGCCGACCCCTTATCCTGAGACTATGCCCCCTAGTTCTAGACATGCCAGCCAGGGTAAACAACCTCTCAGCATCTACCCTGTCAATCCCCCTCAGAATTGTTTATGTTTCAATGAGATCACCTCTCATTCTTCTAAACTCCAGAGAGTATAGGCCCATTCTACACAATCTCTCATCATAGGACAGCCCTCTCATCCCAGGAATCAATCCAGTGAACCTTCATTGCAACGCCTCTAAGGCAAGTATATCCTTCCTCAGATAAGGAGACCAAAACTGTGCACAGTACTCCAGGTGTGGTCTCACCAAAGCCCTATACAATTGTAGTAAGACTTCCTTACTCTTGTACTCCACCCCACTTGCAATAAAGTCCAACATGCCATTTGCCTTCCTAATTTCTTGCTGTACCTACATGCTAACTCTCTGTGTTTCCTGTACGAGGACACCTAAATCTCTCTGAACACCAACATTTAATAGTTCCTCACCATTTAAAAAAAAATTCTGTTTTTCTATTCTTCCTACCAAAGTGAATAACCTCACATATCCTCACATTATACTCCATCTACCACCTTACTGCCCACTCACTTAACCCGTCTATATCCCTTTGCAGGCTCTTAATTCCTGTGTTTAGCGCCACACATTAGCGGCACTAAAACGCCAGTCGGCACTCTACAGTCAGCTGATGGTGGTTCCAGCGCCGTATGCCATATCCGTCTTGCTGGTAGCACTGCCGGTAAACTCGCTCGCTGGGGACATCGCAATCACAGAGATCATGACATCAGTGAATGTGCAACGCTCACTTGACAATTCCGTTTTGGCCATTGCAGTTACTGGCTGGAGAAAGCAACGACAGGTTGAGGTGGCGTGCAGCAGCAGGAAGCCGGCTCCAGCGACGCTATTTAAAGGGATCATCCCCAATCACTCGCACCTGACAGGGTTTTGCAGTTTGAGTGCCTGTGTGCTACTTCCTGTAACTGCAAGAGTTTTCTTTAGTCATTTCAAGGTTAGTTGGGATCAGGGAGTGTTCTGGCAAGTATAAAACTCATTCATTATTTTTGAAATGCTTCAAACTACAATACTTGCTTAAAGTCATGGGGGCTGTACTGGTAGTCGACCTCGCCATCCACGATCTACTGCGGAGGGAGCGGAGGCAGAGAGAAAGATGGGAACATGTGCGTAGAGGGATGCGGAGGGCAATCAGGGCTCTCAACAGGAGGCCTTACCCACCTAGGGTCTTCCGACAGCGCTTCTCCTACATTCAATTAAGCGAGGAGCAGTGTATTAGGAGGCTCCTCAGATCAGGGTGATTATAGCTCTCTCAGTGGTGGTCAAGGTCACCATGGCCCTCAATTTCTTTGCCAGCGGATCCTTCTAGTCTGCAACAGGAGACATATCTAACATCTCACAGTTCGCCATCCATCGCTGTCTCCGGGTGGTTACTGAGGCTCTCTACAGTAGGAGAAGGGATTACATTGGCTTCCCCATCACCAGAGAGAAGCAGGACGAGCGTGCATGTGGCTTTGCCAGGTTAGCGGGATTCCCCACGGTGCAGGGCGCCATTGACTGCACCATGGGCACCACATAACAATCCTGAGATCTTCCGTAACCATAAAGGCTGCCACTCACTTAATGTGCAGTTGGTGTGTGACCACACACAGGGAATCCTCACCGTCAATGCCCACTATCCTGGCAGCAGCCACGATGCCTTCATCTTGCATCAGACTGGTGTGCCAGCACTCTTCCAGCCACCACATCAAGCTCAAGGGTGGCTGCTCGGAGACAAGGGCTATCCGCTCTCCACCTGACTCATGACTCCCCTCCGCAACCCCAACACTCCTGCCCAGCACTCATATAATGACAGCCATGCCACCACCAGGAACATCATCAAGCAGACCATCGGCCTACTGAAGCAACAGTTCTGCTGCCTTGACCGCTCGGGAGGAGCCCTCCAGTACACGGCTGACCGGGTGTCCCATTTCATGGTGGTCTGCTGCACGCTCCAAAACTTGGCCACCGTGAGGGCGCAGCCCTTGCCACCAGGGATCACGGGACCATCTCAGGAGGAGGACGAGGGAGAGGAGGATGAGGAGGAAGATAGGAGGAAGAGGATGAGGAGGAAGAGGAACAGGAGGGAGGGAGGAAGCAGCCAGACAATCGGCCTTCTGGACGGGCGGTCTGTGACCAGTTTATCAGACTCCGATTCAAATGAATGAAACCCCAGATCCCTGTTGCTCACCACATCCCCATCATACCATCCCCGACTCCACATCCCCATCATACCATCCCCGTCTCCACATCCCCATCATACCATCCCCATCTCCACATCCCCATCATACCATCCCTGTCTCCACATCCCCATCATACCATCCCTGTCACCACATCCCCATCATACCATCCCCGTCTCCACATCCCCATCATACCATCCCCGTCACCACATCCCCATCATACCATCCCCGTCACCACATCCCCATCATACCATCCCTGTCACAGACCATATCACAGCGTCCTCCTGGGCGCAAAGCTGAAATGAGAGACACCACAAAAGATTCCAAACACAATTAATAAATGTATCTACACACATATCACACATATTACATCAACTCTATTAACTAATCACCCTTGTGCAATCCCCTAGTGTTTGTCTTTCGTAAGCCCTTTCCTGATCTAGTGCTCCTACGCAGTGCTATCCCAGTGGCTGCAGCAGGGCTGGTGGAAGGCTACTGAGTGTCCGTGCGGGAGACTTCAGACGGCCTTGCAGGATGCCCTTGACCAGCTCTGGGCCTGGAAGGCCCGGCTGTAGGCTGCACCACCTCAGCATGTGCGGCAACAGCCTGGGCTGGCTGGATGACAGGCAGCGACAAGAACAATGGTGGAGTGGCAGTGGTGGGAGCAGGAATGCTGTCATCCTGAGAGAGGACAGTAGGGTCCTGCTCCAGTGACCCACTGCCACTCCCCCAGGGCGGGGCTTCAACATTCCGAGCCACCTGTTGGAGCACAGATTGCTGGCCTGCTGAGACAATGTGAAAGCCCCAATCGATGGTGGTAGACCCAGCCACGATGGCAGCAGTCAGAGCTTGGGAGGTATCACACTGAGACTGCACGAGAGCAGTCTGAGTTTCGATGGCACCAAGCAGAGACTGCAGGAGAGCAGTTTGAGCTTCCACTGCAGCACTAAGACGTTGGGTCGCTTCCGCCTGTGCTGCAATGGAAGCTGTGACATTGCCCATCATGCACGCTACCATGTCTGGGTCGCCATGGTCTCTCTGGGAATGTACAATCCGTGCAATGTTGGAGGCGGACTCCTCCATGCTCTTTGACATTGCCGAGAGGCTCTCTGGCAGTCTCGTCATTGCACCTATCATCTCCGTGTGCATGCCCATCACCTTTCTTCTAAAGGCCTCCCCATCGAGGTCCTCATCTGAGTCCCATGGAGCAGAACTTGCACGCGAACTCGGCCTCCGCGGAGCTAGCTCCCGAGCTACCTTTTCCCCCTGGCCTTGCTGCAGCCCACTCTGTGCGGATCCTGCTACTATACTAGCCTCTAAAGAATGCATAGTGCCAGTATCTGAGCTGGTGCCTGCGGGTGAGACATGCAGTGACGCGGTGTGTTCTTCCTCCTCCTCTTCTCCCGCCTCGCTCTCTGCGGTGCCCTCAGGGACAGGCTGCTCAGGTGCTTGCTCATTATCAGAAAGCAGAAAGGCACAAGAGTCGGGTTATGGTGAGGAGGGTGGGGGGATGGGGGGGGCGGAGAACCAGAAATACATGTATACAGCATGAGTAGCTTGAAAGTGAGAAAAGATTGTGGGTTGAGGGGGAAATGGGATGTGAGAAGAAGGAGTAGGAATGAACATACGGTTGTTTTCCCCAAGGGGGTCAATGTCGCTGGTGGTCACGGCGCCCACCACCTGGCGACCAATAGTATCCAGCTGGCTCAGCTCTTCAATGTGGGCTTGTCCCCCACCTGTGCGCTCCTGCTCCCTCCAGTTGTGAGCCACCTTGGCCTGCAAGAAAAAAGAATGTGTGTGAGTGAGTATGGAGCAATGTGTTTGGGTGAGGTGCCTGCCATAGTTGAATAGCTTTCATTGTGTGCAAGGTGTGAGATGTGGGCGTGAGTGTTGGTAGGTAGAGACTGTTGGTGGGTGAGTGCTGGGGGTGTGCTACATTGAGCAGTGTGTGAAGACTGTGGTTCAGATGGTGGTATGTAGCATTTGTTGAAGCCTTCACTCACCCTGACTACCCGAGTGAGGCCGTTACACATCTTCCTGCACTGGGTGTGGGTCCTGGGGACCATAGTGCTGCCCATCACGTGTCATGCTACCTCCCTCCACATAGTCCGACAGACTTGTGGCGAAGGCCTCCTGCCAGTTGGTGGGTACAGGACCACCCGCGTTCTCTCAACCGCAAAAACCAATGCCTCCATAGCTTCATCAGAGAACCTCTGGACTCTGGACTCTCTCCCTGGGACGATGATCTGCCATCACGATTTGTTAGTAACCGATCTTTCTCCTTCTGCTTCTTCTTGTTAGGATTGTTGGGGCAGCTGTACAGCCAACAATGCTGAGAATCAGGTGCTGCAGCATCAATGAACCTCCCCTTTAAGTAGTGAACAAAGTCGGTGGCTTTTCATGACTTGCAATTAGACTGCCCCTGATATTGGTCCAGCTTTTCAGTGTAACGCCAATGACCTTGGGTGTTTAGACTAGAATCATGACTGCAATCATTTTAATGAGGAGTGAACATGAATTTTGCGTGCATTCCAGATGGCGCTACTTAACCATTTTTAGTCTAAACACTGCCCATTTCTTGGCTATAATGAATTTCTAGCCCTAGCTTACTTTCCCACCTAGCTTTGTATCGTCAGTAAACTTGGATACATTATGCTCAGTCCCTTCATCTAAGTCATAAATATACATTGTAAATAGTTGAGGTCCAAGCACTGAGCTTGTTACAGCCTGCCAATTAAATATTGGGAAGACCGAAGCCATTGTCTTCGATTCCCACCACAAAATCCGTTCCCTAGCCATTGACTCCATCCCTCTTGCTAGCATCTGTCTGAGGCTGAACCAGACTGTTCGCAACCTTGGTGTCATATTTGAGCCTGAAATGAGCTTCCGACCACATATCCGCGGTATAACTAAGACCGCCTATTTCCACCTCCGTAACATCGCCAGTCTCTGCCCTTGCCTCAGATCATCTGCTGCTGAAACCCTCATCCATGCCTTTGTTACCTCTAGACTTGACTATTCCAACGCACTCCTGGCTGCTCTCCCACGTACTACTCTACGTAAACTTGAGGTCATCCAAAACTTGGTTGCCCGTGTCCTAACTCGCACCAAGTCCGGTTTGCCCATCACCCCAGTGCTCGCTGACCTACATTGGCTCCCGGTTAAGCAACATCTCAATTTCAAAATTCTCATCCTTGTTTTCAAATCCCTCCGTGGCCTCACCCCTCCCTATCTCTGTAACCTCCTCCAGCCCCACAACCCCCCCGAGATCTCTGCGCTCCTCTAATTCTGCCCTCTTGAGCATCCCTGATTATAATCACTCCACCATTGGCGGCCGTGCCTTCAGCTGCCTGGGCCCTAATCTCTGGAATTCCCTGCCTAAACCTCTCCGCCTCTCCACCGCTCTTTCCTCCTTTAAGATGCTCCTTAAAACCGACCTCTTTGACCAAGCTGTTAGTCATCTGCCCTAATTTCTTATGTGGCTCGGTGTCAAATTTTTGTCAGTCCTGTGAAGCATCTTGGGATATTTTACTATGTTAAAGGCACTATATCAATGCAAGTTGTTGTTGTTGCCAACTTGAAAATGACCCATCGAATTATGACTCATCGAATTATGCGCCACACGAGCCTCCTCCCACCCTACTTTATCTCACCCTATCAGCAGATCCTTCTATTCCTTTTTCCCTCATGTGTTTATCTTGCTTCCCCTTAAATGCTGTTCACCTCAACCACTCCATGTGGTAGTGAGTTCCTCATGAGAGCCACTCGCTGGGTATAGAAGTTTCTCCTGACTTCTTTTCTGGATTTATACATGACTGTGTTATATTTATGACCCATAATTTTATAACCGACCTCTACATCTACCCTAGCAAACCCCTTCAGAATTTTAAAGACCTCTATTAGGTCACCCCTCAAATAATCATTATTCTGAAGTAGTTATGATATTGGATTTTAATTTGCAGTTGAATTGCTACAGCAGATTGCTTATTCAGTAACTGCACCTGTGCAAATGAAACTCATTTTCTGCTGAGCCAACAATCAGTTCATAGGGACTAGAAATAGGCCAAGACTTGTAAACTCTGGAATGGATAACAACAGTAGAAATATGACTGGTCTATTAGACTAGTGGGTACACTCAAAAGCTGAAGCATGCTGTCTTTGCTGTGCTTATACACACAGGAGGGCTTCCTGTGTGGCCTTTCCGATGGGCACCAGAGTCTAGGAATTACAGCGTGTGATATTAACGCTCAAATTCGTATGATATTACTTAATCCGCTATTTTAATGGAGGCATTAAACTCTTTATTGTAAATGGGTCAATGTCGCTGTTAAAATGGCAAAACAATGTCACAAAACTGTGTTCAGCGTTTGTGAGCTGCTGTGGAAGCACGAATATATCGCCAGATATTTTTACACATTCAGTTCCTGGGGAAGTGTACTTCTCAGCATATTAACACCATAAGAGGAACAGTGACTATTTTAATTTGATGATTTTCTCAATGGTAATAGTAATGCTTTGTGCTCCAGATGGGGTCTGACCAAGGCTCGGTACAACTGAAGCATCACTTCCCCCCCTTTGTATTCCAGCCCCCTCGAGATAAAGACCAACATTCCATTAGCCTTTTTGATGACTTTTTGTAACCGTGCAGCAACTTTTAGTGATTTGTGTAGATGGACACCCGAATCTCTTTGCTCCTCCAGAGCTCCTAATTTCTCATCATTTATAAACTATTCTGATTTGTTATTCCTGGATTCAAAGTGGATGACCTCATATTCCGCACATTGAACTCCATCTGCCAGAGTTTTGCCCACTCACTCGGTCTGTCTGTGTCCCTTTGTAACTTCCTGTTCCTATCCACACAATTTACTGTGCCTCCTAACTTAGAGTCATCTGCAAACTTGGATACAGAGTTCTCTATTCCTTCATCCAAGCCATGAATATATATGGTGAAAAGCTCCGGTCCCAGTACAGATCCCTGGGGAACACCACTTGTCACATCCTGCCAATTACAATACATTCTCTCTCCTACCTCCCAACCTATTACCAACTCATGTCATAAGGTTACCTCCAATCCCATGTGTTTTTATTTCTGCTAATAATCGCTTGTGCAGAACCTTATCAAATACCTTATGGAAGTCCTGCCTTGTGCAAACACTGTGCTGCACTCTATGTGCTTGCTGCTCTACATTGGCTCCTGGTGGAGCAACCCCTCGATTTTAAAATTCTCATCCTTATGTTCAAAACCCTCCATGGCCTCACCCCTCCCATATCTCTGTAACCTCCTCCAGCCCTGCAACCCTCTGAGATATCTGCGTTCCTCTAATTCTGCCTTCTTGAGCATCCCTGATTATAATCACTCAACCATTGGTGGCCGTGCCTTCTGTTGCCTCGACCCTGAGCTCTGGAATTCCCTCCCTAAACTTCTCCGCCTCTCTACCCGTCTTTCCTCCTTTAAGACGCTCCTTAAAACCTACCTCTGTGACCAAACCTGTCCTAATATCTCCTTGTGTGGCTCGGTATCAAATTTTGTTTGATAATCGCTCCTGTGAAGCACCTTGGGACGTTTTACTATGTTAAAGACGCTATATAAATGCAAGTTGTTGCACAGTAGCTGCAGGCGTCCTTGCAAAGGATGACACAGATTGGGCTGCTGGAAAGTGCACCTGATGGTCCCGGGAGGACGGTGATACTCCCTTGGTAGATGAGCTTGTAAACAGCAACCCCTGTCTAAGCTCCTAAATGAGGAATGGCCACTTCATAGAGTCATAGAATCAGACAGCACAGGAGGAGGCCATTCGGCCCATTGTGCCTGTGCCGGCTCTTTGATAGAGTGATTCGATTAGTCCCACTCTCCCGCTCTTTCCCATAACCTTGTAAATTTTTTCCCTTTCAATTATTCATCCAATTCCCTTTTGAAAGTTATTGGCAAATCTGCTTGCACCACCCTCTCAGGAAATCCATTCCTGATCATAACAACTCGCTGCATAAAAAAATGTTTTCTCAGGTCGTCTCTGGTTCTTTTGCCAATTACCTGAAATCTGTGTCCTCTGGTTACCGGCCCTCCTGCCACTGGAAACAGTTTCTCCTTATTTACTCTATCAAAACCATTCATGATTTTGAACACCTCGATCAAATCTCCTCTTAACCTTCTCTGCTCTAAGGAGAACAATCCCAGCTTCTCCAGTCCCTCATCCCTGGTACCATTCCATTAAATCTCCTCTGCACCCTCTCCAGGGCCTCAGCATTCTTCGTAAAGTGCATTGCCCAGAATTGAACTCAATACTCCAGCTGAGCTCTAAATAGCATTTGTGTGAGGTACGCAGATGCAGTGATCCCTCGACTTGGTCCAGGGCCTTCAGGAGAGGAAACAAGTACAACGTTGTTTTGATAGACGCTGCCATTGCTATTTGGAAAACATTTTTTGGTAAGGGGAAGGGGAAGAGCTGAAAACATGACAACATTTTTGTCACAATAACAGTGAGAAGTACACAGAATTTACAGCATTGAAACAGGTCATTTGTTTCTCCTTCGTGTGTTTATCTAGTTTCCCCTTAAAGACATCTATAATATTCGCCTCAACCACTCCCTGTGGTAGCGAGTTCCACATACTCACCACTCTCTGGGTAAAGAAGTTTCTCCTGAATTCCCGATTGGATTTATTAGTGACTATCTTATATTTATGGCCCCTAGTTCTAGTCTCGTCCACAAGTGGAAACCCTATCAAACACCTTCATAATTTTAAAGACCTCGATCAGGTCACTCCTCAGCCTTCTCTTTTCTAGAGAAAAGAGCCCCAGCCTGTTCTGTCTTTCCTGATAGTTATACCCTCCCAGATCTCATATCATTTTAGTGAAACTTTTTGCACTTTCTCCAGTGCCTCTAGGAGGAGGCTCCATGAATATCCCAATCCTCAATGATGGCGGAGCCCAGCACATGAGTGCAAAAGACAAGGCTGAAGCATTTGCAACCATCTTCAGCCAGAAGTGGATGAGCCATATCGGCCTCCTCCTGAGGTCCCCACCATCACAGAATCCAGTCTTCAGCCAATTCGATTCACTCCACGTGAAATCGTGGAAATCGTGAAATTGTCCATAGCAAAGCCTATGGGCCCCAATAACATCTCAGCTATCGTGCTGAAGACTTGTGCTCCAGAACTAGCCGCGCCTCTAGCCAAGCTGTTCCAGTACAGCTACAACACTGGCATCTATCCGACAATGTGGAAAACTGCCCAGGTATATCCCATCTACAAAAAGCAGGACAAATCCAATCCGGCCAATTACCGCCCCATCAGTCTACTCTCAATCATCAGCAAAGTGATGGAAGGTGTCATTGACAGTGCTATCAAGTGGCACTTACTCACCAATAACCTGCTCATTGATGCCCAGTTTGGGTTCTGCCAAGGCCCCTCGGCTCCCGACCTCATTACAGCCTTGGTCCAAACATGGACAAATGAGCTGAATTCCAGAGGTGAGGTGTGAATGACTGCCCTTGACATCAAGGCAGCATTTGACTGAGTGTGGCATCAAGGAGCCCTAGCAAAACTGAAGTCAATGGGAATCGGGGGGAAAACACTCCACTGGCTGGACTCATACCTAGCACAAAGGAAGATGGTTGTGGTGGTTGAAGGTCAATCATCACAGCCCCAGGACATCGCTGCAGGAGTTCCTCAGGGCAGTGTCCTAGGCCCAACCATCTTCAGCTGCTTCATCAATGACCTCCCCTCCAACAGAAGGTCAGAACTGGGGATGGTTGCTGATGATTGCACAGTGTTCAGTGCCATTCACAACTCCTCAGATAATGAAGCAGTCCATGCCCGCATGCAACACGACCTGGACGACCTTCAGGCTTGGGCTGATAAGTGGCAGGTAACATTTGCGCCACATAAGTGCCAGGCAATGACTATCTCCAACAAGCGAGAGTCTAACCACTTCCCCTTGACATTCAATGGCATTACCATCGCCGAGTCCCCCACCATCAACATCCTGGGGGTCACCATTGACCAGAAACTTAACTGGACCAGCTGCATAAATACTATGGCAACAAGAGCAGGTCAGAGGCTAGGTATTCTGCGGCGAGTGTCTCACCTCCTGACTCCCCAAAGCCGTCCCACCATTTACAAGGCACAAGTAAGGAGTGTGATGGAATACTCTCCACTTGCCTGGATGAGTGCAGCTCCAACAACATTCAAGAAGCTCGACTCTATCCAGGACAAAGCAGCCCGCTTGATTGGCACCCATCCACCACCTTAAACATTCATTCCCTCCACCACCGGTGCACCATGGCTGCAATGTGTACCATCTACAAGATGCACTGCAGCAACTCACCAAGGCTTCTTCGGCAGCACCTCCCAAACCCGCGACCTCTTCCACCGAGAAGGACAAGGGCAGCAGGCGCATGGGAACACCACCACCCCCAAGTTCCCCTCCAAGTCACACACCGTCCTGACTTAGAAATATATTGCCGTTCCTTCATCGTCGCTGGGTCAAAATCCTGGAACTCCCTCCCTAACAGCACTGTGGGAGTACCTTCACCACACGGACTGCAGCAGTTCAAGAAGGTGGCTGACCACCACCTTCTCAAGGGCAACTAGGGATGGGCAATAAATGCCGGCCTTGCCAGCGACGCCCACATCCCATAAACGAATAAAAAATATACACAGTTATCCAAGTGTGGTCTAACCAAGGTTTAACATAACTTCTCTGCTTTTTAATTCTATTCCTCAGGAAATGAACCCCAATGCTTTGTTTGCATTTTTATGTCCTTATTATCTGTGTTGCTGCTTTAACTGATTTGTGTATCTGTACCCCTCGATCCCTCTGTTCCTCCACCCCAGTTAGACTCTTATTTTCCAAGGAGTGTGTGGCATCTTTATCCTTCCTACCAAACTGTACCACCTCCCATTTATCTGTGTTGAAGTTCATTTGTCAACTACACGCCCATTCTGCAAGTTTGTTAACGTCTTCTTGTATTTTGTCGCAGTCCTCCTCTGTATTAACTACACCCCCCAAATTGGTGTCATCTACAAATTTTGAAATCGTACTTTCAATTCCTGAGTCCAAATTGTTTCTGTAAATGGTGAACAGCAGTGGTCCCAGCACCGATCCCTGTGGATCATCACTTCCCACCTTCCACCAGTCTGAGTAACTACCTTTAATCCCAGCTCTCTGTTTTCTGTTCTGTAGCCAGCTTGCTCTCTATTCTGCTACCTGGCCCCCTGACTCCACATATTCTGACCTTAATCATGAATCTAAGCGAGCCTTATTGAAGGCCTCTTGAAAATTCAAGTGTGTGACATCTGCTGCATTAATGTTGTCTACTCTTTCTGTTCTTCAAAGAATTCAATAATTTTGGTCAGGCATGACCAGCCCTTTTGAAATCCATGTTGACTCTTTGTTATTGCATTTTTGGTTTCTAGATGTTTTTGTATTACATCTTTGAGTAAAGCTTCCATTATCTTTCCTACAACCGACATTAAGCTAACTAGTCTATACTTGCCTGGAATTGTTCTATCTCCTTTTTAAATATAGGAATCACATTAGCTGTCCGCCAGTCCTCTGGCACTATTCCCTATTCTAATGAGTTTTTATAAATATATAATGGTGCCTCTATTATTCCTTCCTTTTAGTATGCGCAGATGTAACACATCCTGACCAGGGCTTTTATCCTTTCGAAATTTAACTAATTTATCTCTCCCCTTTCCATCTTAAATGTTTTGATTTTTTTTATCTCTTCTAATGTCATGTCCACCCTGTTAGTCTCCCTGGTAAATACCGAGTAATTATTCAATATTTCTGCCATTTCGCTGTCATTACCTGTGGGTTTATCCTATGCATCCCTTAATAGCCCTCTCCCGATCCTGATTTGCTTTTTGTTTTTCATGCGTTCATTGTGATGTGTTCAACATCATTTACTTCATTACACCATGTATTTAGAATCGAACGGAAAATTGTTTGCCCAAGAGAATTCTGCGACAGAACCCTTTAATGAACAGACGAACAGCTCAAGGATCCTCTAGACAGTGAAGAGGTCGAGCAAAGAATTTGCTTTGGCTGGGTCTTGTGGTGACAGGTTACTGCGGGAACAGGAGCCCCGTCCCACGTCTTTGATAGCTGCTGGGGGGAGCCACTGATGTGCAACTAAAAAGCAGCTCATTTGATCGGCCGGGGTTAGGGGGTTCTCTATCACTGGCATTTGTGACCAATTATTGCTCGCTGTTTCCAATTCTTTTAGTTCTGGTTATTTATCCACAATGTGATGTGAAGGCACTATCAGCGCAAATGACTGAAATAGCCCCAATCTAAAGCAAGTAAGCTGAGATTCCTATCAAGTACAAAGCAGGAGAGAACATTAATCTTTATTGTAAATGAGAGTGCAGCAGTAGAAGCAGTCAATTAATCTTGGACGGGTTGATAGATGGAGCTTTGGGCCAAACACTGATTCGTGCTCTAATGAGTGTTGAGGGAGGGAGAGGAAGTGGCACAGTGAAGCTCCACGGACATTGTAACCCTGCTGCCTGACCTTCGAGCTGTATTTCTGTTGTCGGCACAGACATCTCCCAACTACTGCATGGTGTCTTTAGTTGAATATGATGTTTGTACTTCATCCAACTGCAGAGAGAGAAAATGAGACAATATTTGGCGCAGTGCACTCTCACCTCCCAGTCAGAAGGTTATGGCTTCAAGCCCCACTCCAGCTGCAGTGATGGAGATTCTGTCCTTCGGATGAGACGTTAACCCAAGGCCCTATCTGCATGCTCAGGGCGGTGTACAAGATCCCATGGCACTATTGAAAGAGCAGGTGAGTTCTTCCCGGAGTCCTGCCCAATATTAATTCCTCAGCCCACACTGCCAAAAAGAGTTAACGAGTCATTCATCTCATTTTCTGTTTGTGGGATCTTGCTGTGCACAGATTGGCTATTCTTTTTTGGCTGAGAGGCACACTGGGATGCTCTGAGGGCATGTAAAGCATTCTATAAATGCAAATTAATTCTTCTTAAGTGAATGGGGGAGAGGTAAGGGTGTGACTAGCTCATAAGAATGACAGGTAAAAGTGAGTTCCATGGATAGAACTTGGGTAAGTGCAGACTCTCTCTGTACCACAAAAGTTAAGCTGTTAAGTGTGTGAAATTTGCTATAGTCTCATTTGAGTTTATTGTAGGATATGTTGTCATTTTTTTCTGGTAGTTAGTGGAGGTTTAGGGTTTTATCAGTAGGGTCGAGATTATTGGGCTGAATTCAGTCTCCCAGTGGGAACAGGTGGGCGGAGGGAGAGTAATGGCCGCCTGGAGCGGTCAGTTGGCGACCTGTCCCGGTTCCCAGAATGACCCCTTTTGCATGATTGAGGCAAGCTGCAGGTGTGAAACGTGCTCCCCATAGGCAGCTCACCAATTAGGAGGTCGGAAATCGCGTTCTTAAAGGTTGCAGCCCTTTAAAGGGAAGGTGCATTTGTTTGTGGTCAAGACAGGGAAGCAGCACTGTGGAGCTGCAGGAAGATGCCTTGAGGTAAGAAGCATTCCAGGAGGGCCCGGAGGTAGTTAGATACACCTATGGAGAGACTGGTGGAGCAACGTCACAAGAGAAAGGAGGTCGTCTCCCCCACAGATGGTTGGCAGGGTCTATGGCAAATTGGTGAATGGGCATGGCAAGAGGTGACACATGTTACTGCCATCAACATTATCTCCAGGGCCTGGCATCAGTGCTGCAGGAAATTTAATGATCTCCCCAGGTGTGCCAAGGTAAGACTCCACTTCAGATCTCTCGTACTTCCGGCACTGCATTGCAGGAACCTACCTTTTCCTCAGCACTATCAATCCTTCTTTTCCCCACTCCCCATCAGTCAGCAGGGAACACTTCGCTACACCTCCTGTCTGCTTGAACTCACACCGTCAAAAGCTGCTACTGCCCGCACAACTACAGCTCCTCCACCTAACACTGCTTCTTCCAATTGTCATGCATCCTCTGGTAAGCTGCCTCACACATGTTGAGACCCCTGAAACAGATCAACCCACTTACACTCTTCTGGGGGAGAGGTTGGCACACAACAGAGGGGAGATGACCAGCCCAGGAGAAGGTCCCAATTCACCGCAAACACTGACACTGAAGGACGAGGCCGGCATCAACGTCATGGGATGACACAGAGTAGTCAGCATCAGACATGGCCAGGCTGGAGGCCTGATGCAGCAGGAGGTGTTAGCATCTTCCCTGCTCTTCTTTCTACTGAACTCTCTCAGTCACACGCTCTGCGTGATAACCTGGCATTGCATCTGCTAGTGTTTACCCTCACAACAACAGCATCTTGTATTTATATAGCACCTTTAACATAGTGAAAAGTCCCAAGGCGCTTCACAGGAGCGATTATCAATCAAAATTTGGCACCGAGCCACATAAGGAGATATTAGGACAAGTGACCTCAAGCTTGGGCAAAGAGGTAGGTTTCAAGGAGTGACTTAAAGGAGGAGAGAGAGGTAGAGAGGTGGAGAGGTTTAGGGAGGGAATTCCAGAGCTTGGGGCCCAGGCAGCTGAAGGCACGGCCGACAGTGGTGGAGCGATGGAAACCGGGGATGCTCAAGAGGCCAGAATTGGAGGAGGGCAATCAGAAGACACAGTCACTAGTGCCAGACAGACTGATGAGCCAAACTCTCCTGCACCCTCGATGCACCATCACTCACTCTTACCCTGGCCAGCACCAGCACAGAAAGCAGCCTCCCACTTGACTCAGATAGTGAGTGTGAGGGGACCACACTGGGGGATTCACTGAGCAGGAGTGAGCAGGAGCAGGTGGAGGTGGGAAGGAATCTCAAGGGAAGAGCTCACTGGAGGGCCACCTCACGTCCCAGTTCTGCTGAAGGGGACAGTGATGCAGATTAGTGTGGGGGACATTGACATTCAACCAGGAGCGGGTGCTCACCTCAATGGATGTTGCAGATGAGCTCAACCCCGCATAAGTCTGTGACCAGCAATAGCATCTCTCAGGGTGTTCACACTGGAACCATGCAAGCTCCAGTCTCAACCATCTCCTCCACTATGGACAGGCTGGGAGAGTGAATGAGATTTTACTCAGACCACTGATCTAGAGTCTGCTTTCCTGTAGATCAGTGGGCGTGCCGGGCCTCAGCCTGAGCAGGGCAGTCATGCAATGCAAATGGAACATGGCGCCATCTCATAATGACAACATCTCTGTAACCTGTGACTACTGACCCGCCCTGGTGCCAGAAAGCCAGCAGGGCCACGCTACCCGGGCAGACGCTGAGTTGTTGCAGTCTGCAGCCAGGCCCTCTCAGGACCTAGCTTTTAGAGGTCGCCAACCACAGGCATCCTGTGAGCCCTTGCCTAGGCTACAGCAGCCTCTCACCCCCGATGCTGCACCGCTGGGGAAGCACTTTGTAGGAGCACTAGAGTAGGTAAGAGATCACTTCAGGTAAGCACTGGGGGCTCACACTGAGGTGAGAGATAGTGTGGAGGGCTTTCTGTAAACCAGTGAAACCACAATGCTGTTTAAAATCCCCGTGTGCAGAGAGTTACTGCAGTATCTGGTGATCCTGACATGTGAGGTGACATGAATACCAATCTTGGTACTTGGGCAGATGCTGTTGATTTGAGGGTGGAAGGGCTGAGACAGGTGCTGAATGTGACTATTAATGCAATGAGGGGAGGGACAGGGATTGTTCAGATGACGTTCCCTTCAGTGAGCTCAGGGTGCGGGCAGATGTTGGACCCTCTCCCTTCCTCGCCATCCTCTATGTCAGCAGTATCCTTCCTTCATTTTGCTGGAGGTTCTCCTCCAATGGAGGCTCCATATGTTGTTCCCATTCAGAGCAAAGTTATGCCGCACACAGCAAACTGCAGTCATACGGACGGGACACAGTGCACTGGATTGCAGGAAGCCACCAGACCTGTCCAGGCAGCAGAATGGTGGCTTGAGGACTCAAGCGGACTGCTCAATGAGGGCTCTGCTTGATCCATGGATCTGACTGGAGTGGAGAAACACAGCGAAGCCTGGGTTCCTGAGAGGAGTCATCAGCTAAGTGTGCAGGGACAGCCCTTGTACCCAAACTGCCAGCCTCTCACTCCTTGTGCAGGGACAAAGGCTGGAATCTTTACCTTCGAGCCGGGTTGCGTGTGTGCGGGCCGCGTAGCAGGTGGGGAACCCGAAGATGTGAACAGCGCGTTCTACAGTGCGACTTTTACTTAATGGCCCCAATTAAAACAGTAATGTGCATTTCCTGACCCAATTAAATGGAGCGGGTATGTTGATGTCATCGATGACTCGTTTAGCCGTCGCCGGAGGGCACAGGACGCTCCAAACTCGGCTGAGCCTCGGGGGCCATTGAGAAAGTGGCTGATCTTGGAGGGGCAGCAACAATTGCATGAGGCTCTGACAATGCCTGCAAATGTGCAGAGAATGGAGGCGTCCATCTCCAACATGAGCACCACGATGTGCTGTTCCATGGAAAGGATGGCCACCTGCATGGAGCAGCGAATGCGCCCGCCACTCACATGAGCACATGCTCGCTGTGGACAACAGACGGCAGGCGCTCATTGACCTCATCCCAAGAAGGGATATAAACGTAGACTTGGGCCTTCATCGCCCCACTGCTGTGCAGGAAGGTGCTCTCCAGCTCCTTGCTAGCAGGGAAGTGCGGCTGGCCCATGAGTGGGATGATGCTGAGAGGGGACATGGAAGTGGGGGCTCCTCTCGAAGCGCGCCCACTTCTCCCCCATTGCCTCCCCCTCAGGCAGAGCCCCACATGCTTCCTTGGATCGCGATGGCCGAGTCTGCCCCTGCACAGTCGCAGGAGTAGCAGTCTTTGGCGGGGCCATCACAGGCTCCAAAACCCAGAGGATGTCCGCCAAAAGTGTCTAACGAGTCGCAGCAGGGAAGTGAGCAGCCTGCCTCTACCTCTGCTGAAGCCACAGGGGTTGCACCTCGTAGAAGCACTCGAAAAAGAAAAAAGACACAATCCTAGATGCACACGGGTATGCACATGGGTGTTTGAACAAATGTTAGTGATAATTTCAGTTATATTTATGACACAGATAAATGTATTTCTTTGCACCACTTTCTGGTCTTGTCCATTTATGCCTGCTACCGGGGAAGTGGCCTTGTCACTTGGAGTGGATGGTGAGACATTACCTCGAGCAATGGGGCTTTGGGTGACAGGAATGGTTCGGTCATTGTAGGGCTGTTTTATTGTGTTGTTGGAGGGGTGGAACTTAATACAGCATGTGGCAGCCATATGGGTGCACTGGAGCAAGTTAAGTAAATCTTGCCATGATGAGGCCATCCCGGGCCTCCCGGGCAGCAATGTGCGTTGCTGCTGGTGCCATCTCTACATCAGGTTCCTCCTTCTCCTTCTCCTCCTCATCGTCTTCCACCTGTTCCTCCTCCTCCTCCTCTGAAGAGGCTGTGCGCTCTGAGCCTTGTTCCTCCTGCAGCTCCAATCCTCGCTGCTGCGCTATGTTGTGCGACGAGCAGCAAACAACTATAATTCTGGAGACCCTGGCTGGTGCGTACTGAAGGCCTCTTCCAGATCTGTTGAGGCATCTGAAGCGCATCTTCAGCATGCTAATTGCTTGCTCTATGACACATCTGCTGGACATGTGGCTGTCATTATAACACTCCTCGGCCCCAGTACTTGGCATCCTCAAGGGTGTCATGAGCCACGTCTTCAGTGCATAACCCTTGTCTTCAAGTAGCCAGCCAGTAAGTCTGTTTGGAGGTGTGAAGAGCTGAGGGAGGGTGGACTGGCGCAGGACAAAAGGGTCATGGCAGCTGCCAGGGAATCTGACACACACATGCATGATGATCTTTTTATGGTTGAAGACAAGCTGCACATTGAGGGAGTGCAAGCCCTTGCGGTTCACAAACACTAGTGGGTGATATGGGGTGCCTTCATGTCCACATGTCGATGACACCCTGCATATGTGGGAACCAGCCAGAGTGGCAAAGCCAAGCACCTGCTCAGTAACACTGGCTTCATCAGTGGCAAAGTTGATAAAAACGGCTGATTGTCAAACATGGCATCGGTCATCTGTGGGCAGCCGACAGCGAGATCCTGCAAATGTCTTCTGCAGATCCCTGGAAGGAGCCTGAGGTGAAGAAGTTGAGGACGGTGGTGACTTTGACAGGACCTCTGGGCAGCAGGTCTTGTTCCAGCAAGCTACAAATGACTGCGACGACCTGGCACGATAGCCTGAGCCTCCTGAAGCACTGCTGCTCAGGCATGTTGAGGAAGCTCATCCTCTGCCTGTATACCCTGTGTTGGGGGTATCGCATCCCGTGCGGTGCAGCCCTGGGCTGATGCCCTCTCTCCTGTGGAGCAGCAGGTTGTTAAGGAGAAGGCTGCTGCTGCTGCTGCTGCTGGTGGTGTGGCCAGTGTTGCTGGTGTTGGGGCTCATCTTGGTCTGATTCTGAGGTCCAGGGTGAGACAGTATAAGTGGCACCCATGCTGATGTAGTAGATGGCAGGTAGTGGAGATCAGAGAGCCAATCCCTCAATGTTCGGCTAGTGACTAGCAATGTGTTGAGGGTGGCTTCTGAGGTTGCAGAAATGACCTGAACACTCCTGACAGTTAAATTTCTGCACAGAATGGTGTCAGCAAGAGCCTTTCCCTTAGCCAAGTAAGCAGGTGTAATGTGGGAGTATTTATGTGTTTTTTCCAGCTGTCAATTAATGAACTCGCACAATGGCCGCTGAGCTTCCGCCTCCCCTTCACGGGCGAGGTTCCCGAGGTGCGTGAATCCCGTGCTCAAGAGGTTAAAGCCAAAAGCTGCTGATAAGAAGCCTCTTAAGGGTCTCTCAACAAGCATTTCATTCCTTCACTGAGGTCTCCCGCCTCTGCCGAGGGGGGTCCACGGCGCGCTGGGAAACGCTCCCGAGTTCAATGCGGAGGTCGGCGGGATGACAGCAGCTTCCCGATGCGCTGGCAATTTCGGCGATTTTTACTGCTGACCAGACCCCAAACCCGCACATTCGGGACTGGGAAAATTCCGGCCAAAGAGTGGGGGATGGAGGATTGGAGCCAGATAAAAGCATCATAGAAGCTGCCAGGGGAGTGGGCACAGACCTGTTGGTGATCACGCACCAGATGCACAGTAATGGAGCTTTTAAAACATTTTTTTATTTGTTTATTTGATCTGTGCGTTGCTGGCAAGGCCAGCATTTATTGCCAATCCCTAGTTGCCCTTGAGAAGGTGGTGGTGAGCCGCCTTCTTGAACCGCTGCAGTCCGTGTGGTGAAGGTACTCCCACAGTGCTGTTAGGGAGGGAGTTCCAGGATTTTGACCCAGCGACGATGAAGGAACGGCGATATATTTCTAAGTCAGGATGGTGTGTGACATGGAGGGGAACTTGGAGGTGGTGGTGTTCCCATGCGCCTGCTGCCCTTGTCCTTCTAGGTGGAAGAGGTCGCGGGTTTGAGAGGTGCTGCCGAAGAAGCCTTGGCGAATTGCTGCAGTGCATCTTGTAGATGGTACACACTGCAGCCACGGTGCGCTGGTGGTGGAGGGAGTGAATGTTTAAGGTGGTGGATGGGGTGCCAATCAAACGGGCTGCTTTGTCCTGGATGGTGTTGAGCTTCTTGAGTGTTGTTGGAGCTGCACTCATCCAGGCAAGTGGAGAGTATTCCATCACACTCCTGACTTGTGCCTTGTAGATGGTGGAAAGGCTTTGGGGAGTCAGGAGGTGAGACACTCGCTGCAGAATACCCAGCCTCTGACCTGCTCTTGTTGCCACAGTATTTATGTGGCTGGCCCAGTTAAGTTTCTGGTCAATGGTGACCCCCAGGATTTTGATAGCGGGGGTTTTGACAATGGTAATGCCATAGAATGTCAAGTGGAGGTGGTTAGAATCTCGCTTGTTTAAGATAGTCATTGCCTGGCACTTCTGTGGCGTGAATGTTACCTGCCACTTATCAGCCCAAGCCTGAACATCGTCCAGGTCTTGTTGCACGCGGGCATGAATTGCTTCATTATCTGAGGGGTTGTGAATGGCGCTGAACACTGTGCAGTCTTCAGCGAACATCCCCATTTCTGACATTATCTTGGAGGGAAGGTCATTGATGAAGCAGCTGAAGATGGTTGGGCCTAGGGCACTGCCCTGAGGAGCTCCTGCAGCTGTGATGATTGACCTTCAACCATCACAACCATCTTCCTTTGTGCTAGGTATGACTCCAGCCAGTGGAGCATTTTCCCCCTGATTCCCATTGACTTCAGTTTTACTAGGGCTCCTTGATGCCAGACTCGGTCAAATGCTGCCTTGATGTCAAGGGCAGTCACTCTCACCTCACCTCTGGAATTCAGTTCCTTTTTCCATGTTTGGATCAAGGCTGTAATGAGGTCGGGAGCCGAGTGGTTTGGTAATGGAATAAGCCATATTCCAAAAAATACACCATCCTATGAACAGATTTGATAATATTAATACATGACATACTGAGTTTAAAAGTCTGGAAAGCCTCGGCGACACAGGCTGCAAACACAATACAGGCTTCTGAGATAAGGTGAAGTGTTAACAAAAGCTGTAAAACACCACAAGCTTTGAAATGGGAGATGGTTGTAAACACAAAAACAATGGCCCTATTGAAGCAAACCATTGGCGCTTCCAGAAGATCTGGAGTTTGGGAGAAACACAATGCAATGCCGAAGTAAAGTGTTAAAATCTAACACTTCGAACAAGAAACTTGGAACATTAAACAACCATATGCTTGATAGCACTGTCGTTGACACCTTCCATCACTTTTCTGATGATTGAGAGTAGACTGATGGGGCGGTAATTGGCCGGGTTGGATTTCTCCTGCTTTTTGTGGACAAGACATACCTGGGCAGTTTTCCACATTGTTGGATAGATGCCAGTGTTGTAGCTGTACTGGAACAGGTCTTTAGCACGATAGCCGGGATGTTGTCGGGGCCCATAGCCTTTGCTGTATCCAGTGCGCTCAGTTGTTTCTTGATATCACATGGAGTGAATCAAATTGGCTGAAGACTTTTTTTTGTGATGGTTGGGACCTCGGGAATAGGCCGATATGAATCATCCACTTGGCACTTCTGGCTGAAGTTGGTTGCACGTGCTGGGCTCCACCATCATTGAGGATGGAGATATTCTTGGAGCCTCCTCCTCCCCCCGTTAGTTGTTTAATGGTCCACCACCATTCATGACTGGATGTGGCAGGACTTTGATCTGATCCGTTGATTGTGGGATTACTTAGCCCTGTCTATAGCATGCTGCTTCCACTTTTTATCATGTATGTTGTCCTGTGTTGCAGCTTCCCCAGGTTGGCACCTCATTTTTAGGTATGCCTGGTGCTGTTCCTGGCATGCTCTTCTACACTCCTTATTGAACCTAGGTTGTTCCCTGGCTTGGTGGTAATTGGCAGCCATGAGGTTACAGATTGTGGTGGAATACAGTTCTGCTGCCCCACAGATGCCCAGTTTGAGCTGCTAGATCTGTTCTAAATCTATCCCAGTTAGCACAGTGGTAGTGCCACACAACACGATGGAGGGTGCTCTCAGTGTGAAGACAGGACTTCATCTCCACAATGGCTGTGCGCTGGTCAGGATATACCCAGGGATGGTGATGGAGGAGTTCGGGACATTGGCTGAAAGGTATGATTCTGTGAGTATGACTATGTCAGGCTGTTGCTTGACTAGTCTGTGGGACAGCTCTCCCAATTTTGGCACAAGTCCCCAGGTGTTGGTGCAGGGTTGACTGGGCTGGGTGTGCTGTTGCCGTATCCGTAGCCAGTGCCGAGTGGTCCGTCCAGTTTCATTCTTATTATTGTTTTTTGTAGTGGTTAGTTACAACTGAGTGATTTGCTAGGCCATTTCAGAGTCAACCACATTGCTGTGGGTCTGGAGTCACATATAGGCCAGACCAGGTAAGGACGGCAGATTTCCTGAACCAGATGGGTTTTTACGACAATCCGATAGTTTCATGGTCACCATTACTGATACTAGCTTTTTATTCCAGATTTATTTAATTAACTGAATGTAAATTCCCCAGCTGCCGTGGTGGGATTTGAACTCACGTCTCTGGATCATTAGTCCAGGCCGCTGGATTACTAGCCCAGTGACATTACCACTATGCTACCGTTCCCGAGTTACAGCTCTTGTGGTTGGTGAAGGCTGTGAGGTCATGTGAAAGAGTCGCAGGCCGATGCCCTGGACTTGGGGGAAGCCAGCAATCTGTGTGAACTACAGAGCCCTTGTCTGCTGATTGTGGATGCCCATGGGGACAGTGGTGAATGTGTTAAGGGATCATTCCCCTGTTTAATATAAACACTGACTGATGCTGACATCCCCTGAATGAGCCGGAATCAAAGCTGTGACGGCTGCAGTGACCTTGACTGGAACAGGCAATGCTATTGGCTACAGGTCTTCTTGCAGGAGGTGACACAACTCTGTCACTACCTTGGGAGAGAGGGGGCGATCGGGAGAGAGGGGGCGATCGGGAGAGAGGGGGCGATCGGGAGAGAGGGGGCGATCGGGAGAGAGGGGGCGATCGGGAGAGAGGGGGCGATCGGGAGAGAGGGGGCGATCGGGAGAGAGGGGGCGATCGGGAGAGAGGGGGCGATCGGGAGAGAGGGGATGATCGGGAGAGAGGGGGCGATCGGGAGAGAGGGGATGATCGGGAGAGAGGGGATGATCGGGAGAGAGGGGATGATTGGGAGAGAGGGGGCGATCGGGAGAGAGGGGATGATTGGGAGGGAGGGGATGATTGGGAGAGAGGGGATGATTGGGAGAGAGGGGATGATTGGGAGAGAGGGGGCGATCGGGAGAGAGGGGGCGATCGGGAGAGAGGGAATGATCGGGAGAGAGGGGATGATTGGGAGAGAGGGGATGATTGGGAGAGAGGGGATGATCGGGAGAGAGGGGATGATCGGGAGAGAGGGGATGATCGGGAGAGAGGGGATGATTGGGAGAGAGGGGATGATTGGGAGGGAGGGGATGATTGGGAGAGAGGGGATGATTGGGAGAGAGGGGATGATTGGGAGAGAGGGGATGATTGGGAGAGAGGGGGCGATCGGGAGAGAGGGGGCGATCGGGAGAGAGGGGATGATTGGGAGAGAGGGGGTGATCGGGAGAGAGGGGGTGATCGGGAGAGAGGGGGCGATCGGGAGAGAGGGGATGATTGGGAGAGAGGGGGCGATCGGGAGAGAGGGGGCGATCGGGAGAGAGGGGATGATTGGGAGAGAGGGGATGATTGGGAGAGAGGGGGCGATCGGGAGAGAGGGGATGATCGGGAGAGAGGGGATGATCGGGAGAGAGGGGATGATTGGGAGAGAGGGGATGATCGGGAGAGAGGGGATGATTGGGAGAGAGGGGATGATTGGGAGAGAGGGGATGATAGGGAGAGAGGGGATGATCGGGAGAGAGGGGATGATTGGGAGAGAGGGGATGATTGGGAGAGAGGGGATGATTGGGAGAGAGGGGATGATTGGGAGAGAGGGGATGATTGGGAGAGAGGGGATGATTGGGAGAGAGGGGATGATTGGGAGAGAGGGGATGATTGGGAGAGAGGGGATGATTGGGAGACTATCAGGAAAGGGGGCGATTGGGAGAGTAATCGGGAGACAATCAGGGGGGCGTGATTGGAAGTAAGATGTCAGGAGGGGGGCAATTGGGAGGGAGATCAGGAGAGGGGTGAATTGGAGTGGGAGAGGTGACCAGGAGAGGAAGGGGGTGATCGGGAGAGAAAGGGATGATTTGGGGAGATGGGAGCGATTGGGAGAGGGAGGGGCGCATTCAGGAGAGAGGGGTTGATCGGGAGAGGTGGGGCATTTGGGAGAAGGGGGGCAATCAGGAGAGAGGGGGGTATTCGAGAGAGCGGGCGAGCGTGGATCAAGCAGGGGCCAGCAACGACCTGTGAGACTGCAGTGGAGCACTCCACATTCAGGTCAGTATTTCTGAACAAACTTTCCTTTTTGGTGGCATAGTGATGCAGTCCCATTCTTATCTGTAGGTCAGTGACTTAATCCCACTGCACCGTCCAGTCCCCTCACATGAGCAGCTTTAATGGAGCAGATATTTCACCTTCAGGCATTAAACACAGCAATGGATAAAGAAACCTTCTTGTCAGAAGTGCCGGCCAAAAGGATATTTTCAAGCAGTCACGTTTAGAAGTTATTGGAGTAAGTCCGACAGAGAAGAGCCTAAGAGGCACTGCAAGGTTGATAAACTACAGCGTCAAGCAGTCAGAGATTGAGGGAAGAGAATATCCCGCCGGGTGTAATGCTGTTTGGATTGGACTGCACTAACCAGTGTCCTGTAATGGATGATATCAGCCACTGCGCCCTCAATTCTCTCTGAGGGGAAAACAAAACAGAACAGTTCCTGTGTGAATCACTCGGTGAAATGCCTTATATTTCACACAGGAGAAGGTCTGAGTATCTAATGGAGAGGGTGGGGGACATAAATTAATTCAACAGTTAATCCATTTTATGATCTGCTAAAGTGATAGTTGGCAGGATAAATTGTGATGTGTTTAAAATTCTAGCTATCACTTCTTAAACCATAGACTGGTCCCTGCACACACATTCAGTGAAACGCATCCTGCAATTTATCTAAAATCCATGCAGTTTGACTGGAGACGCTGGGGTTATCCTGAGAGCAGTGAAGGTTAAGGGGAGATTTAATAGAGGCATTCATAATTGTGAGCGGTTTTGATAGAGTAATAAGGAGAAACTGTTTCCAGTGGTAGGAGGGTCGGTAACCAGAGGACACAGATTGAAGGTAATTGGCAAAAGAGCCAGTGGGGAGATGAGGAGAAATCTTTTGATGCAGCGAGTTGTTATGATCTGGACTGCACTGGCTGAAAGGATGGTGGAAAGAAAGAAAGAAAGACTTGCATTTCTACAGCACCTTTCACGACCACCAGACGTCTCAAAGTGCTTTACAGTCAATGAAGCACTTTTGAAGTGTAGTCACTGTTGTAATGTGGGAAACGCGGCAGACAATTTGCGCACAGCAAGCTCCCACAAACAGCAATGTGATAATGACCAGATCATCTGTTTTTGTTATGTTGGTTGAGGGATAAATATTAACCAGGGATAACTCCCCTACTCTTCTTTGAAATAGTGCCATGGGATCTTTTACGTCCACCTGAGAGAGCAGACGGGGATTCGGTTTAACGTCTCATCCGAAAGACGGCACCTCCGACAGTGCAGCACTCCCTCAGCTCTGCACTGGAGTGTTAGCCGAGATTTATGTGCTCAAGGAAGCAGATTCAATAATAACTTTCAAAAGGGAATTGGAGAAATACTTGAAAAGGAAAAATATACAGGACTATGGGGAAAGAGCAGGGGAATGGGATTAATTGGAGAGCTCTTTCAAAGAGCCGGGACTGGCACAATGGACTGAATGGCCTCCTTCTGTGCTGCATCATTCTACGATTCTCTGGTTCTATGGCCGCGATTTCCCCAACCTCGATGGGTCCAGTGCGGCCAGGGTCGATGGCGGGTCCCGACCTCGCTGCTGGCTCCAGTCTGCTCTGTAGAATGATTTTACCGTGATTGGGCTTGTTAAGCCTGCCCAGCGCGTTTGCCGGCCAATTGAAGGAAGCGGGTCTGCTGTCGTCACTTGATGATGCATCATCAGCCAGTTTCCTTAAAGGGACCAAGCGCAAATTGATTTTGACAGTTGTGCTGTCAGTGTTCTATAGCATTGAGGTACACGGCTGCACCCAGGCTCTCCCATGACTCCCTCCATATGCTTATGGAGGGAGTCACAGCACGCAGGGAGGTCCTCTTCCCTTCCAATGAGCAGAAGAGACCTCCCCAGGAGACCAACACAGCCTGGTTGCACATTGCACAGAAGGGCACAAGCAGGGATGTGGTCAAGAGGACCAGGCTGCAGTGGCACAAACCTTTCAATGATTTGAAACGTTACTACAAAGCCACACTCAACCTCATCCTGCTGTGCCACTTATCACATCCCCATCACTCTGCCTTCCCTACCCTGCTCCTGCACATCCCTACTCACACCAACTTACCTTGTACCTCAACCCATCCCTCTCTATCTACATTATCACTTCCCCATCTCACTAGCCACCCCTCACACTTAACCTCATCCTAGTCTAATCATACCAACTAACAACGCACTTGTGTGTTTTAGCCAATGTTCATGTGATGTTTCTGTTAATGTGGGGTGAAACATTGAAATCTTCATTTTCAACACTTTGCGTTCTTGGACAGATTTGTGTGAACCTTTGGAAGTGGCTTATTGAGTTGCAGTGAATGGTGAGAAATAACAGTACCCCCCGCAATGGTGATGAGTGTGAAACGAATGGCTTGGGCATTGTAGGGATGCTTTATGGTGTTGGTGTGTGGTGGTGCCAACCTGGAGCATCATGTGGCAGCCAGGGTGTACAGCGCCAAGTGAAGTAAATGTGGCCATGGTGAGGCCATCCCTGGCCTCCCTGACAGCAATGTGGTCGGGTGCTGATGCCCTCTGTCCTGTGCAGCACCAGGTGATTGCGGAGAAGGTTGGAATTGTTGTTGGTGCTGCTGGTGTTGGGGCTGATCGTGGTGGGATTCTGAGGATCAAGGTGAGATAGTTTCAAGGGCACCGATGCTGATGTAATAGATGGCAGGTGAACTTGAGATGACAAAAGCAATCTGTCAATGGTGAGAGAGGTTGTTCCAATGAGGTGACACTGGATAGAAAGTTTACTCCAAACACTTGCAACCTGCATAAAGCTCAATCTGTCTTCCAAATGCAGTAAGCAACAGCTTCTGAGCTTGGAAAGTGAACAGCTGTGAGATGGGAGCTTTTATAGCACATTTGCAGCTGTCAAGTAAAGAGATCATTTCATGGTGACACAACTCCCGACCTGCTTACCTGACGTGAGCAGCGTGGGTGACCTCGTAAAATTTAACGGTGAACTCAAAATACTTTTTAAGTGGCTCTTAACAAGGTCATAATGACATAAATTGCCTCCCCCAATGCTGCATGCCTGGTCTATGCAGCATTGACAGACCTGATATCTGGGAATGTCGCGTGGTGGCGGGTCGGGAACCTGCTGTCAACATTTTTTTTGCCCACCCGACCCGCCAGCAAACACGCCTGCTGAACCCCCCGAAAAATTCCCCCCACTATCTCTCTCGCTTTCGCTCTCTCTCTTTTTCTCTCTGTCTCTCTCTCTCTCTTTCTCCGTCTCTCTCTCTCTTTTAAACTTCTGTTTCCTGCTGTTTTGTTTTGGGTTTGTGTGAGTACCTTTTCCCTGTGTAGGTTGCTTAACAACATTTCCCAGAAGTGGATCACACTTCTTGTGAACTGAAGCTGATGTCCTCATGAGTTAGCCTAACCCCTGTCTAACTGCTAACCCTCAGAGGGGTAAACTGCTTATTGGACAGCAGCTAGGCTACTTACTGCATGTCTATTCAATCTGGAGGGTGGAAAATATTCACAATGTGGGACCACATTGTACAGGCTAAATTAGTGACCAGATTTATTTGCAATTAAAGTGATTCACAGAAGCGGAAACACAGGCAAAATGATATATGCACAATTGGAGATTTGCAATACAGATATGAGTGGATAACAATTTGAATGAGTCCATCACTTCTTCAACATTTGCTGGTCAACGTCTGTAGGCCCAGTCCTGCATTCTAATACATGAGAAGCTCCTTATGAATTCAGTCCACCTCTGACTATATGTCAGTAAGATGAACTGAACTAATGAACAGGCACCATGCCTGACATTTGTACATTGGGTGCTTTAATGTAGAAGCAATGGCCTTGAAGATGATAAAGCACAGAGTGAGTAACATCTTGATAAACATTAGACGATGACAAAGAACTTGTTTCTCATCGCTGGGATTCCCAGCCTCCTCAGTGCGCCTGGCCTCACCTCCTCTCCAACTCTTTTCCAACTTGGTGGAGGTCAGCTGTATGGATCATGGACTTTGATCTGGGTTCTCGATTTAGAAAAAAAAACTGTACAGTCCCTGAAAACTACATAAAGGTTTATGTCCAGGACAGCCACAAAGGCCTTGGAAATACTTCCTTCCATCCTACCTGCTAACAATATACTGACCCTCTTCCTAATCACTTCTGCCAAATCAATAATTAGACCTTAATTTCTAATTTGTAAGGACAAATGTTTTCATACAAAATAGTTAGTTATTTTGAACACTTGGGTCTGCCTGCAGCATTAATTATTTCTGGGTCACAGAAATAAAAATAAGCTCATGTTGGTATATTAGAAATCAGTATCAATTGGCAGTGCAAAGTGCAAACCTTCAAATAACTGAGAAAATAGTTGAAGATTTGTCAATACTAGACCTGTTCAGGGACCAGTACAAGCTGGACGAGTTGCATCTGAACAAGGCAGGGACCAATGTCCTCGCGGGGAGGTTAAATAGTGCCGTGGGGGGAGGGTTTAAACTTATTTAGGGGACGGGCACCAGGACATAGCAGCAGAGAGCAGAGAACAGGTGCATAGAAAACAAGGAGGGACAAACAGCAACAGAACAAAGAATAGTGCAGAAAGAGCAGGAATTAGATGGAGGATAGTAATAGTGTAAAGGGCAGAGAGGAGGAAGAATTTCTGAAATGTGTTCAGGAGAACTTTCTTGATTTGTACAACGAGGAAGGAGGCATTGCTGGATCTGGTTCATTTTTTTTATTCGTTCATGGGATGTGGGCGTCGCTGGCAAGGCCAGCATTTATTGCCCATCCCTAATTATCCTTGAGAAGGTGGTGGTGAGTCTCCTTCTTGAACCACTGCAGTCCGTGTGGTGAAGGTGCTCCCACAGTGCTGTTAGGGAGGGAGTTCCAGGATTTTGACCCAGCGACGATGAAAGAACGGCGATATACTTCCAAGTCAGGATGATGTGTGACTTGGAGGGGAACTAGGAGGTGGCGGTGTTCCCATGCACCTGCTACCCTTGTCCTTCTAAGTGGTAGAGGTCGCAAGTTTGGGAGGTGCTGCCGAAGAAGCCTTGGCGAGTTGCTGCAGTACATCTTGTAGATGGTACACACTGCAGCCACGGTACGCTGGTGGTGGAGGGAGTGAATGTTTAAGGCAGTGGATGCGGTGCCAATCAGGCGGGCTGCTTTGTCCTGGATGGTGTCGAGCTTCTTGAGTGTTGTTGGAGCTGCACTCATCCAGGCAAGTGGAATAAGGTGAGTCAAGTGGAGTAAGTGTCAGTCGGGGAACATTTAGGGAACAGTGATCATAGTATCATAAGGTTTAGGTTAGCTATGGAAAGGGACAGGGAGCAATCTAGAGTAAAAATACTTAACTGGGGGAAGACCAATTTCCGTGGGATGAGAACGGATCTGGCCCGGGTAAATTGGAATCAAAGATTGGCAGGCAAAACTGTAATCGAACAATGGGCTGCCTTTAAAGAGGAGATGGTTCAGATACTATCGAGGTACATTCCCACGAGGGGGAAAGGTAGGGCAACCAAAGCCAGAGCTCCCTGGATGACGAAAGAGATAGAGAGTAAGATGAAGCAGAAAAAAGGGGCATATGACAGATGTCAGGTTGAGAATACAAGTGAAAACCAGGCTGAATACAGAAAATTCAGTGGGGAAGTGAAAAAGGAAATAAGAGGGGCAAAGAGAGAGTATGAGAATAGACTGGAAGCTAACATATAAGGAAACCCAAAAGTTTTCTATAGGCATATAAATAGTAAATGGGTAGTAAGAGGAGGGGTGGGGCTGATAAGGGACCAAAAAAGAGACCTACGCATGGAGGCAGAGGGCATAGCTGAGGTACTAAATGAGTACTCTGCATCTGTCTTTACCAAGGAAGAAGATGCTGCCAAAGACATAGTGAAAGAGGAGGTAGTGGAGATATTGAATGGGATAATAATTGATAAAGAGGATGTACTAGAAAGGCTGTCTGTACTTAAAGTAGAAAAGTCACCAGGGCCGGATGGGATGCATCCTAGGATGCTGAGGGAAGTAAAGGTGGTACTGACCATGATCTTCCAATCGTCCTTGGATACAGGGCTGGTGCCAGAGGACTGGAGAATTGCAGATGTTACACCCTTGTTCAAAAAAGGGTGTAAGGATAAACCCAGCAACTACAGGACAGTCAGTATAATCTCGGTGGTGGAGAAGCTTTTAGAAACGATAATCCGGGACAAAGTTAACAGTCACTTGGACAAGTGTGGATTAATTAAGGAAAGCCAGCATGGATTTGTTAAAGGCAAATCATGTGACACTAACTTGATTGAGTTTTTTGATGAGTAACAGAGGGTTGATGACGTAGTGTACATGGACTTTATAAATAGAGTCATAGAGTACAAAAGCAAGGAAGTTATGATGAACCTTTATAAAACATTGGTTCGGCCACAACTGGAATATTGTGTCCAATTCTGGGAACCGCACTTTAGGAAGGATATGAAGGCTTTAGAGAGGGCACAGAAAAGATTTACAAGAATGGTTTCAGTTACGTGGAGAGACTGGAGAAGCTGGGGTTGTTCTCCTTAGAGCAGAGAAGATTGAGAGGAGATTTGATAGAGGTGTTCAAAATCATGAGGAGTCTAGACAGAATAGATAGAGAGAAACTGTTCCAATTGGCGGAAGGGTCGAGAACTAGAGGCCACAGATTCAAAGTGATTGGCAGAAGGCCCAAATGCGACATGAGGAAAAATTGTTTTACGCAGTGCATGGATGATCTGGAATGCACTGCCTGGAAGGGTGCTGGAGGCAGTTTCAATCGTGGCTTTCAAAAGGGAATTGGATAAGTACCTGAAGGAAAAAATTTGCAGGGCTACGGGGAAAGGGCGGGGGAGTAGGACTGGCTGAAGTGCTACTGCAAAGAGCCGGCATCGGCTCGACGGGCCGAATGGCCTCCTACTGTGCTGTAACCCTTCTGTGATTCTATGAAAAAAGCAAAGACAATTCGAATGGTGTTGGAATGTATGTGTGTTAATGCAATGAGTGTTACAAGTAAGGTTGATGAGTGACTGACACAGGTTGCCACATGGGGTTGTGATATAATGGCTATAACGGAGACCTGGCTTAAAAATGGGCAGTAATGGGAACTATTCCTCTGAAGACCCCCCGCGGAGTGCCCGTTGCGCTCCGTGAGCCAGGCAATTCTCTTGAATGCCGGGCTCTTTTGCCGGCACTCCAATTCCTGGTGTCCCAGCTGGGCCCTGGGTCACTCTGAGTAAGACCCCTCCCATTTAAGAAGGGGAGGAAGGCCTGCAGTACCGTGATATTCACCCGCAGCGCCCCAAGAGGGAGGCGGGGCACTTCCCGTAGCACCCTGCTTCCCTCTTGGGGCGCTACCGATGAATTTCGGCCGCGGGGGCGTCCTGGCGAAGTTAGCGCCCCAAAGGGGCTGCGATCCAATTTTTCCCCCGTAACATGAAAATACCAGCTGGCAGAGAACCAAGTTGAGTGATTTGAGAAGGGATCTACCACAGGTGCACTGGAAACACAGATTGGTCAGGCAAACAGTAAATGTGTCAGCTGTGGCTCAGTGGGCAGCACTCTGTCTCGCCTCTCAGTCGGAAGGTTGTGGGTTCAAGTCCCACTCCAGAGACTTGAGCACAAAATCTAGGCTGACACTCCACTACTGAGGAATTGCTGCATTGCCGGAGGTGCCATCATGCGGATGAGATGTTAACCTGTCAGGTAGATGTGAAAGATCCCACGGCACTATTTCGAAGACGAGCAGGGGAGTTCTCCCTGGTGTCCTGGCCAATCAACATCACAGAAACAGATTATCTGGTCATTATCACATTGCTCTTTGTGGGAGCTTGCTGTGTGCAAATTGTTTCCTACATTGCAACAGTGCTTCATTGGCTGTAAAGTGCTTTGGGGCATTCTGAGGTCATGAAAGGCGCTATAGAAATGCAAGTTTTTTTTTAATAAGCAAGAGCAGCTCCTCAAGGTGGAGATAGTTGGGGCAGAAACTAAGCTTATTCCCAGAAGGAGCAAAGATCTTCCTGCTTTGACAAAGGAAATAGAGGTTCAAATAAAACAGAAAAAGGAGGTTTTTTTCCAAAATGCCAGGTACAGAATACAATAAAACACTAGGCAGAGTACAGAAAATGCAGGGGGAAATGAAAAAGGATATAAGAGCAAAGAGCGGTTATGAGAAAAGCTTAATGGGTAACATAAAAGGAAACCCCAAAATATTTTATAAACATATAACAATAAAAGAATAGTTAAAGGAATGGTGGGGCCAGTTAGGAACCCAAAAGGGAATCTGCTTGTGGAGGCAGCGGGCCTGACTGAGGTACTGAATGAATACTTTCCATCTGTCTTCACAAAAGAAGATGAAGAACTTAAGGTTGCAGTAGAGGAGGAGGGAGTAGAGATATTGGATAGGATAAAAATAGTTACAAAGGAGGTGCTAAATAGGTTGGCGTCACTCAAACTTAACAAGTCACCCGGTCCAGATGGGATACATCCTAGGTTGCTGAGGGAAGCGAGGGTGGGGATAGAAGAAGCTCTGGCCACAATCTTTCAATCCTCCTGGGATATGGGGATAGTGCCAGAGGACTGGAAGATTGCAACTGTTACAACCCTGTTCAAAAATGGGAGAGGGATAAACCTGATAACTATAGGCCAGTCAGTCTAACATCAGTGGTGGGAAAACAACTAGAGACCATTGTCAAGGATAAAATTAAATTCTCACTTGGAGAAGCATGGGTTAATAAGGGGCAGCCAGCATGGATTTGTCAAAGGCAAATTGTGTCTGACTAACCTGATTGAGTTATTTGATGAACTAACAGAGAGGGTTGATGAAGGTAGTGCAGTAAATGTTATATATATGGACTTTCAGAAGGCATTTGGTAAAGTACCTCATAACAGACTGAATCAGAGAATAGAAGCACATGGTATTCAAGGGGTGGTGGTAACTTGGGTACGTAATTGGCTAAGGGATAGGAGGCAGAGAGTGGTGGTGAATGGATGCTTCTCTGACTGGGGAGAAGTATGCAGTGGGGTACCCCAAGGGTCAGTATTGGGACCATTACTTTTCTTGTTATATATAAATGACCTGGACTCGGATAAAGGGGGTACAATTTTGAAGTTTACAGATGATACAAAACTTGGCAATGTCGTAAATAGTGAGCAGAATAGCAGCAGAGTTCAGGAGAACATAGACAGACTGGTGAAATGGGCAGACACATGGCAGATGCAATTTGATGTGGATAAGTGTGAAGTGATGCACTTTGGGAGTAACAACATGGAGAGGCAGGATAATCGAAATGGTCCTGTATTGAGAGGGAGCAAGATCCGCGGGACCTGGGGTGCATGTTCACAAACCCTTGAAGGTGGCAGGGCAAGTTGATAAGGCAGTAGGGATACTTGGCTTTATAAATAGGGTAATTGAATACATAAACAAGTAAATCATGCTAAACTTTACAAATCTCTGGTTAGACCTCAGCTGGAGTAATGGCCCAAAAATTCGGCCGAATACGGGAGAGTACCCGCTGCGTACTCACCCGTATTCGTTCCCGAAGTGCTGGTTTCCTGCATGCACTGCGCATGCGCGGGAAACCGGCACTTCCGGTATGGCGAAGGGGGCGGTTCCTAGGTGAACCGCGTGCGCACTAGAGGCTGCGCGCACGCAGCACACTTAGGTTTTTTTCAGGTTTCAACGCGAGGGTAAGTATGGAAGATTCTACACAAGTAAAAAGGAGGCGTAAGACCCCTTTTGAACAAGGTAAGTAGTTAATTAAGTATAATTTAAAAAAAATTTCAACAGGTTTATCTTTTTTAGAGACTTTAAAGAAAGGTAAGTTTATTTTTATAACTTTTAAAAAGAATTTAAATTTTTTCAAAAATTTTAATTTTTGTTTAAAGTGGTTAATTTATTTAACTATAGTTATTTTATTAATGTGATGGTTTAAAAAAAAATTATTTGAGGTTTAGCTGTTCTTTTGGGGCCGATTTCAATTCACAGATTTGACAGGTCTCCTGTCAAATCTATGAATGAAAGATGGTCTGCTGCCATTGGCTCTCCATGGCCCACGTGATCCCAGGAGTCGCATCGCACTAACTGCGCCCCTGGGACACGCACACACTGCGCGCCGGCACTAGGGAGAGGCCCAGGACCCGAAGTTCATGTGGGCCCGAAACACAACGGCAGGTGCGGTAGGTAAGATCACACGCGATCCTTACCCCCGCGGCAAGCCGGCCACCCGAATTTCTAGGCCATTGTGTCCAATTCTGGGCACCGCACTTTAGGAAGAATATCAAGGCCTTGGAGAGGGTGCCGAGGAGGTTTACCAGGATGGTACCAGGGATGAGGGAGTTCAGTTATGTGGAGAGATTGGAGAATCTGGAATTGTTCTCCTTAGAGCAGAGAAGGTTAAGGGGAGACCTAACAGAGATATTCAAAATTATGAGGGGTTTTGATAGAGCAAGTGGGTCGATAACCAAAGGTCATAGATTTAAAATAATTAGTAAACGAACTGGAGGGGAAATAAAGAGTGATTATTTAACAGAGAGTTGTTGTGATCTGGAACGCACTACCTGAAAGGGAGCTGGGAGTAGATTCCATAGGAATTTTCAAAAGGCAATTGGACAAGTATTTGAAGAGGACTAATTTGTAGGGTTATGGGGAGAAAGCTGGGGTGTGGGAATAAATCAAAGAGCTCTTTCACAGAGCCAGCACAGGCACAACGGGCCGAATGGCCTGCTTCTGTTCTGCAAGTTTCTATGATTCTATGAATACGGATACCTTGTTCCACTTGCTATGTTTCTATATTACAATCTATAGATTAAAAACCTCACACAGGGCGCGCACTTCCTGGGGTAGAAATTGGAATGTATTGCGATTTTTTTTTTCAGCCATAAAATGGATGCAAATCATATCAGTGTAACAGTGATAATTCTTTCTATAGCCAGTCCTATATGGTGATGGCCGCCAATTTTAGTGAGATATGGTGGGGGTCTCAGTTCTTCCCTGAAACTAATCTGGTATGGTGCTGGTGTTGGGTGCTCCCAAGTGGGATATTATGGCTCCACCTGGCTCACCAGGGAATCTGAATGGAACTGAGGTACAGAACAACTAAAAGGAGTAAAGATCCCGATCAGCCATCATTGAATGGTGGAACAGGCTCGAGGGGCTGAATGGCCTACTCCTCTTCCTGTGTTCCGAATGTATATTACATTCATGATACAGTCCCCACCACTTATAACGGGCGTGTTCGTGCGAACGCGATTTGTTTAATCTGGTGTGCAGCATTAGACTTAACTTCCTAAAACATTGCTGGCTATGTGAGGTCTTCAGGCTGAGTTGCCTCTGATGATAACGGTGGGGGATTGGAACTAAGTTGATCAACTGAGACAGATTTATAATCTGATACCTGAGCCAACCCAGTCTGCAGTACTCCACGGTGTTCTTCATACAATTACATCGCACAGAAGGAGGCAATGTGGCCCATTGTGCCTATGCCGGCTCTTTGAAAGAGCTAGCCAATTAGACCCACTCCCCTGCTCTTTCCTCATAGCCCTGTTGATGACTGACCAGCCAGTCTGGCTCTTTGATGGACCTGAAGGGGTCGAATTTCACCAACAGCTGTTTTTTCCCCCACTCAACAACAACTACTTGCATTTATATAGCGACTTTGACGTAGTGAAATGTCACAAAGTGCATCACAGGTGCATTATTAGACAAAATTCTGTAGGGAGGTTTTAAGGAGTGCCTTAAAGGAGGAGAGAGAGGTAGAGAGGAGGAAAGGTTCAGGGAAGGAATTCCAGAGCTTAGGGCCTAGGCAGCTGAAGGGACAGCCAGCAATGGTGGAGCGATGAAAATTGGGGATGCGCAAGAGGAAAGAATTGAAGGACCACAGATATGTCTCAGCTCCAAATAACCTGGGAAACGAATTCTGTAACCAGTATGGTTGTCCTAGCTGGATAGACTGCAGCAGGCTCACCAGTGCTTTGTGTAATATCTCAACACACACTTGTGGTTCACCAATCCTTGGCTCCTGGCCACTGCGTCTAAACTCTCTGCCTTGGTATATTGGGAGTGTGCCTCTGGGGACAGAGTGTACACCCCATATCAGGCAGGTGGTCATTTTCATTTGTGTGGATTTCTCGGTAGTTTGATTGGAGATTTTATGCGCACTGCTGGGTTTCTGCATGTGCCAGACACTTGGGTGACCAAAAATAAGTCTTGAATCTGTGGAATGAGGTTCTAGTGAACACTTACTTGAGGAGAACTTCTTACTGGCATCATCCATTCTCCAGCATTGATATACGGCAGGCAGGGTGTGAGGAACTGCTGTCCACATCAGTCAATTATTGCTTATTCAGACAGCGTGGCTATCTGAAGATTCATGTTTGTATTGTCTGACAGCAGATAATTCGTAGCTTGGGCAAAAAGCCTGTAGCTATAGTGGGAACTGAAGCACATCCTTCAGTCCAGGGCCATAACAAATGATATCAGTGTGATTAAACTAGCCAGCACTGTGAACATGACAAGTGGATGGAACAGATGGTTCTTTCCTTCATGGTCTATACATGCTGTTGGGGCTTGACAGCGTTGTTAGATTCGCAAAATATATTGGTCGCACTTTCCATAAATAACACAGAGTTATACAGTCATCATATTAGAATTTGTGTTGATATTAATTTAATATTTCATTGTAACTTTAAAATGGTCCAGGTAAAGCTTAGTTCTGATGAAAGGTCATCGACCTGAAACGTTAACTCTGTTTCACATTCCACAGATGCTGCCTGACTGGCTGAGTATTTCCAGCGTTTTCCGTTTTTAGTCCAGGTAAAGCACGTGATGTAAATGGAACTTGAGCCATTCAACTTTTTAATGTATTATCACATGGTTTGTCACATGGTTTAGTATGAGCATGCTCAGTTTGCTCTGGCCTAGTAAACAAGCACATGGTCCAGCAACTCATCGTGTCTCTGTCCTTCATTTGTTCTACCCACGTATATTACATTTTGGCGATGAGGATGGGATCCCAAAGCCATGTTTAGGGCTGATGGAAGGACACAGGGTTCAACCTGCGAGTGGACAAGTTTAAGGTGAATTTGTGACACCTAAACTGAATTTTTGCGATGTTTTACTGTTAATGCTGATGCAGAATCACCTGTGCTTCACCTTTCCGTGTATGTATACACAGCAACAGCGGCGTTGATTCTCACAGGTACACAGGTAGCGTGCTGAGTCACTGTTCAGTGAAAAAAAACTGTGGCAATCATTACTTGTGTTCAGACTACATCCAATATTGGTCATCTTTTCAGTGTAACGCCAATGAGCTTGGGTTTTTAGCCGAGAATTACGACTGCAATCATTTTAATGAGGAGTGAGGATGAATTTTGCCTGCAGTCTAGACGATTTTCAACTGGCACTAATTCACCATTTTAGTCTAAACACCGCCCATTCCTTGGCTATAATGAATTTCTAGCCAAAGGTGTTCAGGAAAGATCGGGAAAGAAAGAAAGGAGGTGGTGTGGCAGTATTGGTTAAGGAGAATGTTACAGTGCTGGAGAGAAAGGATGTCCTGGAGGGGTCAAGGACAGAATCTATATGGCTAGAGTTCAGAAATAATAGAGGTGCCATTACACTACTAGGTGTATTCTATAGACTATCAAATAGTGGGAAAGATATGGAGGAGCAAATTTGCAGGGAACCTAGAGATGTGCAATAACTATAGAGTAGTGATAATGGGGGACTTCAACTATCCTAATATAGACTGGCGTAAGAGTAGAGAGGAGGAAGAATTTCTGAAGTGTGTTCAGGAGAACTTTCTTGATCAGTACGTTTCCAGCCCAATGAGGAAGGAGGCATTGCTGGATCTGGTTCTCGGGAATGAGGTGGGTCAAGTGGAGCAAGTGTCAGTAGGGGAATATTTAGGGAATAGTGATCATAGTATCATAAGGTTTAGATTTGCTATGGAAAAAGACAAGGATCAATCTCGAGTAAAAATACTTAATTGGAGGAAGGCCAATTTCAGTGGGTTGAGAACGGATCTGGCCCGGGTAAACTGGAATCAAAGATTGGCAGGCAAAACAGTAATGGAACAATGGGCTGCCTTTACAGAGGAGATGGTTCGCTTAAAGTTGAGGTGCATTCCCATGAGGGGGAAAAGTAGGGCAACCAGAGTCAGAGCTCTCTGGATGAAAGAGATAGAGAGTAAGATGAAGCAAAAAAAGAGCGCGTGTGACAGATGTCAGGTTGAGAATACGTCTGAGAATCAGGCTGAATATAGAAAGAGGGGAAGTGAAAAATAAAAAAATAAGAGGGGCAAAAAGAGAGTATGAGAAGAGATTGGCAGCTAACATAAAAGGGAATTCAAAAGTCTTCTATAGGCATATAAATAATAAATGGGTAGTAAGAGGAGGGGTGGGGCTGATTAGGGACCAAAAAAGAGACCTACGCATGGAGGCAGAGGGCATGGCTGAGGTACTAAATGAGTACTTTGCATCTGTCTTCACCAAGGAAGAAGATGCTGCCAAACTCATAGTGAAAGAGGAGGTAGTGGAGATACTGGATGGGATAAAAATTGATAAAGGATGTACTTAAATTAGATAAGTCACCAGGACCAGATGGGATGCATCCTAGGATGCTGAGGGAAGTTAAAGTGGAAATCACAGCAGTACTGGCCATAATCTTCCAATCCTCCTTAGATATGGGGATGGTGCCAGAGGACTGAAGAATTGCAAATGTTACACCCATGATCAAAAAAGGGTGTAAAGATAAACCCAGCAACTACAGGCCAATCAGTTTAACCTCGGTAGTGGGGAAGCATTTAGAAATGATAATCAGAGCCAAAATTAACAGTGACTTGGACAAGTGTGGATTAATTAATGAAAGTCAGCACGGATTTATTAAAAGCAAATTGTGTTTAACTAACTTGATCGAGTTTTTTGATGAGGTAACAGAGAGGGTTAATGAGGGCAATGTGATTGATGTAGTGTACATGGATAAAGTGCCACATAATAGGCTTTCCAGCAAAGTTGAAGCCCATGGAATAAAAGGGACAGTGGCAGCATGGATACGGAATTGGCTAATTGACAGGAAACAGAGAGTAGTGGTAAACGGTTGTTTTTCGGACTGGAGGAAGGTATACAGTAGTGTTCCCCAGGGACCTAGGTGTACAGGGCACAATTTCAAAATTTGCAGATGACACAAAACTTGGAAGTAGAGTGAACAGTGAGGATGATAGTGACAGAATTCAAGCGGACATAGACAGGCTGGTGAAATGGGCAGACATGTGGCAGATGAAATTTAACACAGAAAAGTGTGAAGTTAAACATTTTGGTAGGAAGAATGAGGAGAGGCAATATAAAATAAAGGGTACAATTCTAAAGTGGGTGCATGAACAGAGAGACCTGGGAGTATATGTGCACAAATGGTTGAAGGTGGCAGGGCAGGTTGAGAAAGCGGTTAAAAAAGCATACGGGATCCTGGGCTTCATAAATAGTTCTCTATCTATATATGCTTTGGCGATTCTGTATCTAATTTACTTCACCTGAGGAAGGGGCAATCGATAGCTCCGAAAGCTTGTGATTTCAAATAAAACTGTTGGACTATAACCTGGTGTTGTGCGACCTCTCAATTTTGTCCACCCCAGTCCAACACCGGCATCTCCGCTTCATAAATAGAGGCAGAGAGTACAAATGCAAGGAAGTTATGATGAACCTTTATAAAACACTGGTTCGGCCTCAACTGGAGCATTGTGTCCAATTCTGGGCGTCGCACTTTAAGAAGGATGTGAAGACCTTAGAGAGGGTGCAGAAAAGATTTACGAGAATGATTCCAGGAATGAGGGACTTCAGTTACGTTGATAGACTGGAGAAGCTGGGGTTGTTCTCCTTAAAGCAGAGAAGATTGCGAGGAGATTTGATCGAGGTGTTCAAAATCATGAGGGGTCTGGACAGAGTAGATAGAGAGAAACTTCCCATTGATGGAAGGGCTGAGAACCAGAGGACACAGATTTAAGGTGATTGGCAAAAGGTCCAAGGCGACATTAGGAAAAACTATTTAATGCAGCGACTGGAATGCACTGCCTGAAAGGGTGGTGGAGGCAGACTGAATCATGGCTTTCAAAAGGGAGTTGGATAAGTACCTGAAGGTAAAAAATTTGCAGGGCTACAGGGAAAGGGCGGGGGAACGGGACTAGCTGAAGTGCTCTTGCAGAGAGCCGGCACGGGCTCGACGGGCCAAATGGCCTCATTCTGTGCTGTAACATTTTATAATTCTATAATTTTTGGATCGTGCGTTGCGAGATAAGTTTGTGTGTGGACTGGTGGATGAGCGCACACAGTCCAAGTTACTGAACACTCTGAACCTAACGTTTGCCGTAGCATGCAAAATTGCCCTATCTATGGAGATGGCGTATAAGAATGCTAGGGAGCTCCATCCAACTCAAGTCACAAAGCCACCGCTAAACCTAAAGCTGTGAGACCGAGTCAAAAGCATGTGGGTGAGAGCAGTTCAGTGAATTGTTATCGCTGCAATGGAGCATTTCAAAGGGATATAACCTAGTCTCTGTTAACTCCTCATTCTCTCAATGCCATTTGCTTAATATAAGAGACTTGATGCTTGATGTGGGTTGGGTCTATTAAAGTGATTTTGTTTGTAATATATGTGGGTAGAACAAATGAAGGACAGAGGCACGATGAGTTGCGAGTCCAGGTGCTTGCTTTATTAGGCCAGAGCAACCTGAGCATGCTCATACCAAACCATGTGACAAACCATGTGATAATACATTACACTGCTTTCCCCCTTAAAAAAAATGCACATATTCCCCTCTCAAATACAACAAACCAATGGCCCCACCTTTCCCAGCATTACATATACCACATAACAAAAACTCCTGGCTTTTTTTCTTTTAAATGAACTACAAATCCAGTTTAATAACAGGTTTGCGGAGCCTTCCTGATCTCTATACTGAAGGTTTTGGTGTTGAACCAATTTTCGGGCTGTTTTGTTTTGGTTCCGAACTCAAAGATGATCCTGTTTCTATCTCAGACTTGTTTAAATCTATGGGCTAGAAATTCGTTATAGCCAAGGAAAGGGCGGTGTTAGGACAAAAGATGGTGACTTAGCTCCAGGCGAAAATGCTCTAGACTGCACGCAAAATTCATCTTCACTGCTCAATAAAATGATTGGAGTCTTAAATCAAGTCAAAAACCCAAGCTCATTGGCATTACACTTAAAGGCGGGACCAATATCGGGTGTAGCCAAGGATCACATATGCTATTTTAACGGCCTTCTCAACTTGTCCTTCAAGAATTTGTGCACATACAGCCCCAGGTCTCTCTGTTACATAGAAACATAGAAGATAGGAGCAGGAGTAGGCCATTCGGCCCCTCGAGCCTGCTCCGCCATTCGATGAGATCATGGCTGATCATCTAAACTCAGTACCCTGTACCTGCCTTCTCCCCATATCCCTTGATACCTTTAGCTTTAAGAAATATATCTAACTCATCCTTGAATATATTTAATGAATTGGCCCCAACTACCTTCTGTGGTAGAGAATTCCACAGGTTCACCACTCTCTGGGTGAAGAAATTCATCCTCATTTCTGTCCTAAATGGTTTACCCGTTATCCGTAGATTATGACCCCTGGTTCTGGACTCTCCGACCATCGGGAACATTCTTCCTGCATCTAGTTTGTCCAGACCTGTCAGAATTTTATATGTTTCGATGAGATCCCCTCTCATTCTTCTATACTACAGTGAATATAAGCCCAATCGACCCAATCTCTCCTCATATGTCATTCCTGCCATCCCAGGTATCAGCCTTGTGAATCTTCGCTGAACTCCTTCCATGGCAAGAACATCCTTCCTCAGATAAGGCGACCAAAACTGCACACAGTACTCAAGGTGTGGTCTCACCAAGGCCCTGTACAACTGCAGCAGGACATCCCTGTTCCTATACTCAAACCCTTTCACTATGAAGGCCAACATACCATTTGCCTTCTTCACCGCCTGCTGCACCTGCATGCTTACTTTCAGCAACTGGTGCACAAGGACACCCAGGTCTCGTTGCACTTCCCCTTCTCCCAATCTATTGCCATTCAGATAATAGTCTGCCTTTCTGTTTTTGACACCAAAGTGGATAACTTCGCACTTATCCACGTTATATTGCATCTGCCACGCTTCTGCCCACTCACCCAACCTGTCCAGATCATCCTGGAGTTTCTCGCTATCCTCCTCGCTGCACACACTCCCACCCAGCTTTGTGTCATCTGCAAACTTGGAGATATTACATTTAATTCCCTTATCTAGATCATTAATGTATATTGTGAATAGCTGGGGTCCAAGGACCGATCCCTGCGGTACCCCACTAGTCACTGCTTGCCACTCGGAAAAAGACCCATTAATTCCTACTCTCTGCTTTCTGTCCGCCACCCAGTTCTCTATCCAAGTCAATACCTTGCCCCCAATCCCATGTGCCTTAACTTTACCCGCTAATCTCTTATGCGGGACCTTATCGAAAGCCTTTTGAAAGTCCAAATACACCACATCTACTGGTTCTCCCTTATCTATTTTCCCAGTTACATCCTCAAAAAATTCCAGTAGATTAGTCAAGCACGATTTACCTTTTGTAAATCCATGTTGACTTTGTCCGATCCTGTCACTGTTTTTCAAATGCTCAGCTATTACATCCTTTATAATGAACTCTAGCATTTTCCCCACTACCGATGTCAGGCTTACTGGTCTGTAATTCCCCGCTTTCTCTCTACCACCTTTTTTGAATAGTGGGGTAACATTAGCTACCCTCCAATCCATGAGTACAGTTCCAGATTCCATCGAATGTTGGAAGATGATCAGCAATGCATCTACTATTTCTAGGGCCACTTCCTTAAGTACCCTAGGATGTAGATTATCAGGCCCTGGGGATTTATTGGCCTTCAATACCGTCAATTTCCCTAACACCATTTCCCTGCAAATACTGATTTCTTTCAGTTCCTCCCTTTCATCAGACCGTATGTTCTCCAACATCTCTGGGAGGTTATTTGTGTCCTCCTTTGTGAAGACAGAACCAAAATATGCATTTAATTGGGCTGCCATTTCTTTGTTCCCCATTATAACTTCCCCCGCTTCTGACTGCAAGGGACCTACATTTGATTTCACTAATCTTTTTCTCTTCACATATCTATAAAAGCTCTTACAGTCAGTTTTTATGTTCCCAGCAAGCTTACTTTCATATTCTATTTTCCCCTTCTTAATTAATCCCTTTGTCCTCCTTTGTTGAATCCTAAACTGCTCCCAATCCTCAGGGCTACCGCTTTTTCTGGCCAATTTATATGCCCTCTCCTTGGATCTTATGCTATCCCTAATTTCCCTTGTTAGCCATGGTTGAGTCACCCTTTTTGTTTTATTCTTATGCCACACTGGGATGTACAAATTCTGTAGTTCATCCATGCAGTCTTTGAATGTTTGCCATTGCCTATCCACCGTCAACCCCTTGAGTGACATTCCCCAATCAATCCTACCCAATTCGCGCCTCATAACATCGTAGTTTCCGTTATTTAAATTCAGGACCCTACTCTCTGATTCAACTACTTCACTCTCCATCCTAATGAAGAATTCTATCATATTATTATCACTCTGACCCAAGGGGCCTCGTACAACAAGATTGCTAATTAATCCTTTCTCGTTGCATAATACCCAGTCTAAGATGGCCTGATCTCTGGTTGGTTCCTCGACATATTGTTCCAGAAAACCATCTCGTAAACATTCTAGGAATTCCTCCTCCACAGTATTTTTACTAATTTGGTTAGCCCAATCTATATGTAAATTAAAGTCACCCATGATGACTGCTGTGCCCTTACTGCATGCTTCTCTAATTTCCCTTTTAATGCCGTCCCCAACCTCCGTATTACTGTTTGGAGGTCTATATACCACTCCAACTAACGTTTTCTGCCCCTTGTTATTTCTCAGTTCTACCCATACAGATTCCGCATCATCAGAGCTAATATCCTTCCTTTCAATTGTGTTAATCCCCTCTTTAACCAGCAATGCTACCCCACCTCCCTTTCTTTTTTGCCTATCTTTCCTAAATATTGAATAACCCTGGATGTTGAGTTCCTGCACCCTCTTCAAAATTGTAACTTTTAGTTCATGTTGCCTCTCTTCATTCTTCCTACCAAAATGAATCATTTCACACTTCTCTGTGTTAAATTTCATCAGCCACGAGTTTGCCCATTTCACCAATCTGTCTGTGTCCTCCTGAACTCTGTTACTATCCTCCTCATTGTTTGCTACATTTTTGCGTCTCATGTCATCTGCAAACTTTGAAATGATCCCCTGTATACCCGAGTCCAGGTCATTAATATACATCAAACAGAGCACTGGTCCCAACACCGACCCCTGGGAACACCACTGTAAACTTCCCTCCAGTCTGAAAAACAACCGTTCACCACTACTCTCTGCTTTCTGTCTCTTAACCAATTTTGTATCTATCCTGCCACTGTCCCTTTAATCCCATGGGCTTCAACTTCGCTTACAATTATGTGGTACTCTATCAGATCAAAACAGATCAAATAAAGAATTTGTGAGGAATTTCTCCAGAGTAGTGAGAATATGGAACTTGCTGCCATATGGAGTGGTTGAAGCAACTAGTGTTGATACATTTAAGGGGAGGTTTGGTGCATCCATGAGGGAGAAGGGAATAGAGGGATGTGGGGGCAGGGTGGGAAGAGGTGATTGGGAGGGAGGAGGCTGGTGTTGATATTAATTTAACACCAATGGCTTGTTTCTGTGCTGTAGATTTGATGTAATTCTCTGTAGTGCTGTGTATCATCCGACATGCACAGCGTCTGTCTTTGTAACCTAAACTAGTCCTAGTTTGGTTTGAATGGACCTCTGTGTCATCAGATTCAGTGAGTATGTGGCATGTTGTGTACTTATATATTCTGGGGGTTATTATGGCCAAAGGGTGAAAACAGGCATTAAATGGGTGCAGTGCTAATAAGACTAGCCTGTTAGAAAGTCTGGATTTAGCCCACAATTGTGATCCTAATTGCTGATGACCATAATTTGAACTTGCCTGGAGGTGAGAAACCAGAAACTGATTCGACCCAATTTTCATGGAGCCGTATACGTGGGCTCCTCGCACCCACTTCCACTGAAGGTGTGGAGTGCGCTGGCTGGCTCACAGAGGCACGTTGCAGGATGGCTCAGTGACCGAGGGAGAGGGCGCACAGCTTCTCAGAGGCGGTATTGGAGGTCCTGGTAGCAGAAGTCCAGAGGAAGAGGGATGTCCTGTACCTGCAGGGGGGAAGGACACCACCTCGCCCTCCTGTCCCTCCTGTCCCTCTCTCCTGCTACTGCTGGTACTGCTCTGCCTGGCTTCATGTCCTCCGTCCATTCCTCATCCAGACCAAGAGGGACCCCGAGCAAGCACTCCGTTTCTCCTGGTGACTCCTATAAGGTAGAGTAGCACAGCACTTACTCTTTTTAGGTGAAGTCCTCAGAGAATTTCAGAGATAAATGTTGCTCGAGTGTTGGTGAAATCTTGACAAAGTCTCCCATTGTGTTTCAGAGGTCCTCTTCACAGCTGCAGCAGCAATGAACATGAAATGGTGAGTAGCCCTTTAAGTGGTGAGTATCCCTTTAAGTAGCGCTTGAAATCAACATCAACGCCGTATTTCCTCGCAAACAGTTGGTCGCTGTTAACAGATGGCGTTAGTTGAAGGGCGCACTACCAAAATGCTGTGCAACCTCTTTAATGAGCAGTAGCAGGCATTTTAAGTTGCAATCAGCTGCTTAACGAGCCTCTGGGCAGCTGTTCCTAGCACTGGTGTCAACTCCTTTACCAAAATGGTGTCTTACGCTAAACCGGCCTTGCAGCTTAAGACCCCATCTTGGCCACCTCGGAGGCTCGTTAGCGTCTAAATTATTCGGCAAAAATTGCTCCCTCTATTCTTGAATCAATTAGCCCTGTTAGTAACAAGTGTCCAAAACATTGTTGGGTTTCATTATATTCTTTTTGTTAAAAAGGCTTGATAACATTCAACCTGTGGCTACTGACTTGCGATGAAACATGGTGGGGTGGATTACCACTTTTATTTACTGTAACTGATAGAGTGGATACAGAGAGAATGTTTCCACTTGTGGGGAAGAGCATAACTAGAGGCCATCAATATAAGATAGTCACCATGAAATCCAGTAGGGAATTCAGGAGAAACTTCTTCACCCAAAGAGTGGTGAGAATGTGGAACTTGCTACCACAGGGAGTGGTTGAAGCGAATAGTATAGATTCATTTAAGGGGCGGTTAGACAAGCATATGAGGGAGAAGGGAATAGAGGGTTATGCTGATAGATTTAGATGAGGAAAGACGGGAGGAGGCTCGAGTGGAGCATGAACGCCGGCATGAACTGCTTGGGCCGAATGGCCTGTTTCTGTGCAGTATATCCTATGTAATCCTACATAATCCTGTGTAATCCTGTGTAATGCTGTGTAATCCTGTGTAACTGTTCATGGAGCTGCTGTGCAGTTGGTATGAGGCTGAGATAAGAGATATGTCCCGTTCTGTATTGCAGAAAAGGGGTCTCCAGAGAGAGAGACCCAGCTCCTGAAGAGAATTCCCCAGAGTCTCCAGAGACAGAGACCCAGCTCCTGAAGAGAATTCCCCAGAGTCTCCAGAGACAGAGACCCAGCTCCTGAAGAGAATTCCCCAGAGTCTCCAGAGACAGAGACCCAGCTCCTGAAGAGAATTCCCCAGAGTCTCCAGAGACAGAGACCCAGCTCCTGAAGAGAATTCCCCAGAGTCTCCAGAAGCAAGGCTTTGGTGTCAGACAAACGCACACTGTTAGGATGGTAATGATGCTATTGTTTGTTTCCACTTAGGCGAGGTCCAAATCTAGGGGCCATAATTATAAGATAGTAACTAATAAATCCAATAGGGTATTCAGGAGAAACTTCTTTCCCAGAGAGTGGTGAGAATGTGGAACTCGCTCCCACAGGGAGTAAGTGAGATGAACAGTATAGATACATTTCAGGGGAAGCTAGATAAACACATGAGGGAGGGAGAAATGAATAGAAAGAAATGCTGAGAGGGTGAGATGAAGTAGGGTGGGAGGATGCTCGTGTGGAACATAAACACTGGCACGGACCAGTTGGGCCGAATGGCCTGTTTCTGTGCTGGACATTCTATGTAATTCTCTGTAAGTATCTTCACCCAACACCAGGGCAGGCTCACGGGTAGGGAGACTAAACCAAAACTGCAACGTTTGATCGGTCATGTGGGAGCACAACCTTTCCTGTCTAAGATAAAGATAGGCTATGGTTGATGGCTGATGTGACCTGTACATTAATCTTTGCACTATCTTAAGTTTTCATTATGTTTAAAAGAAACATAGGGGTAAAAATTCACTTGGTTGCGCCTCCCTTTAGCGCCTTAAGAGGGCGCTAATGGGGCGCAAAGCCGCTAACGCCCGGGCGCAGCGATGTTTGCGCCGCTCGAGAACTTAACTTGAGATTGTGCGGCGGCGCTAAAACTTACCGCTGCGACCACCTGCGCGCGCAGATTGTGACGTCATTCCATGGTGCAACGCCCTTGTGGCGCCCCGTAGCAGAAATTGAGTGGCGCCCCCTGCCTTACCGCCTGGCGCTTCCAACGACCAGAAGACTGGAACGCTATCAATCGCTGTGGGGCTGGGGGGGGCGCTATTTAAAGGGGGCCTCTTCCTGTCTTTTATTGTTGGTGGCATTTTTGAACTACGCATTCTGAGAGAGAGAGGGAGAGACTTCTGGAGAGATTCAACGTTGTGTGAAGGAGTTTTGGGTACTGAGCAGCACTTTGCAGGTTCATTTTGATTTGCCATTCCTTGTATCGATTTAGCAGAGACTGTGGGAGCTGCACTCTGAGCTCTTTGCCTGGTACTCTCCAGTGTACTTTCCAGCACATTTGATGTGCAAGTCTCTCCAGGCCGAGATTCAAGGCTGCAATGAACAGGATGTGGATGGAAAGCAAGATTAACCATCCCCTTTAAGAACTGGCCCGTGCCATTGTGTGTGTGTTCCATTGCTGACTGACATTACATGAGCTTCGCCAGGGCTCCGAGTTAGCGCCTCACTGCTCGCCCTTTGCGCCTTAAGAGAGGTGTGCAGCGCCTGCTTTAGCGCTCCACTCACCTCCCGGGGCGGTAAAAGTGAAGTTTCCTGTCAGTGCCGATAATTAGCGCCAGGCGCTAATATTTGCGTCCGGACGATATTTGCGCCCCAAATGGGGCGTGACCTAATTTCTACCCCATAATGTTTCTCAGTGTGTTTGAGATATGCCAACGGACAGATTTCAAAGGAACCTGTAGCTGACCCAGAAATAGTTTCAGCAAGACTTTGGGTTTGTGGCTGAGATGGGTGTCGGTGGTGGTGAGGGGGGGGGGGGGGCGGTGGGGCTGGGGGCCTGGGGGAATAAGGTTACTGTGGATTCTGATAAACTGTGTAAACCAAAGCATTGCTCCTACTGCAAGATTAATTGGCCGGCCTCCCTCACATCCTTTGAGAATTCTATTGACCTTTTAAATTCTACCACACTGGACCTTGAAGCACTCTCAATCTTCTGAAGCATATTATATATTGGCTTTTCACGCATCTCGGTGAAATTTTAAAAAATTCCGAGATTACGATTCTCAGGATAGTTCTAGTTAGGTGAGATAATCAAAATCAATTTGCATTAACTGGGCAAAATGACATTCGGATCGAAATCGGAATTTTTCAGAAGGGTCCCACTGTCTGTGACTGTATGGAACTATCACAGCTACAGTTGCAGCATTGAGGCGATGTTAGTAGTAAGAGAGATATTGAAGCTCCAGCTCTCGGCTGTGCTTTTAATGGGGTTGCTAAGCAGAATCCGGTCGATTCTCCCCGGATACCGAGGGAAAGATGATCTTCAGAAAAGAAAAGTTGCCATTTATGAAACGCTTTATCACATCTTAAAAACCTCTTGAACCTCTTCACCTGCAATGAATTAGTTTGAAGTACAGCAACTCCTGTGAAGTAGGCAAATGCAGCAGCCATGGTACGGAAAGCAAGATCCCACTAATTGCAATGAGGTTAATCTGTTTTTTTGGTGGTACATGGCTGGGGTGGGGGGTGAATGATGGCCATGTCACAGGAGAACACACTGCTCCTCTTTAAATACTGCCTTTGGAACTTTCATTTCTGCCTGAGCTATTAAAACACAAGTGGCATTGGTTTAGCGTCTCAACAATCATTTGCATTTATATCGTGCTTTTAACATGCTGAAGTGCTTCACAGGAGCGTTATTAGACAACATTTGATACCGAGCCACATAAGGAGCTATTAAAAAGACAGATGGCTAAAAGCTTCATCAAAGAGGTAGGTTTTAAGGAGCGTCTTAAAGGAAAAGAGAGAGGTAAAGAGGAGGAGCGGTTCAGGGAGGGAATTCCAGAGCTAAAGCCCAGGCAGCAGAAGGCACGGCCACCAATGGTGGAGTGATGAATATCGGAGACAAGAAAGAGGCCGGAATTGGAGGATCACAGAGATCTCAGAGGGTTGTCGGGCTGGAGGTGGTTACAGAGATAGGGAGGGTTGTAGGGCTGGAGGAGGTTACAGAGATCTCAGAGGGTTGTCGGGCTGGAGGTGGTTACAGATATCTCAGAGGGTTGTAGGGCTGGAGGTGGTTACAGAGATAGGGAGGGTTGTAGGGCTGGAGGAGGTTACAGAGATCTCAGAGGGTTGTCGGGCTGGAGGAGGTTACAGATATCTCAGAGGGTTGTAGGGCTGGAGGAGGTTACAGAGATCTCAGTGGGTTGTAGGGCTGGAGGTGGTTACAGAGATAGGGAGGGTTGTAGGGCTGGAGGAGGTTACAGAGATAGGGAGGGTTGTAGGGCTGGAGGTGGTTACAGAGATAGGGAGGGTTGTAGGGCTGGAGGAGGTTACAGAGATCTCAGAGGGTTGTCGGGCTGGAGGTGGTTACAGATATCTCAGAGGGTTGTAGGGCTGGAGGAGGTTACAGAGATCTCAGTGGGTTGTAGGGCTGGAGGTGGTTACAGAGATAGGGAGAGTTGTAGGGCTGGAGGAGGTTACAGAGATAGGGAGGGTTGTAGGGCTGCAGGTGGTGACAGAGATCTCAGTGGGTTGTCGGGCTGCAGGTGGTTACAGAGATAGGGAGGGTTGTAGGGCTGGAGGAGGTTACAGAGATAGGGAGGGTTGTAGGGCTGGAGGAGGTTACAGAGATCTCAGATGGTTGTAGGGCTGGAGGAGGTTTTTTTTTAATTTGTTTATGGGATGTAGGCGTCGCTGGCAAGGCTGGCATTTATTGCCCATCGCTAATTGCCCTCGAGAAGCTGGTAGTGAGCCGCCTTCTTGAACCGCTGCAGTCCGTGTGGTGAAGGTACTCCCACAGTGCTGTTAGGGAGAGAGTTCCTGGATCTTGACCCAGCGACGATGAAGGATCGGCGATATACTTCTAAGTCAGGATGCTGTGTGACTTGGAGGGGAACTTGGAGGTGGTGGTGTTCCCATGCATCTGCTGCCCTTGTCCTTCTAGGTGGAAGAGGTCGCGGGTTTGGAAGGTGCTGCCGAAGAAGTTTTGGTGAGTTGCTGCAGTGCATCTTGTACATGGTGTACACTGCAGCCATGGTGCGCCGGTGGTGGAGGGAGCGAATGTTTAAGATGGTGGATGGTGTACCAATCAAGTGGGCTGCTTTGTCCTGGATGGTGTCAAGCTTCTTGAGTGTTGTTGGAGCTGCACTCATCCAGGCAAGTGGAGAGTATTCCATCACACTCCTTACTTGTGCCTTGTAGATGGTGGAAAGGCTTTGGGGAGTCAGGAGGTGAGACACTCGCCACAGAATACCAAGCCTCTGACCTGCTCTTGTTGTCACAGTATTTATGTGGCTGGTCCAGTTAAGTTCCTGGTCAATGGTGACCCCCCAGCATGTTGATGGTGGGGGCATTCGGCAATGGTAATGCCGTTGAATGTCAAGGGGAGGTGGTTAGACTCTCGCTTGTTGGAGATAGTCATTGCCTGGCACTTCCGTGGCGCAAATGTTACCTGCCACTTATCAGCCCAAGCCTGAACGTCGTCCAGGTCTTGTTGCATGCTGGCATGGACTGCTTCATTACCTGAGGAGTTGTGAATGGAACTGAACACTGTGCAGTCATCAGCGAACATCCCCACTTCTGACCTTATGTTGGAGGGAAGGTCATTGATGAAGCAGCTGAAGATAGTTGGGCCTCGGACACTGCCCTGAGGAACTCCTGCAGCGATGTCCTGGGGCTGTAATGATTGACCTTCAACCATCACAACCATCCCATGGCCGCTCTTGCTGCTGCCGCTGACTCACCGGCAGCAGTGCGAGCGGCCCTGGGAGGAGCCTGAGCGACAGCGGGGAGTATAAGGAGTGGGAGACAGAGCGAGGCCCAGACTCACCAGCAGCAGAGAGAGCGGCCCTGGGAGGAGACTGAGCGACAGCGGGGAGTATAAGGAGCGGGAGAGAGAGCGAGGCCCAGACTCACCAGCAGCAGAGAGAGCGGCCCTGGGAGGAGCCTGAGCGACAGCGGGGAGTATAAGGAGCGGGAGAGAGAGCGAGGCCCAGACTCACCGGCAGCAGCGCGAGCGGCCCTGGGAGGAGCCTGAGCGACAGCGGGGAGTATAAGGAGCGGGAGAGAGAGCGAGGCCCAGACTCACCGGCAGCAGCGAGAGCGGCCCTCAACAGGCAACATTCGAAAGTGACGTCAGAGTTTAAATGTGATGTCGGCACAAGGGAAGCAGCTGATTGGTGAGTAGTGGGTGTTTTTTTTTTACGTTTAAAGCTTATTCTGTTAAGTTAGTTCTTCGTCTTTGAATAAAGGTTAGTACTTAGTCTTTTAAATAGTCTGTTAGATAAAGCAATGACAGGAATGGCAGAGTAGCTCAGTCGAGCAGAGTGCACATCCTGTGGCATGTGGAAAGTCATGGACGCTTCGCGTTACATGGATGACTACATGTGCAGTAAGTGTCACCAGCTGCAACGACTCGAGCGACGGTTTACGGAGCTTGAGCGCCAACTGGAGTCACTGTGGTGCATCCGCGAGGCTGAGAACTACGTGGATAGCACGTTTAGTGAGGTGGTCACCCCGCAGCCTAAGAGAGAGCGGACAGAGAGCAAGTGGGTGACCACCAGGCAGAAGAAGACCAGGCAGGCAGGAGGGCATCTCACTCTCCAACCGGTATTCTATTGAGTACTGGTGGGGGCGATGGTCCCTCTGAGGAGTGCAGTCAGTGCCAAGTCCTCGGCACCATGGGTGGCTCCGCTGCACGGGGCGGGGGGAGGAAAAAGAGTGGAAGAGCAATAGTGATAGGGGATTCAATAGTTAGGGGAGCAGACAGGCATTTCTGCGGCCACAGACGTGACTCCAGGATGGTATGTTGCCTCCCTGGTGCCAGGGTCAAGGATGTCACCGAACGGCTGCAGAACATTCTGGGGGGAGAGGGTAAACAGCCAGATGTTGTGGTCCATATTGGTACCAATGACATAGGTAGAAAGAGGGAAGAGGTCCTGCAGGCAGAGTTTAGGGAGCTAGGGAAGAGGTTAAAAAGCAGGACCTCAAAGGTAGTAATCTCCGGATTACTCCTGGTGCCAAGTGCTAGTGAGTCCAGAAATAGGAGAATAGAGCAGATGAATGCGTAGCTGGAGAGATGGTGCAGGAGGGAAGCTTTAGATTCCTGAGGCATTGGGACCGTTTCTGGGGGAGGTGGGACCTCTACAAGCCGGTCGGGTTGCACTTCAACAGAGCTGGGACCAATATCCTCGTGGGAGGGTTTGCTAGTGCTGTTGGGGAAGGTTTAAACTAGCTTGGCATGGGGATGGAACCTAAGAATAGAGTCAGTAGGGAGGGAAGAAAAACTGGAATTGGAAAACAAAAAGGTAGTAAGTAAATTGGTAGGACAGAGGAATCAAGCGCTAGATAGTAGTCAACAAGGAGGTTTGCCTGTACTAAATGGTATATACAGGAAACTCTTTATTAACCGGCACCGACGGAACCGGCGTGGTGCCGGTTAATCAAAAAGTCCGGATAATGGAGAGTTATATCTCCCAACGTACGAGAGCCCCGTACACACTGACATGCGCCTGCATTCGGAGCTCCGTCTCCCCGGGGACCGCCAGCTGACCATCTGTCGTGTCCGCTGCCTACCCGGGCTGCACATTCCCCTCCCAATCTACATGCTCTGATACAAGGCAAATACCTCGGGGTTTTTTTTAAAGTTATTTTTAAAGGATAGATGAAGGAAAACCCCGGTTACCTACTCAAGAATTTTGCCGGTTAAGAGAGATTTCCGGTTATTTGGGTGCCGGTTAAAAGAGAGTTTCCTGTACTTCAATGCAAGGAGTATAGCGAACAAGGCAGATGAGCTGAGGGCACAGGTAGATACTTGGGACAATGATATTATAGCTATTACAGAGACGTGGGCTGAAAGAGGGGCAGGTATGGCAGCTCAACATTCCTGGTTACAGGATTTTCAGACGGGATAGAGAGGGAGGTAAAAAGGGAGGGGGGGTCACGGTATTGATTAAAGAAACTATTACAGCTGTGAGGAGGGATGATATGTTGGAGGGATCATCAAACGAGGCCATATGGGTCGAATTGAAAAACAAAAAAGGGGCGATCACACTGCTGGAAGTGTACTACAGACCCCCAAACAGTGAGAGGGAGATAGAAGAGCAAATATGGAGACAAATTTCTGAGAAGTGCAAAAACTATAGGGCAGTAATAGTAGGGGATTTCAACTACCCCAATATTAACTGGGATAAAATTAATGTGAAGGGTATAGCGGGTGCGGAATTCCTAAAATGCATCCAGGAGAATTTTTTTAGCCAGTATGTAGCAAGCCCAACAAGGGAGGGGGCGGTTCTGGACTTAGTTTTAGGGAATGAAGCTGGGCAGGTAGAAGGCGTATCAGTGGGGGAGCATTTTGGTGCTCGTGACCATAATTCTGTTAGATTTAAGGTAGTTATGGAAAAGGACAAGGATAGACCAGGAATAAAAATTCTTTTTGGGGAAAAGCAAATTTTGCTAAGCTCAAAGGGGATTTAGCCATAGTGGACTGGAAACAGCTACTTGAAGGTAAATCAGTGTCAGAGCAGTGGGAGGCACTCAAGGAGGAGATCCGGAGGGTTCAGACCAAACATGTGCCCTTAAAGAAAAAAGGTGGGACTAACAAATCTAGAGCCCCCTGGATGTCTAGGGACATACAGAGTAGGATAAAGAAAGAAAGGGAGGCGTATAATAGATACCGAGGGCTAAATACTCCAGAATCTTTAGAGTACAGAAAGTGCAGGGGTGCAATGAAAAAGGATATTAGGAAAGCAAAGAGAGAGCATGAAAAATTCTTGGCAAGTAAAATCAAGGAAAACCCAAAGATGTTTTATAAATATATTAAGAGTAAGAGGATAACTAAAGAAAGGGTAGGGCCTATTAGAGATCATGAGGGTAATCTGTGTGTGGAGGCGGGAGACATCGGTAGGTTTCTTAATGAATACTTTGCGTCTGTTTTCACAAAGGAGAGGGCCAAAGCAGACATTGCTATCAGGGAGGAGGAGTGTGAAATATTAGATTAAATAATCATAGCGAGAGAGGAAGTATTAAGGGGTTTAGCAGCTTTAAAAGTGGATAAATCCCCAGGCCCGGATGAAATGTATCCCAGGCTGTTAAGCGAAGCAAAAGTGGAAATAGCAGAGGCCCTGACCATCACTTTCCAATCCTTTCTGGCTTCAGGTGTGGTGCCGGAGGACTGGAGGACTGCTAATGTGGTACCCTTGTTTAAAAAGGGAGGAAAGGATAGACCGAATAATTAGAGGCCAGTCAGCCTAACCTCGGTGGTGGGAAAATTATTGGAAAGAATTCTGAAGGACAGGATAAATCTTCATTTAGATTAATCAAGGATAGTCAGCATGGATTGGTTAAGGGAAGATCGTGTCTGACAAACTTGATTGAATTTTTTGAGGAGGTAACAAGGAGGGTAGATGAGGATAGTGCATTTCATGTAGTGTATAGGGTCTTTAGCAAGGCTTTTGATAAGATTCCACATGGCAGACTGGTCACAAAGCCCATGGGATCCAGGGCAAAGTGTCAAGTTGGATTCAAAACTGGCTCAGAGACAGGAAGCAGAGGGTAATGGTTGATGGATGTTTTTGTGACTGGAAGGCTGTTTCCAGTGGGGTTCCGCAGGGCTCAGTACTAGGTCCCTTGCTTTTTGTGATATATATCAACGATCTTGACTTAAAAATAGGGGGGTATGATTAAGAAGTTTGCAGATGATACTAAAATCGGCTGTGTGGTTGATACTGAAGAAGGAAGCTGTAGACTGCAGGAAGATATCAATAAATTGGTCAGGTGGGCAGAACAGTGGCAAATGGAATTCAATCCGGAGAAGTGTGAGGTAATGCATTTGGGGAGGGCTAACAAGGAAAGAGAATACACATTGGGCCGAAAATTGATCCCGGGACGCGAGAGTACGCACTGCGTACTCTCGCGTATTCCCACTCCAATTGCCGGTTTTCTGCATGCCCTGCGCATGCGCTGAAAACCGGCAATTGCTCTTCTGAAAAGGGGGCGGGGCCTGGGTGCATCGCGTGCGCGCTACAGGCTGCGTGCACGCTGTGCACTTCATGCTTTGGACGCGCAGGTAAGTAGGGAAGATTTTGGAAATGTAAAAAGGAGGAGTAAGACCCGCTTTTAAGAAGGTAAGTAGTGAATTAAGTATTTTTTTGAATTTTTTTTTACATGTATATCTTTTTTAGAGACTTTAAAGACAGGTAAGTTTATTTTTATAACTTTTTAAAAGATTTTAAATTTTTTCAAAAATTTAATTTTTTATTTAAAATGGTTAATTTAATTAACTATACTTATTTTATTAATGTGATGGTTTTTTTTAAAATTTAATTGAGGTTTAGCTGTTATTTTGGGGGGGTGTAAGATTCATAGATTTCACAGTCATGCTGTGAGACTTATGAATGGAAGATGGTGTGCTGCCATTGGCTCTAACTGAGTCACGTGATCCCACAGCTCGCACGAATTCACTACGCCGCTGGGATACGCAAGCCCAGCACAGCTGATGTCTGGAACATCAAGTTCGTGCGAGCTGGATCTGAAAAAGCATAAGCGAGGTGAGACATCGCGGGGAAGGCTTACCCCCGCGGGAACAGAGCGAGATCAATTTCTGGGCCATTAAATGGTAGGACACTGAGTAGTGTAGAGGAACAAAGGGACCCTGGAGTGCATGTCCACAGATCCCTGAAGGTAGCAGGCCAAGTAGATAAGGTGGTTAAGAAGGCCTACGGAATGCTTGCCTTTATTAGCCGTGGCATAGAATACAAGATTGAGAGGTCGCACAACACCAGGTTATAGTCCAACAGTTTTATTTGAAATCACAAGCTTTCGGAGCTATCGATTTGCTCCTTCCTCAGGTGACTTCACCTGAGGAAGGAGCAAATCGATAGCTCCGAAAGCTTGTGATTTCAAATAAAACTGTTGGACTATAACCTGGTGTTGTGCGACCTCTCAATTTTGTCCACCCCAGTCCAACACCGGCATCTCCGCATCATAGAATACAAGAGCAGGGGGGTTATGCTTCAACTGTGTAAAACACTAGTTAGGCCTCAGTTAGAGTACTGCGTGCAGTTCTGGTCACCACATTACAGGAAAGATGTGATTGCACTAGAGAGGGTACAGAGGAGATTTACAAGGATGTTGCCGAGAGTAGAGAATCTTAGCTATGAGTAAAGACTGGATAGGCTGGGTCTGTTTTCCTTGGAACAGAGGAGGCTGAGGGGAGACCTTATTGAGGTGTATAAAATTATGAAGGGCATAGATAAAGTGGATAGAAAGGACCTATTTCCCTTAGCAGAGGGGTCAAAAACCAGGGGGCACAGATTTAAAGTAATTGGGGGAAGGTTTAAAGGGGATTTGAGGGGAAATTTCTTCACCCAGAGGGTTGTGGGTGTCTGGAACTCACTGCCTGAAAGGGTGGTAGATGCAGGAACCCTAACCACATTTAAAAAGAATTTGGATGTGCACTTGGGATGCTGTAACCTGCAGGGCTATGGACCAAGAGCTGGGAAGTGGAATTAGCCTAGATAGCTCTTTGTTGGCCGGCGTGGACACGATGGGCCGAAATGGCCTCCTTCCGTGCTGTAACTTTCTATGATTCTATGAGTATTGTAGGGCTGGAAGTGGTTACAGTGATAGGGAGGGGGGTGGGGCTGGAAGAGGTTACAGTGATAGGGAGGGGTGTGGGGCTGGAAGAGGTTACAGTGATAGGGAGGGGTGTGGGGCTGGATGAGGTTACAGAGATCTCAGAGGGTTGTAGGGCTGGAGGAGGATACAGAGATCTCGGAGGGCTGTAGGGCTGGAGGAGGTTACAAAGATTGGGAGAGTTATAGGGCTGGAGGAGGTTACAGAGATCTCGGCGTGTTGTAGGGCTGGAGGAGGTTACAGAGATCTCGGAGGGCTGTAGGGCTGGAGGAGGTTACAGAGATTGGGAGAGTTATAGGGCTGGAGGAGGTTACAGTGATAAGGAGAGTTGTAGAGCTGGAGGAGGTTACAGAGATGGGGAGAGTTGTAGGGCTGGAGGAGGCTACAGAGATCTCGGAGGGTTGTAAGGTTAATCCGGAGCCCTCAGTTCACTTTGTATTGCAAATTTAATTGATCCCTAAAACTTTCAGCACGCACCGATAAATCTAGAAACGTATCATTTTATTTTCAATCCAGTGGTCCATGTTATCGATGTTCCGGAAATGTGACCTCCCTGTCCTGTCAATGCAAACCTTGCTTGCCATGTACATTAAGGCAAGAGGATGGCCCTCTGTCAAAGGACTGTCCCCAGTGGATGTGTGAGCTCCCCAGTGCTGGCCCTTTGTTTAATTGCCACAGTTCAGCCAGTGAGGGCACCGAGTGCTCACACGGAAGCTACATTATGGAGTGGGAAGAATCAGTGTCCACTACATTGTCCTGGTGCTGCATCAGTCCCTTTGCTTTCTGCTGATCAAACCGAGTTTCTGTTTCCTTCTAAGCGTGTGCAATGGCCGAATATTTCTCAGGTGACCAGTGGTGATCACCTTTCAATGCAATTTGCTTTCATACGATGTCCAGTGAACTTGCAAAGTGATTGCAATGAATTGTATAATGCAGAGAGTAGAGATCACTATGCTTCAGCATTGTTACATTCTGGATAGATGCCATGCAGATCAGCCATGTGCATAACGTAGTCACACTGCTTTGAACCAGACCCGAGTTAGCATGTTTGGGTTGTGTGCTCTGTGAAGCTTTCACCAGGGATAAAGAAACAGCAAGCAGCACAAACTCCACTGAGTGCAAGAGACATCATTAGAACCGTCGAAACAGGCAGAGGCTGTTCTCTGTGCTACTTCCAGTGGCGTTCTCGCAGGCACTGACAGACCAGGTTCGGTGCAAATTGACATCAATTTTAAGAGACATGAAAATAGAAGCTGTAACGAGGACTTGAAGCTGTTTTCTTGCAGTATCGCACATGAAATTATTTGCAAATCACAATCCTATCCATTTGTACCCCAGTGTTGGTCCTGCCTTGTCATTAGGTGCTCCCTAACTGACTCTCTGCTTCTCACTCTCTTCATGCGCGGTGACTCTCTCATCTGAGTCCACATTCTTCCTCCAAGACAATTTGGTTTTTCCCTGTTTCCCCAGGGGTTGACAGTGCCTGTGTGATTTGATTCTAATATATTCCATTTATATACAAAAAATAAACAGCTCTCAGTGTACTGCATCGCATGTGATAGCGAAAATAAACACAATGCATCACCATCCTGTCAATAGTGACATTGTGCTTAGCGTATTCTTTATATTAAAATGAACTACTTTGAACAAGTAATTATACCTCAGTGTACGCTGGTGCCTGGATTAACTCCAGCATTGGTTACTGCAAGCACTGCCGTGATAAGAGTTGCTTCTCCTTTACCTCCTCCGCAGTGGGGAGTGGAGATAATGAAGGGAATGCTGCCTGCCCTGTGTGTAGACAGAGATCAAATCGGGATAATCAGGCTCACACAAGGGCATGCATTTACATTGTAAGGATTCATACAATTCCACCCCTTTAAAAATACAAACAACTTTAACCTCCCTTTCTCCCCAAGATTGCTTTGAAATAAAATGTCATTAGGCAATGCCTCGGCCATTTGTGTGTATTTTTAAAATTCCCATCCTACAAACTTTCACAGTCCTTATATAGAGACTCGCAAACTTTTTATTGTATCCCTGTCCTCTCCCCTTTTTTAAATCACTTTCCCAATTGAAAACCATCTCACTTTTGAAGACAATTGTTTGAGGCAAGGCCGGCATATATTGCCCATCCTTGTTGTTTTGCGAAGGTGGTGGTGGGCCTTCTCCTGGAACGGCTTGTGTCCATGTGGTAATGGTGCTTCCGCAGTAGTATTCCAGGATATTAGCCCAGTGATGGTGAAGGAATGGCGATATATATTCCAGTTAGGATGTTGTGTGCTCACAACCTTGCTTGGCGATAGAGTTCATGGGGCTGCAAGGTATGATTGAAGTAAGGTTGGTGAGATGCTACAGGGTATCCTGCAGATTGTACACACTGCAGCCACGGTGCACCAGCGATGGACGGGTGGATATTGAATCCAGGAATGGCGATTCAATGGCTTGCTTTGTCCTTGATTGTCGGGAGCTTCCCAAATGCGGCTGCACCAGTCCAGGCGAGTGGTGAGCATTCCTTCACACTCCTGATGGGATTCAGTTTATTTGTTTAATTTCGATCTTTACCACTTTTGTTTCTGGCATGGTGGGATCTGTCGCCAGAGGATTGAAGAACTGGCAAGTGTTGGTAGTCAGTGTCCAGGGCCAGGGGGAATCTTGGGTCCGTGGGTTCTGAAAACCCTTGACAGGAGTGGACTGATTGGCACTTCTAGCTCATCATTTATGGGTAGATTAACAGGCCTTTAATCTACTGTGAAACTGACCAGAGCTGAGAGGATGTCCATCAAGTCCCATGGACTAAGACAAAGAAATCCTACTCGTCTTTGCTCTTCCTGCTCACCTTTTATGAAGTGTACACGTCATGCACTGACAATTACAGACCTCGAGATATCTCTCAAGGTGCAGTTTTATGCTAGTTTACAATGAAGCACCATTGAAGACTTTAAAAATGATTGGATATAGGGTGGTGTGATGGGACAATGCTTGAACATACTTTGCACAGAGTGATAAGACTGGAGTTCATGGCTGTAATCTCCTACATAGCAAGCTGTCAATTACAATGACAAGGCTCCTAAAGAAATTCGGACAATTCTCCACAAGGTCATTAGTAAAATAATATGTCAAGTCACCTTGGACAATCTCGACACAGGCGGAACCATCAACATGAACCCCAAGGCTGGCGACGCCTCCCAAGTGTCCTTAGCAGAGGTTTAAGGGCAGGTTGACCACAAGCCCCCTTGGCAAGGAAGTGATACGTGCAGTGGGAGACATAGAAGTGAGGGAGAATAAAATCGAACTTAAAGGAATGAAAGAAAGGTTCCATCGTAAATGGATGTTTCTGTTGCTGCACGGAGGCAGTGGTAACAGTAGCCGGCAGTGGGAGGACTAAGATGTCTCCTTTACACTGCCCGCTCGCACTGTTATGGTGGGGAGAGGGGAAGGAATGTTAGAGACCACACATACATGGTCAAATACATAACTTCCTACTGCCACTGGAGCTTGTACTGATTCAGTGTGGCTAATGTCTCGTGTCAGTGAACAATCTGAAATCGGTTGGCCTAAGAATGAAATGTGTCAGAATGAGTCATTTTTACAGATGTATAAAGAAAAGTGTATGTGTTTTGAAAGGTGCCGAAAATAATCAAGTCTGAATCGAATCACTGTCTACGAACATCAATCAAGTTTACTAAGTTTTCTGCTGCCTGCTCAGATCAGTATTAAATAGTGGAATTGTTTTATTTTGGTAATAACATGTTTATTAAGTTTTATGTTTTAAAATCCACAATGTTCAGATGGAAGAAATTCCACAAATACCGAAGGTGGTGCAGCCCTGCTCAGGAACATGGCTCAGTGATAACGCTTTTGCTCTCCGAGTTAGAAGGTCGTGGGTTGAAGCCCCACTCCAGAGACTTGAGGCTGTAATCTAGGCTGACACTCCCAGTGCAGTGCTGAGGGAGTGCTGCACTGTCAAATGTGCCGTCTTTTGGGTGAGACATTAAACCGAGGCCCCATCTGCTCTCTCAGGTGGACATAAAAGATCCCATGACCCTATTCGAAGAAGAGCAGAAGAGTTCTCCCCTGTGCCTTGACCAATATTTATCCCTCATCCAACATAACTCAAACAGATCATCTGGTCAGTTATTTCATTACTGTTTGTGGGACCTTGCTTTGCTCAAATTTCCTGCCACCTTTCCTACATTACGTCAGTGGCGAGACTTCATTGGCTGTAAAGCTCTTTGGGAAGTTCTGTTGTGAAAGACGCTATACAAAAAAACAAGTCATTTCTTCCTTCTTTATCTCATTCAATACGCGTTATACAGCGTAACAAAAACATAAGAATATTAGAATTAGGAGCTGGAGTCGTCCATTCAACCCCTCCAGCCTACTCCACCATTCAGTGAGATCATGGCTGATCATCGGCCTCACCTCCACATTCCCGCCCCATCCCCATGTCCCCATATCCAAGGGGGAAAAATTGGGTTGCTTTGTGCCTCCGAGGGAGAGCTTACGGTGTGCAAAGCCCGTAGCGCCCCGTGGCGCTGCACCTCCGGCGATGATGTCCTCGCCGTGCGAAAGCACCCTGCTCGCGCCCCTGACCTACCGCCGGACGCTATGTCCGACAGGGTCAGGGTGCCGTGTTTGCGGCCAGGGTGGCGCAAATTAAAGGGCAGGTGCCGGGCAGCCATTTTATTTTGGGCCACCTGCCAGCACCTGCCCTCTCTGGCCTCCTCCTGCGGGGTGCCGGCCGCGATCGGTCAGCCCGGCGCTCCTCTTGAGTGCCGAACTCTTTTCCCGGCACCCCGCTCCCCGGTGGTCCAGCAGGGCCCCAGTGCCCGCTGCGCTAGGCCCCTCCCCTTTAATCAGGGGAGAGAGGACTGCAACATCTCGGCGTTACGTGCCGGCGTGCGTGGCGCTGTTGGATGTAGCACCGCGATGTTGAATGGGAGCGCCCCAAGAGGGAGGGGAACGCTTCCAGTAGCGCCCCGCCTCGTGCTTGGGGAGCCACCACTCAATTCACGGCACAGGGGCGCTAACTTTTTCAGGGCGCTAAAAGTAGGCGAAGTTAGCGCCCCAAAGGGGGCGCGACCCAATTTCCCCCCCCTAAAAATCTATCTATTTCAGCCTTGAATGTACTCAAAGAATCAGTATTCACAGCCCTCTGGGGCAGAGAATTCCAAAGATTCACAACCCTCTGAGTGAAGAAATTCCTCCTCATCTCAGTCTTAAATGACCTGAGACTACGCCCCCTAGTTCTAGACTCTCCAGCCAGGGGAAACTTCAAGATACATGCAGAAAATAAAGATTTGTTTCATTTATGTGCGTGTCAATAATGAGGAGGTAAAGGAACAAGTGGAAGATGTGGAACCAGCTGAGGAAGGCTCAACTGACTCGAGCACTGAGGAGTAAGTAACAGAAAAAGGAAATGAATGAGGAATGTGAGGAGGGACTTTCTGCTTTGGGGTTTCTGGAACCCGTCAGGAGCAGATATTGGGAAGTCACGCAGTCCTCCCCGTCATTTTCTCTCCGTTACGGGCATAATATCACTGGCTGGGGTGTGTGGCTTCATGAGATGCGCTCCAGCATGTACCGGGGGTGGAGGATAGCCTCCACAGACCAACAGGGCCGGACAGCCAGGTTCCATTGTGTCATTTCTGTGTAACTCTATTCTGAGCCTGAAAATTGGGCCAAACATTCCTAATTTGTTTCTTTCCCCAGAATTCCATTCTTCAGGGCTCTTGTAAATGTCTATTGAACCTTCCTGCACCATTGAAAGGTTTCTCTGTGGTAAAGGACACATGTTCATTCTGGCAGACTTCAAGTTTCCCGACCCATTGGTTGAAATTTTTGATTGACTCAATTTAATCTGCTTACCTGGGAATGAACTGAAGAGGAACTGGGTGGAGAAGTAAGTTTGGGGATATTGCGGGAAGGTGGAGTTGAGGTAAAAGATCAGCCATGATCTTATTGAATGACGGAGCAGGCTCGAGGGGCCGAGCGGCCTACTCCTGCTCCTATTTCTTATGTTCTTATGAGCAGGACAGGAGTTTGAATCCTGACCAGACTTATGGAGTTGAATGTCTCCTCCCTTTGTGATTTGTAAGGATTGAATTATGCTTCAATAGTCATAGAAACATAGAAGAGATAGGAGAGGTGATGAATGAATACTTTTCGTCAGTGTTCACCGAGGAGAGGGGCCATGTTCCTGAGGATGAGAGTGTGATAAAGGTGGATAGGCTGGAGGTGGTAGATGTTCTGAGGGAAGATGTTTTAGCAATTTTGAAGAACCTGAGGGTCGATAAGTCCCCTGGGCCAGATGGGATATATCCTAGGATTCTTTGGGAGGCAAGGGAGGAGATTGCAGAGCCTCTGGCTTTGATCTTTGGGTCCTCACTGTCCACGGGGATGGTGCCAGAGGACTGGAGAGTGGCGAATGTTGTTCCTCTCTTCAAGAAAGGAAATAGGAATGACCCTGGTAATTATAGGCCGGTTAATCTTACTTCGGTGGTTGGTAAGATAATGGAAAAGGTCCTGAGGGATAGGATTTATGACCATTTGGAAAGGGGCAACTTAATCAGGGATAGTCAACACGGATTCGTGAAGGGTAAGTCTTGCCTAACAAATTTGATTGAATTCTTTGAGGAGGTAACTAAGTGTGTAGATGAAGGTAGAGCAGTTGATGTCGTATACATGGATTTTAGTAAGGCGTTTGATAAGGTTCCCCATGGTCGTCTCATGAAGAAAGTAAGGAGTTGTGGGATAGAGGGAAATTTGGCCGAGTGGATAAGTAACTGGCTATCTCACTTCAGCAGCCAGGGGCATTCAGCCTCGGATATGCGGGTAAGCGTTCTCCAAGGCGGCCTTCGAAATACACGACAGCGCAAAATCATAGAGCAGAAACTGATAGCCAAGTTCCGCACTCATGAGGAGGGCCTCAATCGCGATATCGGGTTCATGTCACGATACAGAACGTGACTTGACATCATGGCCGGTCTTCCCAGGTGTTTTTTTTTAAAAAAGGCTAACACAAGAACCTACACAGATTGACAGGATATGCAGCCAGCAGGTGGTTTGACACGTTGGACCCCCTGGGACACATCTCATTGTCTTGGCTATGCTCTTTGATGTGGGAAAGATTTGAATATATTTTGTCTGTGTTTAAATTGTGAATTCTGGGAGATTCTCTCACTGCTAAACTTACCTGACGAAGGAGCGAACTGCTCCGAAAGCTTGTAAAATTAAATAAATCTGTTGGACTATAACCTGGTGTTGTGCGACTTCTCATTTTTATCTCATAAAAGGCAGAGGGTGGTGGTGGATGGAACATTTTCGGACTGGAGACCAGTTACCAGCGGTGTGCCACAGGGGTCGGTGCTGGGTCCTCTGCTGTTTGTGATTTTTATCAATGACTTGGAGGAGGGGACTGAAGGGTGGATCAGTAAATTTGCTGATGACACCAAGATTGGTGGAGTAGTGGATGAGGTGGAGGGCAGTTGTAGGCTGCAAAGAGACATTGATAGGATGCAGAGCTGGGCCGAAAAATGGCAGATGGAATTTAACCCTGATAAGTGCGAGGTGATTCATTTTGGTAGGGCAAATTTGAATAAGGATTACAGGGTCAACGGCAGGATTCTGAGGAACGTGGAGGAGCAGAGGGATCTGGGGGTTCATATCCACAGATCTCTGAAGGTTGCCACTCAAGTGGATAGAGCAGTAAAGAAGGCCTATGGTGTGTTGGCGGTTATTAACAGAGGTTTTGAGTTTAAGAACCGTGAGGTTATGCTGCAACTGTACAGGACCTTGGTGAGACCACATTTGGAATATTGTGTGCAGTTCTGGTCACCTCACTATAGGAAGGACGTGGAAGCATTGGAAAGAGTGCAAAGGAGATTTACCAGGATGCTGCCTGGTTTGGGGGGGAGATCTTATGAGGAAAGATTGAGGGAGTTGGGGCTTTTCTCTTTAGAGCGGAGGAGGATGAGAGGCGACTTAATAGAGGTTTATAAGATGATGAGGGGGATAGATAGAGTGGATGTTCAGAGACTATTTCCTCGGGTAGAGGCAGCTGTTACAAGGGGGCATAACTATAAGGTGCATGGGGGGAGATATAGAAGGGATGTCCGAGGTAGATTCTTTACTCAGAGAGTGGTTGGGGTGTAGAATGGACTGCCTGCTGTGATAGTGGAGTCGGACACTTTAGGAACTTTCAAGCGGTTATTGGATAAGCACATGGAGCACACCAGAGTGATAGGGAGTGTGATAGCTTGATCTTGGTCTCGGACAATGCTCGGCACAACATCGAGGGCCGAAGGGCCTGTACTGTGCTGTACTGTTCTATGTATGTAAACATAGAAGATAGGAGCAGGAGTAGGCCATTCGGCCCCTCGAGCCTGCTCCGCCATTCAATGCGATCATGGCTGATCATCCAAATTCAGTACCCTGTCCCTGCCTTCTCCCCATATCCCTTGATCCCTTTAGCTTTAAGAAATATATCTCCTTCTTGAATATATTTAATGAATTGGCCTCTACTGCCTTCTGTGGTAGAGAATTCCACAGGTTCACCACTCTCTGGGTGAAGAAATTCCTCCTCATCTCAGTCCTAAATGGCTTACCCCTTATCCTTAGACTGTGACCCCTGGTTCTGGACTCCCCAGCCATCGGGAACATCCTTCCTGTATCTAGTCTGTCTAGTCCTGTTAGAATTTTATAAGTTTCAATGAGATCCCCTCTCATTCTTCGAAACTCTAGCGAATATAAGCCTAATCGACCCAATCTCTCTTCATACGTCATTCCTGCCATCCTAGGTATCAGTCTGGTGAATCTTCGCTGCACACCCTCCATGGCAAGAACATCCTTCCTCAGATAAGGCGACCAAAACTGCAAAAGTCTTAACCCAATCTCTAGAGGAATAGAATGCAGAAGCGGGGAGGTAATATTACATTTATATAGCACCTTGGTTAGACCACACTTGGAGTACTGTGTGCAGTTCTGGTCTCCATACCACAACAAGGATATTGAAACACTGGAGAAAGTGCGGAAGAGATTCACAAGGATGTTAGCAGAATTGAGAGGATTCAACTATCAGGACAGATTGAGAACGCTGGGGCTCCGACATCTGAGGAGACCTGCTGGAGGATTTTAAAATTAAGAAGGGGTTCAATACGGTGGATGTGGAGAAAACGGTTTTACTTAAAAAAATGTAGCACCCAAAGAACAGGTTTCTAATACAGTCACACATCGTGCACGGGGGAAGCTCCCCACCTAATGCCTGTAGGCACATCTCCTTTCCCCGTGTCCCCTGCTTGTTGCATTGTACAGACTCTCGCTGGCTCTCTCCTGCTGCAGCTGCAGCGAGGTTCCTGCGATATATCATTTTCGGATGAGACCAGTACGGGACAAGAATAGAGATTGTGTCGCGGCCGGCAGCGTGATAAATACCAGCACAAGTGAAGCTGATTGGGTAAGTCATGAGCAACAAGGTTATAAGTGGTATATGATCAGTCTTGTGAAGTGGAGATGTTTATCAGGGTCTTGCCTGTCCCCAGTGATGAATTCCATTTAGAACAATTGCAGAGTGTTTTCAACCCAACAAAACAAAATGAGTAATTTTTGTCTGTAGCAAGAAAACTAACCACAGCTGCTTTGTGATGTGAAGCCAAGGACAATCACTTTCAGTTCTGACTGGTATTTTCTACAAAGTATTGGAGAAATATTAAATTGGCCTCCTTTACACCTCCAGTTAGTGCCTCCGGGGGGGCGATAGCGGGGTGCTAACGGCTTACCGCAAACCTGCATGGCGGGTAGCGCTGGCGCTAAAACTTACCGCCTCGATCTCCTGTGCCCCGGAGATTGTGATGTCATCTGGTGCGCAGTGCCCCGTTATCGCCCCGGATGTGAAATTCGCTCCCGCCCCCTGCAGCATCATCGGGCGTCAATAACGGCAGCTGCAGGAGGCATGGTCACCTCGGCCGGCCACTTGGGGAGCGCCAATTAAAGGCAGTCGTGGTCAGGTCGGCCAAAATGTAATAATGTCCCCAGTGTGGTGTATTCTGATTTTTTTCCAGCCTGCGATTGATCAGCCCTGCCCTCTTTTAGAGTGCTTGGGGCAGCTCTTCGCGGATCACAGGTGCCTTCACCGACCATTCCCAGCCTTACCTTGAAATTACCTCAGCACTGGCCCTTCCCTTTAAGGGAGGGAAGGAGCCTGTGAATCCGACAGCGTTGCACGGGACATTGTGCAGCGCTCTATCACTACCGCCCCTCTCGCTCCCTTTAGCGCTCCAAGGGAAGTGGCAGTGATTGATTTAGTGCTCCACTTCCCACCTGGAGCGCTAAACCGGAAGCTCCCGTCGGAATCAGTTGTGTAGCGCCCGGCGATACTTTTGCGCTCCCGCAAGAGTTATCGCCCCAAACGGGACGCAACGCAATTTCTAGCCCGTTGTCTGGCAGTGAGACACGGAAGGGCCACAAGTTTTCACAACTTTAATCGAGGTTTATTGGGAAATTTAATAGAGGTGTTCAAAATGATGAGGGATTTTGATAGAATAGAAGGGAGATGGCAGAAGGGTCAGTAAGCAGAGGACACCGATTTAAGATAATTGGCAAATAAACCAGAGGGCAGATGAGGAGAATATTTTTTTGTAAAGCGACTTACTATGATCTGGAGTGTGCTGCCTGAAAGGGTGGAGGAAGCAGATTCAATAGTAACTTTCAAAAGTGAATTGGATGAATACTTGAAACGGAAAAGTTTGCAGGGCTATGGGGAAAGAGCGGGGGAGTGAGACTAATGGATAGCTCTGCCAAAGAGCTGGCACAGGTACAATGGGCTGAATGGCCTCCATCTGTGCTATAAACTTGAGGTCATCTAAAACTCAACTGCCCGTGTCCTAACTCGCACCAAGTCCCATTCACCCGTCACCCCTGTGCTCGCTGACCTACATTGTCTCCAGTTAAGCAACGCCTCGAATTCAAAATTCTCATCCTTGTTTTCAAATCCCTCCATGGCCTTGCCCTTCCTATCTCTGTAATCACCCACAGCCCCAGAAACCTCTGAGATATCTGCGCTCCTCCATTCTGGCCTCTTGCACATCCCTGATTACAATCACTCCACCATTGGCGGCCGTGCCTTCAGCTGCCAAGGCCCTAAGCTCTGGAATTTCCTCCCTAACCCTCTCTACATCTCTTTCCTCCTTTAAGACGCTGCTTAAAACCTACCTCTTTGACCAAGCTTTGGTCACCTGCCCTAATATCTCCTTACATGGATCGATGCCATTTTTGTTTTAGAATGCTCCCGTGAAGCGCCTTGGCACGTTTTGCTATATAAGTACAAGTTGCTGTTGTTGTTGTTGAAGGAGTTTGTTTCTCTAGGCAGGCTGGCGTTGGTTTGTGGATCCATAGAGAGACAAGAGGTGATTAAAGTGTAAGATGGGGAGTTGGTTTGCTTGGGGAGTGAACAATGGCCAACTTGCTTATGTGTCTGGTCATTCAGAAAGAAACCTGCCATCTAGGTTTTGCAGAATGCTTCAGATTTCTGTGGGTCAGGGAGAGAGACACAAAAAATGGCAACTGTTGGCTGGACAGGGAAAGGACCTGTGCTGGGACATTGCCATTGTCAAATCACCTACCATCAACATCCTGGGGGTCAGCATTAACCAGAAACTTAACTGGACCAGCCACATAAATACTGTGGCTACAAGAGCAGGTCAGAGGCTGGGTATTCTGTGGCGAGTGTCTCACCTCCTGACTCCCCAAAGCCTTTCCACCATCTACAAGGCACAAGTAAGAAGTATGATGGAATACTCTCCACTTGCCTGGATGAGTGCAGCTCCAACAACACTCAAGAAGCTCGACACCATCCAGGACAAAACAGCCCGCTTGAGTGGCACCCCATCCATCACCTTAAACATTCACTCCCTCCACCACCAGCGTACCGTGGCTGCAGTGTGTACCATCTACAAGATGCACTGCAGCGACTCACCAAGGCTTCTTCGGCATCACCTCCCAAACCCGCGACCTCTTCCACCTAGAAGGACAAGGGCAGCAGGCGCATGGGAACACCACCACCTCCAAGTTCCCCTCCAAGTCACACACCATCCTGACTTGGAAGTATATCGCCGATCCTTCATCGTCGCTGGGTCAAAATCCTGGAACTCCCTACCTAACAGCACTGTGGGAGTACCATCACCACATGGACTGCAGCGGTTCAAGAAGGCGGCTCACCACCACCTTCTCAAGGGCAACTAGGGATGGGCAATAAATGCTGGCCTTGCCAGTGACGCCCACATCCCATGAATGAATAAAAAAAATAGGGACAGGAGGAGGCCATTCATCCCCTCGAGCCTGTTCTGCCATTCAATTCGATTATGGCTGATCTGTATCTTAACTCCATTTACCTGCCTTAGCTCCATATCCATTGATACCCTTACCCAATTAAAATCGATCAATCTCTGTCTCCAAAGCTCGAACTGTCCCAGCGTCCACAGCCTTTTGGGGGAGAAAGTTCCAGATTTCCACTACCCTTTTTGTGAGAAAAGTGCGTCTGATTTTGCTCCTGAACGGCCTGGCTGTAATTTTATGATTTTTCCCCTTTGTTCTGGACTCCCCCACCAGAGGACATAGCTTCTCTCTATCTACCCTATCAAACCCTTTTGTCATTTTAAACACCTCGATTAGATCATCTCAACCTTCTAAATTCAAGCCTAGTCTGTGCAACCAGGCCTCATGATTTAGCGATCTGTGTACACGGAGACCCAAATCTCCCTGCTCCTCCACAGTTCCCAGTCTCTGGCCACTAATATTCTGATTTGTCTTTCTTAAATCCAAAGTGGATAGCCTCACATTAAACTCCACCTGCTACAGTATTGTAGAATTCGCAATATATCGCGATTTTATTAATAAGGAGAAAACACAGAGTTTCGTTCAAACAGCTTTTATTTCAGTAGAATGCTGGCAGGTTTAAAGTGGACACAAGCAGCCTGTAAAATGGCCGGCGCACCTCGTGACAGAACATTCTAGACTTTTCAACAGGCAGACAAGATGGCGTTCCAATAAACATTTGTGCAAGATCGATTAAGATTCAGCACAGTGAAGATAATACACGAGACATTATGGGTTTGCAGTATACGCATAGATACTGAAATCGGTCTCCCAGGTACAAAGGAAAGCCATTGTACCGAGTAATCAAGGGCCCATCCAAAAGACATTAATATGTAAAATCCCAACGACTCTACGATGAGAGAGCCGTTAGCAGGTAGTTATACAGGACACTTGGAAGCCCCAAACCCCTCCAGGGAGAACACCGACCGATTTAACAATGGGAGAAATATTAACAGGTACTCAGACATTTACGAGTAGCCCCGAAACCCATTAAGAACGGAGATCACCCATACAAGACATTTGAGCGCCAAACCCTAAACAAAAGAATGGACATTATAGTTGGGCGGGAAACGGAAGATTTTGCACTATAATTGCAGGCTCCAAACCGTCCATTCTTTCTCTTGCTGCTCTTGCTGCTCTTATCATCGTGGCTGCTCCTGTGCTCTTATCCGGTCGATTCGTAACCTCGTGGCTGCTCCTGTGTACTCGTAGTTGGGCTCGCTCCTGCTTGCCTGTTGCCTCTTCTGAAAAGACTGTTGAACTTTCTGATCCGTTCGGATCTACCTCGTGTCGCGTAACGAAGACCTATATTGGTAACCGGTAGCGGAACCAAAGGCCCGAGATGAGATGAGGTGAGATGAGATGAGATGAGAAGAGAGGAAGACCATATCCATCGCCACGGTCAGTAAATCCCGACCGCGCCTGTAGGTCGATTAGCCAAGTTTTCCTCGCCAGGAAGACTTCTTCGAACTTGCAAGGAAACATATCGTATCGACGATATCGACAACTGTGCTCGAAGAGTACCTGTTAAACCAACCAATATAGATCTTCATCACAGCAGACGTCCCAGCCTGCTAGCCGGAGCAGCAGAAGCAAGTAAACAAGTGGGACCAGGAGATCTCCTGACCGACACGTGGGTGCTGCGGTGAAAAACATCCGATCAGCTATTCGGAATTTCTCCGAGTTATCACGAGTGGTGAGCATGAGTCTCGAAATCCTACGAATCTAGTTTAGGATAGATATTGATAGGGGAGGGTTTAAGGATTAAGGATATTTGTAATGTGTGCCCCTATTTACTTTGTGCCGTTCGTTCCTCGTTTCCCTAAGATCGACTATATAACTGTTTGTAAGATTGTACTGTCATTAATCTGTGCTTATGACATGTATTTCATAATCTTAAGTATCATGCAATAAAGATTTTCCATTTCGTACCATTCAAACCAAGTCTACATGAGTTTCATCTCCATTACTGCTCTCGCATCTAAGTCCAGTGTCTAGAACCGTAAGGGAGAGTGATTCGAACCACTCACAGGTGTGTCTAGTGTTCCCAGACTGGCTGGAGACCAGAACAGGCAACAAGGCCTAGACCCGCACTGACATACAGGCTGCACAGAGCCGCGTGAATCTCACAGGCTGCGAGACACGCAGGGTCAGAATCCCTTACAGAAAATGGCGACCGCAGCGAGAGGGTAGTGTGTTAGATTTTGGAATGACTGTACGAAATGTTATGCAGGAAAAGATAGCGGATTATGTGTTTGGAAAGGTTAATCTAACTAAGAAATGGATAAGTGAATTGTTAGCGGATAAGAGCCCACTAGAGGCAGCTGAAAGGTGGACAGATAGTAAAGAACATAGAAAGACACTTGAGAAAGCAGTCTGGCTTATGTGTTACAAAAGGCAGGTTCAGATTTCAAACCAGACCATTACAGCGCTAGTAGCTCGAATCAGTCATTTAGAGGGAGAAATGGAGGAGAAGGTTTCTGGAGGGGAGGTGCTCATTAAGAATTTAAATGAGTTACACCAAGAAAGCCAGGAAGTCTCCAGTCACCTTAAAACAAGGATAGATTATCTCGAGTGCCAGGTCACTGAGGCAAAATTGAATGAGAGCAGGTTAAAGGAAAGATGTAACCGCCAAGCTGCCCAGATAAGAACTCAAGAAGAGAGCTTGACGGGGGTTAGGGCGGCATATAAGTTGGCCCTTGAGGATAAGTTTCAGGGAGCCGATCATAGCGCCTGCCAAAGGGAGATAGAGCACCTCAAAAAGGCCGTGAACAATGCGAACGGCATGGTGTGCCTTATCAATCTGTCGGCGCACCAGCCGCTAGTAAATGAGAGATTTAGAAAATCCCCACCAAGTAAAGCAGAAGAAGTAGTAGTCACTGCACCCTCCGCGCCACCCAGCTATTCAGAAACCTGGGTTAGGGAGGAAGCAATGGAAGAAACAAAAGAGCCCATTGAAAAAGAAGTAGGAAAGGGATCGTTATATCCAGTAACGGGTATTAAAAGGGGCCCAAGCAGAAACGGTGGGGAAGAACCGGGGGATCTCCTCGGACAGCTGGTGTTGCCTCACAGTTCACATCAGCTGAGAGCTATGATAAATCACGTACGGAAGCTGACCGAGGCAGACGACCCTTCCGTACATTTCAGAGAAGTTGAGCAAGCCGCAGCCATTAACGGCTGCGATGATGGGGAAACAGCAAAAATGCTGCTGTTCTCATTAGACAGCTCGGTCCTTCAGTGTCTCTCAGGCGAGAGCAAGAGGGGAACCAAGAGTTATGAGGAATTAAAGAATGAGGTCCTGGAAGTGTTGGGGGCGAACGACGAAGGTCCGTTTGCTAGAGTGGGACAGACAGTGCAGATGGAGGGAGAACCCCCGAAAGTTTTTGCCGACAGGCTGTGGCCAGTATATGAGCGCAGCTGTCTAGGTGCGCCCGAGCGCGAAGATGTAGAAGGTTTAGCTTTAACTCATTGGCTTAGGTGCATAATAGCCAACAGTTTACCAGCCGTCAGAGAGCAGGCAAAAGCATGGTTTGATCCCAATGACCCCAACATTACGGAAGAGTCGGTCTTGAACCGACTCACGTTAGGTTATCGCAATATAAGGGGTATGGCAACACGTCCCCTTAAGGGAAGAGTACATGAGGTACGACCCGCAGCCCCGTATCAAAGAGAGTGGCATCAGGAGGGTAATCGCGCCCCACAGGCAGGTAATGCTTGTTACGGGTGTGGGAAGACAGGGCACTGGCGCAAGCATTGCAGGAACCCTTGGAAGGATTCCAAGGATAAAAATCCCGCGGTCCGAGCCCAGGCGCCTGTCCCGGCTAAGGAAGCCAAGGCACCCACCCCTCCTGACGACCTCGAAGCAGTGTTAGGAGCCATGCGCAAGCTGGTCTTGAATGCGCGTGGACAGGTGGCGGTCGCAACCGGCCCCGTAGGTGCCGCAGGACCGTCTAATAGTACCCCATGACTAGAACCGGCGCAGCCCGTCTACCTGTGTCCGCTTAGCTATGACGCGTGGAGGCGACCTGTGGTGGAGATGGAGGTAGAGAAACAGAAGGGTAGTTATTTGTTGGACACGGGAGCTTCTTGCACCATAATCCATACAGATAACCCTTTCGACTCGCCGCTATCTACCAAGGTCCCATTCACGTTAGCAGGGTTCACAGGAAAAGAACAGGCTGGCACGTTTTCCCTTCCGCTATCCATTCGTTTAGGAACACTTCGCCTTAAGTGGAAGTGTATACTGATGGCATGGCAAAAGGGGGGTGGAAGAGGTATCCTCGGGTCCGATCTCCTAGCGGGACACGGGATCCTCGTGGACCTCAGAAATCACTGTCTCTGGGGGGCTAAAGGTGAAAAAGGCGAGGTAATAGTGATTCCGGGGGAGGAAGAAACAGGGGTCCTGTGTACCGTACAGCCATCCGGAGGCTACGACATCAGGCTTATGGTCGCAGATGTCCCAACGGACATGCAAACGTACGTGTCAGATAATATGCACGCGTTTGCAACCCACAAGCACGATTGTGGGAGAGTGGTCGGGTTTGAGGTCAGCGTAGATGGGGACCCCATGACCCGACCCCAAAAGCAGTATAACTTCCCCAAAGAAGCAGAACCCGATATGGAGACAGCAATGTCCTCCTTGGTGCAGCAGGGCGTGTTGAGGCCAATAGCCACACACGTAAACTCCCCATTATGGCCGGTTAGGAAGCCGGATAATTCGTGGAGGGCCACGGTGGACTACAGAGTCCTTAACAGTAACATTCCCGCCTGCGCGCCCACAGTAGCAGCAGTTGCTGACCTAATAGGGAGCATCCCAGCGTCCGCGACCACGTTCACGGTGCTGGATATCTCGAACGGTTTTTGGTCCATCCCGCTGCGGCGAGAGGACCAGTACAAGTTTGCCTTTACTTTCAAAGGACAACAGTACACATGGAACTGTCTGCCACAGGGTTTCCACAATAGCCCCAGTATTTTTCATCAGTGTATGGCAGGAAGTTTAAAGGAGTTTAGTCAGCCCAATCAGATAGTACAGTATGTGGATGATTTGCTCCTATTTACGGACTCAAGGGAGGAGCACGGACCACTACTGGACGAGTTATTGGAGCTGTTAGCGAGAAAGGGTTTTAAAATAAACCCTAAGAAAGCACGTATCGGTCAGCGGGAAGTAAAGTTCCTGGGACTGACCATACGCGCTGGGGAAAGAGCCATAGACAAAGCAAGGAGGGAGTCGGTGCAAGAATTACCGATTCCCAACAATGTAAGGGGTGTGAGGTCCTTCTTGGGACTGACCGGTTACTGCAGGGATTTTATCGAAGATTATGCGGCCACAGCGGCGCCGCTCCTCCGACTCCTCCATAAGGGGGTGGAGTGGCTTTGGGACGAGGGCTGCCAAGCAGCCTTCGAGAAGTTAAAAAGGGATCTGCAGACCGCGCCAGCCTTAGGGGCCATAGATGGGGGGAAGGAGTTTTTCCTGGAGGTAGCTGCCAGCGGAGACAGCTTAAGCGCCGTACTGCTCCAAGAGCGTCACGGCAAGCTGAGGCCGGTTGTCTATTCATCCAGGGTATTAACGGATGTGGAGAGAAGTTTCTCCAATTGCGAAAGGCACCTTTTAGCCACGCATTGGGCTGTGAAAAGATCAGCGATCTTCACAGGGCTCTCTCCCATCACTCTCCTCACACATCACACACCAACTAAGATGCTTCTGGATGGGAGGATTAAAGACGGGACCGTAAGCAGCGCACGCATTGCGCGTTGGACCCTTCTTCTCTCCCAGTTGGATCTTAGAGTAAAAGGTCTTTGCGAGCCAAGGCTTGCGGCCAATCTGGTATACCCCGGTACAGCCCACCGGTGTTCGGTGGAAGGGGTGTGGGACGTCAACATAGGTTTACGGGCCGGGATACATCCCACTGGGCGCGAGATTTATGTTGATGGGTCTAGCACAGTATCTGCTGGCGAGCGACTCACAGGGTGTGGAGTTTATGACCCTGCGGCAGACCTTGCCCTGGCGATCAAGCTCCCTAGCACTAGGAGCGCGCAGCAAGCCGAGCTGTCTGCCGTGGTGTACGTTGTGACCCACCCAGACATTTTCCCAACCCCATACACGATTTGCTCGGACAGTATGTTCACCTGCAATTCGTGTACGGAATACCTGGCCATTTGGTCCCGCCGCGGATACACCTCCGCGGACGGGCGACCTTTAACGGTGAAGCCCTTGCTGGAAAAGATCTTAGCAGCAGCAGTGGGGGAGGAAGGAGAGATTTTCATCCATAAGGTGAAAGCTCACTCCTCCACAGAGCCCCGTGGGGAGGGCAACCGGCAGGCGGATGCGCTAGCCAGGGAGGGTGCCCGCGACGGCACTTTCTGGAACCCCTATAGGACCGGACCCATAGCAGCGGTCCGAGGCGGGGACGGGAATCCCGGGAACACCAGGGTAGCATTGCCCCTAGACCTCAAGACCGTCCAAACCCAGGATCCCGCCCTAAAAGCAGTCCTAAAAACGATTGCTGAAGGGAGGCAGGTAGAAGGTCCGTACAGTACGGCAACCCTCTCAGTTAAGGAAGGCATGCTGTTCCGCGAGGAGCAGTGGGTTGTGCCACAGCAGCACAGGAGGGAATTCCTCCAGTTGGCTCACGAGGGACCAGGGGCAGGGCACCCCGGGCCCGAGGTTACCTGGCAACGGGTAGAGCAAGCGGGATGGTGGCCAGGGCTCAGGGAACAAGTCCGCGAGTTCTGTGCAAACTGTCTTGTGTGCGCTGCAAACAACCCAGACCCCCAGAAAAGGAAGGTGCCCATGGGACACGTAAGAAGGGTAGAGGGACCATGGCAGTCGATACAGATCGACTATATAGGACCCCTGCCCACCACCCAGGGAGGTTATAAGTACTGCCTCGTCCTGGTGGATGTGTTTTCCAAGTGGGTGGAAGCCTTCCCTTGTCGAACAGCTACGGCACTGGGTACAGCAAAAATCTTGGTCCGGGAAGTGTTCTCGCGGTGGGGACTCCCCCGTTTTGTGGAGTCAGACCAAGGGAGTCATTTCACCGGCCAGGTGATGCAGAACACCCTCATGCTTTTGGGCATTGAAGGGAAGTGGCACGTAGCACACAATCCCCAGTCATCCGGGATTGTTGAACGTATGAACCGGACACTGAAGGAGAAATTGAGGAAAGAGACTAGGAACTCGCCCCAAAAATGGGCGGAGGTTCTGCCTTTAGTCCTCATGGGGGTCCGGGCCAGTCAGTCGAAAAGTACGGGGTATTCCCCGCACGAGGTGATGACTGGGAGGCTCATGCGAACCCCCACCCATGTGCTAGCGCCGGTGCTCACTGAGGGTCAGCTCCAAGAGATAAGCAGGGACAAGTTCGCCCAGACCCTCTTGGAGCGCCTAAAACAGGTGTATGAGCAGGCGGCTAGGAACATGGGAAGGCAGCATCAGGGCAATCGCTTATTGCTGGAACCCCGCAAAACGCGAGAGTGGGAAGTAGGAGACCAGGTCATGGTCAGAAACTACGCCAGAGTAGGGAGTCTGGAACCACTGTATATGGGACCCTACAACATTGTAGACAAGGCGAGTCCCATGGTTTACGCCGTAAAAGTACCACGGCGCACTAAGTGGTTCCACATAAACCAATGCAAACTGTACCAGCCAGGTGCGCAGGGGAAAACTACAGGGGTAAATCCCGCCAATGGGAAAGCACAGCCCCAGGTAGGACCACAAGGCACACAGGCAGGCATAGCAGCTTGCATCAGGGGAAGGGACATCCCGGACGATCATGCAGCGTTTTTCTGGAATTGGGGGTTAGACGAGGAAGAATTCAGGGTACCCGGGTCAGATGAGGATAGTGCAGATGAGGATAGTGATGACGACGGGTGGTTTCGGAGGAACGGTCCCTTTTACGATATGGAGGGGACGGGGGCTGCAGGTAGAGATCCACACAGGGTGGACACACGAGCTGCAGGTCCCGAAGACAGGAGGGAGGAGCTAGAGGAGGCAGGGCCAGCCGCTATGGGAGCACAGAGAGTACCGGTGTGGCTCCCAGAGATGTGGCCGCCCGCTTTGAACGTCCAGTCCTCAGGGAAGGCAGAGATCACGAGTGAAGGGCCGCCTGCTGGGCCGAGCAGGACGGAGCCACGAACTGCCAGCCCCGAGGTTAGGGAGGCGGAGTCAGCGGAGGCGGAGCCAGCGACTGTGATGGAACCCCAGGTCATCCCGATGGAAGTCTCGGAACCCGGTCCGTCCGTCACGGAAACCCCGCCCATAGCAACTCCCCGTAGGTCAAGTAGAGAACCCCAGCCCAGGAGGATGTGGTCATGTCCCCAGACTGCCCCAAGGCGAAAATTTAAGGTTAAGATAACCCAGGTACAGACCGGCCACATCGCAGCAGTAACAGGCTGCGGCAGATCAGAGGGAAGGGTCAGTGCCCTCCCACCGTCGGGAAGAGCTCGCAGCAGCCTTCTCAGAATTTAAAGGGGCCGCCCTGAGAACGGGCGGCACTGTAAAGTTATAGTTCTAAGTTTTAAGTTTATAGTTCAAGGTTAAGTTTTATGTTTTATTAAGGTTAAGTTTGTAGTGTTTTTAACAGAAAACGATAAAATGATGGGAGCTTTAAAGATAGGTTTAGTTGAAGTTTATTCAGCGAACGTTGAAGTTTACGTGAGGCGAGGTCAGGGGACCCGCTCACCCTTCACAAAAGCCAGAGACTCTTGCGAGGCTGGCTACCTCATTCTATCTGATCACAGGAACCAAGGAAGGATGGAACGAATTCTAGTATTGCTCGTGGCAATCGGATGTGGATTGGCCTATCGAGGCCGCACCAAGGATGTCGTGGTGTTTGGATGTTCCGGGGACACGGCCCCCATCGCGGTGGATGGGACCGGAAGACGGGAGGCAGAGGAGACCAGCACCTATTTCCACAAGGGAAGGTGGCCAGGATGGCTGGGAACGAACTCAACGGAGTATTCCAGCACATCGGGGTTTGCCTACAAGGAGACTTCTTTACTGTGCCCCAAAGTAAGGATCATCGCACCCAGGATCAGCGTCACCGTCGGCAAACGGATTTGTTTGACTTGTAGTGGGAAGGTCCCATTGAGCCGATGGTGGTGGCTGCGAAAGCTGAGCAAAACTATGAGGAACTCTTCGGTCGAGTGGGAACGACTGGGTAATAATACCCATCGGACAATTACGGGGACAGACGGACAAGTGAAAGTCTGTTGGGACAAATGGTGGGAACCGGATGAGGGAATTTATGTATGTATGTGGGGGTCAAAGTACGTTTGCCCCAAAGGCATCTCTATATTTTTTATTAATCAATGGCAGGATAACGGACAGGGGATGAGGTGGGATGCGAGCACCAGGGGGTGCGGAGCCCCATTCTCCCCGATCCCAGTAAATGCCACTGAGCTCATTACGCGCCCACGCAAAGCCCCGCCCACGATTCCGGTGGTTCTAGCTGAGGAAGAAGGGTGCCCTAAAACTAGTAAGGGACCCGGGAATGGTTTGGTACTGGTCCCCACAGACCAGATACTATTTCAGGGGGTACATTACGCGGTGGCCTCGGTGATTTTAAATCTCACTGAGGTGCGGTTACCAGAGTGGTGCCCCAAAAAGACGGAACAGTTGTACCAGGTCCTGTTGACCAAGATGTTCAGACAATTTTACGAATTTGATTTCGCGGAAATTGATAAAACAAGTTTGTACACCGCACCACAGGAAGTTTTGGATCAAGTAGGGAGGCAAAGAAGGGGTTTGGTGAACGATGCGTTCACTGCTTTTAACACAGGTACATCTGTGGTCAACGCTCTAGACAGTGTGGAGCTGCAGACCCAGATTAATGGTTTAAAGACACAATTAAAGGACATTCTAACAGATGAGAATAAAGTGGTAGGGTCGGGTCTACACGAGGACCAAGCCATGACCCTCCATTTAAAGGAAATTATAGCAGAGTTGGAGAAACATGCAAAGACGGTAAATGCCCTGATTAGGGAAGATCGGAATGCATCCGATCAAGCTGCGCAGAACGATGTGTGCGTGCTTTACGGGGCGTGGTTACTGGGCGAGGGCCGCAGTAATTTGGAGGATTTAAAACAAGGTTTGGTTCCGTCCTGGATAAGTAACAAACACCTGCGGGCGCTCCACCCTTTTCAGAACGCATTAAGTCCATGCCAGCTCAGGCTAGCTTCAGAAGCTTACCCAGTCCCCGTGGACTGCGGACGATCAAACCATACTATTATGGGAATAGTATTACGTATGCCGGTTTTGGGCGACACAGCAAAGCCCGCCCCGGTGTATCGGGTAGAGAACATTGGTGTCATTCAGGGGGGAGCCCACATTCGCTATGCAGCGGTTCCACCTTACGTCATCCGCTGGGAGCAAACGATGACAGGTACAGATCTCTCTGGTTGTCGTGGCAGGGGAGCACACATAATACTGTGTCCCCAGCACTTGAATGCCTTTTTAACACCACAGTGCGGGTTCAGAACGGCTGGCGCCAAGTCCATGAATTGCACCATGGAGGCAATGGCACAAGATCATGTGCCTCCGCAGGTAGCATACATCGGGGGTGGAACATATTGTGTTACCACTGCAGCGCAACACTACCAGCATGGAAACCGTAGCCGGTGTCCGGTGAGTGACAGCAGTTTCTGTTTTAAACCCAGGGCGGAAGTTCAAGTAGCACAACAGCGAATTATCCCAATCCCTGAACCATCCACTGTTCATCTCACAGTAAAAGAGAATTTCACCGACTTGCAGCGATTCGTCGCGCATTTTGGATACCTCATTCCCCCTCTCCCTGAACACCTCACCAAGCTTTTGAAAGCCGTCGCGGTGTCACAGAAACATTTTTACACATTAGAGCAGAAAAACTGTCGAAATAGGAACAGACATTCTGGATATAGTAGTTCCACCGTGGTGGAATCTGTTCACTAATATTGAAGTACCTTCATGGATCAGAATAGCCTCCCACATTTTAGTCGTATGCCAAGTTTTCATTGTAGTGTACCTATTGGTTGTACATTGTAAAAGAGACAAACGCCTCACCAAGCATGAAAACACGAGAGAGTGGCGAGAACGTTACGTGCGCGTGCACGATGAGAGCACCGTGTAATCGGAAAATGGCGTCACTCCCGCTCGCCACGTGCGCCGCGGAAGCCTGTACTCATATAAGATTTTCAGAGATTGTAAATACGTTGGGAACTCGACATGTTTTAAGAGTTGGTGTTGATTATTTTGGTGATGGTGTTACAGTTAAAATTGATTGTTTGGTTTTGGGTTCTGTTTCTCCTTTCCCTGAATAAAAGATGAATATACAGGTGATACGAGAGGCATCGGCCTGGTTACGCCGGGAAGGAAAACAAGTGGTGTAAGTTTAAGGGCAAATAATGCCTACGGTGATATAAAATGCAATTTTCTTGGGAAATGAGGACGACACAGAGACCCTAGCTAGGTTAAAGTTATGGGATTAATTTGCTGGATTCGGAGAAAAATCGAGATAATATTGCTCACCACTATGATTTTTGATACGATAAGCGGAGTTATTCGCATCAACAGGAGGGACTGTAGAATTCGCAATATATCGCGATTTTATTAATAAGGAGAAAACACAGAGTTTCGTTCAAACAGCTTTTTATTTCAGTAGAATGCTGGCAGGTTTAAAGTGGACACAAGCAGCCTGTAAAATGGCCGCCGCACCTCGTGACAGAACATTCTAGACTTTTCAACAGGCAGACAAGATGGCGTTCCAATAAACATTTGTGCAAGATCGATTAAGATTCAGCACAGTGAAGATAATACACGAGACATTATGGGTTTGCAGTATACGCATAGATACTGAAATCGGTCTCCCAGGTACAAAGGAAAGCCATTGTACCGAGTAATCAAGGGCCCATCCAAAAGACATTAATATGTTAAATCCCAACGACTCTACGATGAGAGAGCCGTTAGCAGGTAGTTATACAGGACACTTGGAAGCCCCAAACCCCTCCAGGGAGAACACCGACCGATTTAACAATGGGAGAAATATTAACAGGTACTCAGACATTTACGAGTAGCCCCGAAACCCATTAAGAACGGAGATCACCCATACAAGACATTTGAGCGCCAAACCCTAAACAAAAGAATGGACATTATAGTTGGGCGGGAAACGGAAGATTTTGCACTATAATTGCAGGCTCCAAACCGTCCATTCTTTCTCTTGCTGCTCTTGCTGCTCTTATCATCGTGGCTGCTCCTGTGCTCTTATCCGGTCGATTCGTAACCTCGTGGCTGCTCCTGTGTACTCGTAGTTGGGCTCGCTCCTGCTTGCCTGTTGCCTCTTCTGAAAAGACTGTTGAACTTTCTGATCCGTTCGGATCTACCTCGTGTCGCGTAACGAAGACCTATATTGGTAACCGGTAGCGGAACCAAAGGCCCGAGATGAGATGAGGTGAGATGAGATGAGATGAGAAGAGAGGAAGACCATATCCATCGCCACGGTCAGTAAATCCCGACCGCGCCTGTAGGTCGATTAGCCAAGTTTTCCTCGCCAGGAAGACTTCTTCGAACTTGCAAGGAAACATATCGTATCGACGATATCGACAACTGTGCTCGAAGAGTACCTGTTAAACCAACCAATATAGATCTTCATCACAGCAGACGTCCCAGCCTGCTAGCCGGAGCAGCAGAAGCAAGTAAACAAGTGGGACCAGGAGATCTCCTGACCGACACGTGGGTGCTGCGGTGAAAAACATCCGATCAGCTATTCGGAATTTCTCCGAGTTATCACGAGTGGTGAGCATGAGTCTCGAAATCCTACGAATCTAGTTTAGGATAGATATTGATAGGGGAGGGTTTAAGGATTAAGGATATTTGTAATGTGTGCCCCTATTTACTTTGTGCCGTTCGTTCCTCGTTTCCCTAAGATCGACTATATAACTGTTTGTAAGATTGTACTGTCATTAATCTGTGCTTATGACATGTATTTCATAATCTTAAGTATCATGCAATAAAGATTTTCCATTTCGTACCATTCAAACCAAGTCTACATGAGTTTCATCTCCATTACTGCTCTCGCATCTAAGTCCAGTGTCTAGAACCGTAAGGGAGAGTGATTCGAACCACTCACAGGTGTGTCTAGTGTTCCCAGACTGGCTGGAGACCAGAACAGGCAACAAGGCCTAGACCCGCACTGACATACAGGCTGCACAGAGCCGCGTGAATCTCACAGGCTGCGAGACACGCAGGGTCAGAATCCCTTACAGTATTGTTCATTCACGTAATCAGTTTATGTCCCTTTGCAATTTCCTGCTCCCATCCATACAACTTACTGTCCTTCCTAACATAGTGTCATCTACAAACTTGGATATACAAGTCTCTGGGCTAGAAATTCGGCCGCACAGTGCTCATATTTCAGGCGCTAAATGGCCTGCTAACCTTCTAATATGGCAGGCAGGAAACGCATGCTTATTATGAGCCAGAAGTGTATCGGTGGATGCGTTGATGTCTGGAGCGCACAGCAGCATGTTGCTAACCGGCAGGAAGGACCTCTCACCAACGCTAGTTAAAGGGGTCAAGTAGAACTTACAGCTTAGTTGCTGGTTTGTCATTTCAGGCTGCTTCTGGACATTTCTCGGTGTGTTTTATCACACTGGAAAGTTGCCTTTGTCTAAAGAGAGCAAGGTTTTGCTGCTCTTGCACTGTTGTTCTTGCTCTTTGCCTCATAAACAGTTTGACTGCAGTCATGGGTGGTCTGGTAAGGCTGCCTTTGGGGCTGGAGGAGGAGCAGCAAGGAAGACACCAGGGAGCAGGAGCAGCTGCTAGAAGAGGGAGGAGGAGGAGAAGGGCACTGGGCAGGAGGCCATATCCACAGCGGGTCTCCAGGGAGCAATTCTCCAACATTAACACAGTTTGCTGTTCATTGCTGTATCAGGGAGCTCCCGGAGGCTCTTTCGATACCAGGGGAACACCTACATCTCCTTCCCCATGGACAGAGCAAAGCTCGACAAAAGAGCACGAGGCTTTGGCCACATGACAGGCTTCCCATGGGCGCAAGGTGCCATAGACTGCACGCATATCGCCTGCTCCCCATCATCAGCCTGGCATCTTTATAAATCCAAAGTGATTCCACTCCCTCAATGTACAACTGGTTTGCGACCACAGGTAGTGCATCGTAGAGATCTGTGCCCGGTTTCCCGGCACCAATCATCCTGCGCCAGTCCTCTGTGTCACCTTTACTCCAACCAGACCATTAAGTTACAGGCTGGCTACTGAGTGACAAGGGATATCCCCTCTGGACATGGCTCATGACTCCTGTCAGGAACCCAGGCACAGCTGCAGAACAGGCCTGCAACGAGAGCCATGTTGCCACAACAACAACAACTTGTATTTATATAGCACCTTTAACGTGATAAAACGTCCCAAGGTGCTTCACAGGAGCGATTATCAACAAAATTTTACACCGAGTCACATAAGGAGTTATTAGGACAAGTGACCAAATGCTTGGTCAAAGAGGTAGCTTTAAAGAACGTCTTAGAGGAGGAGAGAGAGGTAGAGAGGCGGAGAGGTTTAGGGAGGGAATTCCCGAGCTTAGGGCCTTGGCAGCTGAAGGCACGGCCGCCAATGGTGGGGCGAAGGAAATCGGGGATGCTCAAGAGGCCAGCACTGAGATCTCGGAGGGCGTAGGGCTGGTGGGGATTACAGAGATAGGGAGGGGCAAGGCCATGGAGGGATTTGAACACGAGGATGAGAATTTTAAAATTGAGGCGTTGCCAGACTTGGAGCCAATGTAGGTCAGCGAGCACAGGCGTGATGGGTGAATGGGACTTGGTGCGAGTTAGGACATGGAGAGCAGAGTTTTGGATGAGCTCAAGTTTACAGCACAGAAGGAGGCCATTTGGTAGGGGAGGAGGATATGATAAAGAAGGAGGAGGAGAAGAAGAAGGTAGAGGAGGAGGAGAAAGTAGAGGAGGAGGAGGAGGAGAAGAAGGTAGAGGAGGAGGAGAAAGTAGAGGAGGAGGGGGAGGAGGAGAAGAAGGTAGAGGAGGAGGAGAAAGTATAGAAGGAGGGGGAGGAGGAGAAGAAGGTAGAGGAGGAGGAGAAAGTAGAGGAGGAGGGGGAGAAAGTAGAGGAGGAGGAGGAGGAGGAGGAGAAGGTAGAGGAGGAGGAGAAAGTAGAGGAGGAGGAGGAGGAGAAAGTAAAGGAGAAGTAGAAAGTAGAGGAGGAGGGGGAGGAGGAGAAGAAGGTAGAGGAGGAGGAGATAGTAGAGGAGGAGGAGGAGGAGGAGAAAGTAGAGGAGGAGGAGAAAGTAGAGGAGGAGGGGGAGGAGGAGAAGAAGGTAGAGGAGGAGGAGAAAGTAGAGGAGGAGGAGGAGGAGAAAGTAGAGGAGGAGGAGGAGGAGGAGAAAGTAGAGGAGGAGGAGGAGGAGGAGGAGAAAGTAGAGGAGGAGGAGGAGGAGGAGGAGAAAGTAGAGGAGGAGGAGGAGGAGGAGGAGAAAGTAGAGGAGGAGGAGGAGGAGGAGGAGAAGGTAGAGGAGGAGGTAGACAAGGAGGAAGAGGAGAAGGGGGAGGAGTCGGAGGAGGAGAAGTGTGTAGAGGAGGAGGAGGAGAAGGAGGTAGTGGAGGAGGAGGAGAAGAAGTTAGAGGAGGAGGAAGAGGTGGGGAAGAGGAGGAGGAGGAGGAAGAGATAGAGGAAGAGGAGGAGCAGATGGAGGAGAAGGAGGTGGAGTAGGAGGTGGAGGAGAGGGATTGTGATGTTGATAACAAACGGTGCGTATTATTGTAAAAACAGCAATATTTTAAGAAAGAGAAAATAAAACAATGTGATTGGAACCCACACAGTAGGGCTTCAGTGTTCAACAATCACACATTGTTACCAGCTCTCGATCCCTTCCGATAATCTTCATAAACCAAACCACAGACAGAAATTGTCCCCTCACCGGGTCTGATACTGTTTCCAAAATAAGAAAACAACAAAGACGCACTCAATTTTCATTGTAATAAATTGGATTCAGATGCTTCTCCCACCCCCTTCCTCCCATGATTTATGAGCTGAGCAATTCTCCATTAAATTATTAAAACTTTTGGTGCTTTTGATGACAAAAAAAACAGATGCGTCTTGATAAATGACGGCCAAATGATAATAGTCGGCAGCGAAAGCCATTACCTCAGCCTTATCTTTTATTATGACTAATGTACTGGTGAATGGATAGCCCGAACATTGTAAATGTGGAAGGAAATACAGTAGATTTTTCTTAAGTGCATCTGTCAGACTGGTAAATGTGAAAAGCAGAACATTCCAGAAAACACAATTGATTTTTAGGCAGTAAATCATACCCATTAAAAAATGCAATAGCCTTTCATTTCTATTCTCTGTGTCCTCTGCGTTCACTAATTCCTGTATGTAATTGGCACATATTAAGTTTTGGCAGCATGTGCTGATACTTGTCAGCTCAGTTAAGGCCTGATGCTCTGTAGAGCCATTTCTACACCCAACGTGTGTTCTGTGTTACTGTTTGCCTTCTTTCCCCAGTTTTCTCTGTTGGTTTACTGAAGGCACTAACTGTTGTCAAGTCAGCCGTGGCTCAGTGGGCAGCACTCTCTCCTCTGGATCAGAAGGTTGTGGGTTTAAATCCCACTCCCGAGACTTGAGCCCATAATCCATGTAGAGTGCTGAGGGACAGCTGCACAGTTGGAGGTGCTGCCTTTAAGATGAGATGTTAAACTGAGGCCCTGCCCGCCCTCTCAAGTGGATGTAAAAGATCCCGCAGACAGTATTTGAGCAGGGCAGTTCTACCTGATGTTCCCCCCAACATTCATCCCTCATTGATCTCATTGAAACATACAAGATTCTGAAGGGGAATTGACAGGGTAGATGCTGAGAGGTTGTTTCCCTGGCTGGAGTGTCTAGAACCAGGGGTCACAGTCTCAGAATAAGGGGTCGGCCATTTAAGACTGAGATGAGGAGAAATGTCTTCACTCAGAGGGTGGTGAATCTTTGGAATTATCTACCCCAGAGGGCTGTGGAGGCTCAGTCAATGAGTATATTCAAGGCTGAGAGCGATAGATTTTTGGACTCTAGGGGAATCAAGGGATATGGAGATAAAGTAGGAAGGTGGAGTTGAGGTCGATGATCTTATTGAATGGTGGAGCAGGCTCCATACGGCCTACTCCTACTCCAACATCACCAAAACAGATTAATCTGGTCATTTCTCTCAATGCTCTTTGTGGGATCTTGCTGTGTGTTATTTGGCTGCCATGTTTTCTACATTACAACAGTGACTACACTTCATTGACTGTAAAGTGCTTTGGTCATGGAAGGTGCTATACAAGCGTTAGTCTTCCTTTTTTTCTTTTGTTGCCAGGGCTATAGTTCCAGGACTAGTTCGTCTATGGGGCCAATCAGCGAGTCCCCCCTTTAGCTGACTGTTCACCTGGTATCACAGACTCGCCAGTTTGTTCTCAGCCGACGCCTACACATTCCCCATCAGGGTTGAGAGCCCTGGCTGATTTCACCACCCTCGCTCCCTCCCAACTCCCAAGCTGACTGGGCTGCTCTGGCCAATTGGAACGTTCAAACCATTGTCCTGGGTGAGGTCAGCAACAGTACAGGCCGAGTATTGAACCTGGGGCAGCGGGTTGCCAACTCTGGTTGGCCTTTTCCTGGAGGTTTCATCACATGACCTCCTGCCTCTAACCGGCCGAACAGGCTAATCTTTGCATCACCAATAATTTTATAACCGATAGATAGAAGTAATATCTCTATGATTATTCTGACGAGTTGCTCGTAGCAGTGTCCAGGAGATTAAACTTTAATTCCTGGAGACTCCAAGACAATCCTGGAGGGTTGGCGACCAATGTTCCCTGTAGTTTTTTGGGGGCCGCGTGGCCCCTTTAACAGGCGGTGCGGCCCATTCAAAATTCCACGCATGCACGTTTTTTTCAGTTTAAAAGCCGGCTCACCTGCTGGGCGGGACACCTGGAGTGCTGCACAGTCATGCAACTTGAAGAAAACATTGTTGGCAACCCTCTCTGGGACCGGCGTGGCCTGTAGGCCTCAGTTCCAGTCCAGGCGCTGGATTTGCTGGCTAAGCTTGGTTGAAAGGGCACTCGAGCTCCACGATTCTGTGGCTGCTGGAGAGTGCAGGATTTCCCCTTCACTGTGGAACTCCACACGCACCCCCGCCCGCCCCCTCCCCACCCTGTTTTGACCACCCTTCAGTCACAACCAGACACAAACCCAGGAAAATCTCTCCTTCTTTATCTTTGTCAAAAAAGGAAAAGCACCACTGGGGCACTTTACAGCATCATTGAGGAACACAGGAGCAGGAGGAGGCCATTCGGCCCCTCCAGCCTGCTCCACCATTCAATCAGATCACGGCTGATCTGTATCATAACTCCATCTACCCGCCTTTGATCCGTAACCCTTGCCCAACAAAAATCAATCGATCTCAGTTTGAAATTTTCAATTGACTCACAACCACAAGTCGTGGTACACATCGGTACCAACGACATAGGTAGGAGAAGGGACGGGGATTTAAAACAGGAATTTAGGGAGCTAGGTTGGAAGCTGAGAGCCAGTACAAACCATGTTGTAATTTCTGGTTTGTTGCCGGTGCCACGTGCTAGCGAGTTGAGGAACAGGGAGAGAGTGCAGATAAACACGTGGCTGCAGGGATGGTGTAGGGGGGAGGTTTTCAGTTATGTGGATAACTGGAGCACATTCTGGGGAAGGTGGGACCTGTACAAACAGGACGGTTTGCACCTGAACCAGAGGGGCACCAATATCCTGGGAGGGAAATTTGCTACGGCTCTTCGGGGGGGTTTAAACTAATTTGTCAGGGGGATGGGAAAAAGGGCTGTAGTCCAGGAGCCAGTGGTGAGTGTAGGGAGGTACTGAGGAGGGTATCAAGGTCGCAGGAATGTACCGGCAGACAGGAAGATGGCTTGAAGTGTGTCTACTTCAATGCAAGGAGCATCTGGAATAAGGTAGGAGAACTTGGAGCGTGGATTGGTACTTGGGACTACGATGTGGTGGCCATTACGGAGACATGGTTAGAACAGGGACAGGAATGGTTGTTGGAAGTTCCGGGGTATATTTGTTTCAGTAAGAGTAGGGAAGTTGGTAAGAAAGGTGGAGGAGTAGCATTGTTAATCAAGGATAGTTTAACAGCGGCAGAGAGGCAGTTCGAGGGGGATCTGCCGTCTGAGGTAATATGGGCTGAAGTTAGAAATAGGAAAGGAGCGGTCACGTTGTTAGGAGTTTTCTACAGGCCCCCAAATAGTAATAAAGATGTGGAGGAAGAAATTGCAAAGCAGATTATGAATAGGTGTGGAGGTCACAGAGTAGTTGTCATGGGTGACTTCAACTTTCCAAATATTGATTGGAACCTTTATAGGTCAAACAGTTCGGATGGGATAGTTTTTGCACAGTGTGTGCAGGAGGGTTTCCTGACACAATATGTGGATAGGCCGACAAGAGGTGGGGCCACGTTGGATTTGGTACTGGGTAATGAACCGGGCCAAGTGTTTGATTTGTATGTGGGAGAGCACTTTGGAGATAGTGACCACAATTCGGTAACTTTCACTATTGCAATGGAGAGGGATAGGGCCATAGGGAAGGGCAGGGTTTATAATTGGGGGAGGGGTAATTATGATGCGATTAGGCAAGAATTAGGGAGTATAAGATGGGAACAGAAACTATCAGGGAAAGGCACAAACGAAAAGTGGAGCTTTTTCATGGAGCAATTACTGCGTGTCCTTGATAGGTATGTCCCTGTCAGGCAGGGAGGAAATGGCCGAGTGAGAGAACCATGGTTCACAAAAGAGGTTGAATGTCTAGTCAAGAGGAAAAAGGAAGCGTATGTAAGGATGAGAAAACAAGGTTCAGTTGGGTCGATTGAGGGGTACAAGGTAGCAAGGAATGAGCTAAAAAAAGAGCTTAGGAGAGCTAGGAGGGGGCATGAGAAGTCCTTGGCGGGTCGGATCAAGAAAAACCCCAAGGCTTTTTACTCTTATGTGAGAAATAAAAGAATGACCAGGGTGAGGGTAGGGCCGGTCAAGGACAGTAGTGGGAACTTGTGCATGGAGTCAGAAGAGATAGGAGAGGTGATGAATGAATACTTTTCGTCAGTGTTCACCGAGGAGAGGGGCCATGTTCCTGAGGATGAGAGTGTGATAAAGGTGGATAGGCTGGAGGTGGTAGATGTTCTGAGGGAAGATGTTTTAGCAATTTTGAAGAACCTGAGGGTCGATAAGTCCCCTGGGCCAGATGGGATATATCCTAGGATTCTTTGGGAGGCAAGGGAGGAGATTACAGAGCCTCTGGCTTTGATCTTTGGGTCCTCACTGTCCACGGGGATGGTGCCAGAGGACTGGAGAGTGGCGAATGTTGTTCCTCTCTTCAAGAAAGGAAATAGGAATGACCCTGGTAATTATAGGCCGGTTAGTCTTACTTCGGTGGTTGGTAAGATAATGGAAAAGGTCCTGAGGGATAGGATTTATGACCATTTGGAAAGGGGCAACTTAATCAGGGATAGTCAACACGGATTCGTGAAGGGTAAGTCTTGCCTAACAAATTTGATTGAATTCTTTGAGGAGGTAACTAAGTGTGTAGATGAAGGTAGAGCAGTTGATGTCGTATACATGGATTTTAGTAAGGCGTTTGATAAGGTTCCCCATGGTCGTCTCATGAAGAAAGTAAGGAGTTGTGGGATAGAGGGTAATTTGGCCGATTGGATAAGTAACTGGCTATCTCATAGAAAATTGAGAGGTCGCACAACACCAGGTTATAGTCCAACAGTTTTATTTGAAATCACAAGCTTTCAGAGCTATCGCTCCTTCCTCAGGTGAAGTAAATTGGATACAGAATCGCCAGAGCATATATAGATGGAAAAAAAAGCATGTGTACTTTACAATTGCAGACCAATAAATTAAATCATCCTGACTATCTGCCGAGGTGTGATAAAGTTAATTAAGTCAGCCAGGAAGGTACCACATCAAAAGACATAGCAAGATACAACTGAGACAATGAGGTGTAGTCGCAGGGGTTCCAACGTGTCAAAAGCTGCCGTCTGTATGTAAAACGAAAAGCTTTAAAAAAAAATTTACTTTTTTACTGGGAAAATTTTTACTTTTTTACTGGGAATCACATCTGTGAACAAGCTAACGACGACTCGAGTCCGGATCACGTCATGTATCGTGACATAAACCCAAGATCCCGATTGAGACCGTCTTCATGAGTGCGGAACTTGGCTATCAGTTTCTGCTCGATGATTTTGCGTTGTCGTGTGTTTCTAAGGTTGCCTTGGAGAACGCTTACCCGCAGATCCGAGGCTGAATGTCCTTGACTGCTGAAGTGTTCCCCGACTGGGAGGTAACAATCCTGCCTGGCGATTGTTGCGCGGTGCTCGTTCATACGTTGTCTCAGTGTCTGCATGGTCTCGCCGATGTACCATGCCGCGGTGCATTCTTTCCTGCAACGTATGAGGTAGACAACGTTGGCCGAGTCACATGAGTATGTACCATGTACCTGGTGGGTAGTGTCCTCACGTGTGATGGTGGTATCTGTGTTGATGATCTGGCATGTCTTGCAGAGTTTGCCATGGCAGGGTTGTGTGGTGTCGTGGTCGCTGTTATCCTGAAAGCTGGGTAATTTGCTGCGAACGATGGTACTTCTGAGGTTAGGCGGCTGTTTGAAGGCAAGTAGTGGAGGCGTGGGGATGGCCTTAGCGAGGTGTTTGTCGTCATCGATGACATGTTGAAGGCTGCGAAGAACATGTCGTAGTTTCTCCGCTCCGGGGAAGTACTGGACGACGTAGGGTACCCTGTTGGTTGTGTCCCGTGTTTGCCTTCTGAGGAGGTCTATGCGATTTTTCGCTGTGGCCCGTCGGAACTGTCGATCGATGAGTCGAGCGTCATATCCCGTTCTTACGAGGGCGTTTTTCAGCGTCCGTAGGTGTCCATCGCGTTCCTCCTCGTCTGAGCAGATCCTGTGTATTCGCAGGGCTTGTCCATAGGGGATGGCTTCTTTAACATGGTTAGGGTGGAAGCTGGAGAAGTGGAGCATCGTGAGGTTGTCCGTGGGCTTGCGGTAGAGTGAAGTGCTGAGGTGTCCGTCTTTGATGGAGATTCGTGTGTCCAGGAATGAGACCGATTCTGAGGAGTAGTCCATGGTGAGTTTGATGGTGGGATGGAACTTGTTTATGTTATCGTGTAGTCTTTTCAGTGATCCTTCGCCATGGGTCCAAAGGAAGAAAATGTCGTCGATGTATCTGGTGTACAGCGTTGGCTGGAGGTCCTGTGCAGCGAAGAAGTCTTGCTCGAACTTGTGCATGAAGATGTTGGCGTATTGGGGTGCGAATTTGGTCCCCATGGCTGTTCCGTGTGTTTGGGTAAAAAAATGGTTGTCGAAGGTGAAGACATTGTGGTCAAGGATGAAGCGGATGAGTTGTAGGATGGTGTCTGGAGATTGGCTGTTGTTGATGTTGAGTACTGAGGCTGTTGCAGCGATGCCGTCATCGTGGGGGATACTGGTGTAGAGTGCCGATACGTCCATCGTGGCAAGGAGTGTTCCTGGTTCAACTGGTCCGTGGGTGCTGAGTTTCTGTAAGAAGTCTGTAGTGTCGCGACAGAAGCTGGGGGTTCCCTGTACGATGGGTTTCAGAATGCCCTCGACGTATCCAGAGAGGTTCTCACACAGGGTTCCATTGCCTGATACGATAGGACGTCCGGGTGTGTTGGCTTTGTGTATCTTTGGGAGGCAGTAGAAGTCTCCCACGCGGGGAGTACGTGGGATGAGAGCGCGTAGGATGTTTTGAAGGTCTGGATCGAAGGTCTTGATCAGTCTATTGAGTTGGCGGGTGTGTTCTTTGGTCGGATCTGCGGGTAGCTGTCTGTAGTGTTCCTGGTTGTCCAGTTGTCGGTATGCTTCTTTACAATAGTCCGTTCTGTTCTGTATGACGATGGCTCCTCCTTTGTCCGCTGGTTTGATGACAATGTTGCGGTTGGTCTTGAGAGCGTGGATGGCATTGCGTTGTGCTCGGGTGACATTCTGGACTGTCTTGTGAGTGCGGCTGATGAATCTGGCGTTGATGTATTTCCTGACAGCTTGAGCATACATGTCAAGCTTGGGGCAGCGACCCTCCGGAGGGGTCCAGTTTGACTCTTTTTTCTTCGGTTGCTGCACTGCGAGTCCCTCTGTCTGCTGTTCTGGATCATTGATTGTCTCATTGGGTTTGTTGCTGACATCTTGGGATTTGTGGAAGTATTCCCGGAGCCTCATTCTCCTGATGAATTCCTCCGTGTCTGCCGCGAGACCGATGGGGTCCATTTTGGTGGTTGGGCAGAACTTGAGCCCTAGGGCGAGAACTTCGATTTCGTCTGGTTGAAGGATATGGTCCGACAGGTTGACGATGGACTTCCCTGTGGTTGCAGCCGTGGTACCGGGGGAGGCTTGGTTGCTGCTGGTGGTGATGCCGAGTTTCTCAAGCTTCCTGTTCTCAAGCAGGAAGCTTGAGAAACTCGGCATCACCACCAGCAGCAACCAAGCCTCCCCCGGTACCACGGCTGCAACCACAGGGAAGTCCATCGTCAACCTGTCGGACCATATCCTTCAACCAGACGAAATCGAAGTTCTCGCCCTAGGGCTCAAGTTCTGCCCAACCACCAAAATGGACCCCATCGGTCTCGCGGCAGACACGGAGGAATTCATCAGGAGAATGAGGCTCCGGGAATACTTCCACAAATCCCAAGATGTCAGCAACAAACCCAATGAGACAATCAATGATCCAGAACAGCAGACAGAGGGACTCGCAGTGCAGCAACCGAAGAAAAAAGAGTCAAACTGGACCCCTCCGGAGGGTCGCTGCCCCAAGCTTGACATGTATGCTCAAGCTGTCAGGAAATACATCAACGCCAGATTCATCAGCCGCACTCACAAGACAGTCCAGAATGTCACCCGAGCACAACGCAACGCCATCCACGCTCTCAAGACCAACCGCAACATTGTCATCAAACCAGCGGACAAAGGAGGAGCCATCGTCATACAGAACAGAACGGACTATTGTAAAGAAGCATACCGACAACTGGACAACCAGGAACACTACAGACAGCTACCCGCAGATCCGACCAAAGAACACACCCGCCAACTCAATAGACTGATCAAGACCTTCGATCCAGACCTTCAAAACATCCTACGCGCTCTCATCCCACGTACTCCCCGCGTGGGAGACTTCTACTGCCTCCCAAAGATACACAAAGCCAACACACCCGGACGTCCTATCGTATCAGGCAATGGAACCCTGTGTGAGAACCTCTCTGGATACGTCGAGGGCATTCTGAAACCCATCGTACAGGGAACCCCCAGCTTCTGTCGCGACACTACAGACTTCTTACAGAAACTCAGCACCCACGGACCAGTTGAACCAGGAACACTCCTTGCCACGATGGACGTATCGGCACTCTACACCAGTATCCCCCACGATGACGGCATCGCTGCAACAGCCTCAGTACTCAACATCAACAACAGCCAATCTCCAGACACCATCCTACAACTCATCCGCTTCATCCTTGACCACAATGTCTTCACCTTCGACAACCATTTTTTTACCCAAACACACGGAACAGCCATGGGGACCAAATTCGCACCCCAATACGCCAACATCTTCATGCACAAGTTCGAGCAAGACTTCTTCGCTGCACAGGACCTCCAGCCAACGCTGTACACCAGATACATCGACGACATTTTCTTCCTTTGGACCCATGGCGAAGGATCACTGAAAAGACTACACGATAACATAAACAAGTTCCATCCCACCATCAAACTCACCATGGACTACTCCTCAGAATCGGTCTCATTCCTGGACACACGAATCTCCATCAAAGACGGACACCTCAGCACTTCACTCTACCGCAAGCCCACGGACAACCTCACGATGCTCCACTTCTCCAGCTTCCACCCTAACCATGTTAAAGAAGCCATCCCCTATGGACAAGCCCTGCGAATACACAGGATCTGCTCAGACGAGGAGGAACGCGATGGACACCTACGGACGCTGAAAAACGCCCTCGTAAGAACGGGATATGACGCTCGACTCATCGATCGACAGTTCCGACGGGCCACAGCGAAAAATCGCATAGACCTCCTCAGAAGGCAAACACGGGACACAACCAACAGGGTACCCTACGTCGTCCAGTACTTCCCCGGAGCGGAGAAACTACGACATGTTCTTCGCAGCCTTCAACATGTCATCGATGACGACAAACACCTCGCTAAGGCCATCCCCACGCCTCCACTACTTGCCTTCAAACAGCCGCCTAACCTCAGAAGTACCATCGTTCGCAGCAAATTACCCAGCTTTCAGGATAACAGCGACCACGACACCACACAACCCTGCCATGGCAAACTCTGCAAGACATGCCAGATCATCAACACAGATACCACCATCACACGTGAGGACACTACCCACCAGGTACATGGTACATACTCATGTGACTCGGCCAACGTTGTCTACCTCATACGTTGCAGGAAAGAATGCACCGCGGCATGGTACATCGGCGAGACCATGCAGACACTGAGACAACGTATGAACGAGCACCGCGCAACAATCGCCAGGCAGGATTGTTACCTCCCAGTCGGGGAACACTTCAGCAGTCAAGGACATTCAGCCTCGGATCTGCGGGTAAGCGTTCTCCAAGGCAACCTTAGAAACACACGACAACGCAAAATCATCGAGCAGAAACTGATAGCCAAGTTCCGCACTCATGAAGACGGTCTCAATCGGGATCTTGGGTTTATGTCACGATACATGACGTGATCCGGACTCGAGTCGTCGTTAGCTTGTTCACAGATGTGATTCCCAGTAAAAAAGTAAAAATTTTCCCAGTAAAAAAGTAAAATTTTTTTTAAAGCTTTTCGTTTTACATACAGACGGCAGCTTTTGACACGTTGGAACCCCTGCGACTACACCTCATTGTCTCAGTTGTATCTTGCTATGTCTTTTGATGTGGTACCTTCCTGGCTGACTTAATTAACTTTATCACACCTCGGCAGATAGTCAGGATGATTTAATTTATTGGTCTGCAATTGTAAAGTACACATGCTTTTTTTTCCATCTATATATGCTCTGGCGATTCTGTATCCAATTTACTTCACCTGAGGAAGGAGCGATAGCTCTGAAAGCTTGTGATTTCAAATAAAACTGTTGGACTATAACCTGGTGTTGTGCGACCTCTCAATTTTGTCCACCCCAGTCCAACACCGGCATCTCCGCATCATATCTCATAGAAGGCAGAGGGTGGTGGTGGATGGAACATTTTCGGACTGGAGACCAGTTACCAGCGGTGTGCCACAGGGGTCGGTGCTGGGTCCTCTGCTGTTTGTGATTTTTATCAATGACTTGGAGGAGGGGACTGAAGGGTGGATCAGTAAATTTGCTGATGACACCAAGATTGGTGGAGTAGTGGATGAGGTGGAGGGCAGTTGTAGGCTGCAAAGAGACATTGACAGGATGCAGAGCTGGGCCGAAAAATGGCAGATGGAATTTAACCCTGATAAGTGCGAGGTGATTAATTTTGGTAGGGCAAATTTGAAGAAGGATTACAGGGTCAACGGCAGGGTTCTGAGGAACGTGGAGGAGCAGAGGGATCTGGGGGTTCATATCCACAGTTCTCTGAAGGTTGCCACTCAAGTGGATAGAGCAGTAAAGAAGGCCTATGGTGTGTTGGCGTTTATTAACAGAGGGTTTGAGTTTAAGAACCGTGAGGTTATGCTGCAACTGTACAGGACCTTGGTGAGACCACATTTGGAATATTGTGTGCAGTTCTGGTCACCTCACTATAGGAAGGACGTGGAAGCATTGGAAAGAGTGCAAAGGAGATTTACCAGGATGCTGCCTGGTTTGGGGGGGAGATCTTATGAGGAAAGATTGAGGGAGTTGGGGCTTTTCTCTTTAGAGCGGAGGAGGATGAGAGGCGACTTAATAGAGGTTTATAAGATGATGAGGGGGATAGATAGAGTGGATGTTCAGAGACTATTTCCTCGGGTAGAGGCAGCTGTTACAAGGGGGCATAACTATAAGGTGCATGGGGGGAGATATAGAAGGGATGTCCGAGGTAGATTCTTTACTCAGAGAGTGGTTGGGGTGTGGAATGGACTGCCTGCTGTGATAGTGGAGTCGGACACTTTAGGAACTTTCAAGCGGTTATTGGATAAGTACATGGAGCACACCAGAGTGATAGGGAGTGTGATAGCTTGATCTTGGTCTCGGACAATGCTCGGCACAACATCGAGGGCCGAAGGGCCTGTACTGTGCTGTACTGTTCTATGTTCTATGTTCTATAACCTCAGCAGCTTTTTGGGGGAGAGAGTTCCAGATTTCCACTACCCGTTGTGTGAAGAAGTGCTTCCTGACATCATCCCTGAACGGCCTGGCTCTCATTTTAAGGTTCTGCCCCCTTGTTCTGGACTCCCCCCACCAGAGGAAATAGTTTCTCTCTATCTATTCTATCAACTCCTGATCTCCTCGAAGGGACAAGGAAGGCCTTGTCGAGCCCTGCTTCGGGCCCAGGAGAAGGTGATTGCTGTTCACCCCTCAATATGTTCTGCCTCTGACAACCACCTTCTGCACCCTGAAGGGTGTTGTGCCTGTTTTTCGGGGGTACTTTGGGCGTGAAGCTCATCAATTTAGCATTGGGATGAGCTGCACCTGATGCTGCAGGTACCATCAAATTCATTGAGTCCTGAGCGGAGGCCTAAAAACAGGCGTTCGATCCCTTGAATACGTGAATTAGGGGCCTAACGCCTGTTGAAAGACCCCATCAAGAAATTAGTTGGCGATGAGCGGGATCGGCATTGGGCCTTCCCCGCCCAGGATTCTTCAGAGCCCCCGGTGGGAGGAGGAGGAGGAGGAGGAGGAGGAGGAGGAAGGGCAGGAGGAGGGGTAGAAGAATGAGGAACAGGACGAGGAGGAGGGGCAGGATGAGGAGGAGGAGGAGGAGAAGCAGGAGGGGCAGGAGGAGGGGGTGGGGGAGGGGGAGGAGGGGGAAGAGGAGGAGGAGGAGGAGGACGAGGAGGAGGAGGGGGAGGAGGAGGAGGGGGAGGGGAGGAGGAGGAGGAGGGGGAGGAGGAGGAGGGGAGGAGGAGGGGGGAGGAGGAGGAGGAGGAGGGGGAGGAGGAGGAGGAGGAGGAGGGGGGGAGGGGAGGAGGAGGGGAGGAGGAGAGGGAGGAGGGGGGAGGGGGAGGAGGGGAAGGAGGGGGAGGGGGAGGGGGAGGGGAAGGAGGAGGGGGAGGGGGAGGAGGGTGGGTAGGTGAGGGGGGGAGGAGGAGGGGGAGGTGGAGGAGGGTGAGGAGGAGGGGGAGGAGGAGGAGGGGGGAGGGGAGGAGGAGGGGAGGAGGAGAGGGTTGAGGGGGGAGGAGGAGGAGGAGGGGGAGGGGAGCATGGGGAGGAGGAGGAGTGGAGGGGAGGGTGTGGGGGAGGGGGAGGGGAGGGGTAGGAGAAGGAGTGGAGGGGGAGGGGAGGGGGAGGGGGAGGGGAGGGGAAGGAGAAGGAGTGGAGGGGGAGGGGAGGGGGAGGGGTAGGAGGAGGAGTGGAGGGGGAGGGGAGGGTGTGGGGAGGTGGAGAGGAGGGGTAGGAGAAGGAGTGGAGGGGGAGGGGAGGGTGTGGGGGAGGGGTAGGAGGAGGAGTGGAGGGGGAGGGGAGGGGGAGGGGAGGGTGTGGGGGAGGGGTGGGGGAGGAGGGGGAGGGGTGGGGGAGGAGGGGGAGGGGAGGGGGAGGGGAGGGTGTGGGGGAGGGGGAGGAGGGGGGAGGGGTGGGGAGGAGGGGGAGTGGAGGGGTGGGGGAAGGAGGAGTGGAGGGGGGTGCAGGACTGATAGCCCCACTCCACAGGAGTTGTGATCGACCCCCCTTCCCCGAAGCCCGCTCCACTCTCCGCCCACGGGTCTTCCCCGAGGGCCACTGTCGGTCAGGCCGGTAACCCCGACAACAATGTCTTCTTTCAGCCTGAGCTGCCTGTTGAGGTGTAGCCAGCAGCGGACTCCTCCCCCACTGTCCTGGCCTATATTTATCCTTCAACCATCGTCACTAAAAAACAGATTAATTCGGTCATCTATATCATTGCTGGTTGTGGGATCTTGCTGTGCATAAATAGTCTGCCACGTTTCCTACATTGCATCATTACACTTCAAAAATACTTCTTTGGCTTTGGGACATCCAGATGTCCTGATCTTGTGAAAGGCGCTATATAAATGTAAGCTGTTTCTTTCCTTGGATCAGGATTTGACAGCAATTGTTGATAAAAACTTAGCAATTTGTTCATCTTTGTTACCATGTGTCCATTCCTTTAAAAATATATTTTACTCACAGGTGGGTAGGAAAGCTTTGCTCTCAAAACAAGATGTGGTAATAGATTGACTCCTGCTGGCTTCAGTGAAATGAGTGTTTAAAAGCGAGGTAGCCAGGGTAGAGCTGAAGCTTGGTTGAGGTGTCTCTGTCCAAGTGGATCAGGAATTCTCTGCAACAAAAGAGAATGGAAAGTGACTTGCTGCATTAACATTCTGTGTTTCTACATTTGCTCTGGGACCAGCTGTATGGCCCATAGAGCAAAGGATGGCAGCGGATGGCCAAGGGCAAAGTTGCACAGAAAAGGAGCTTCCGAGGGAGCAGCCAGCCCAGGAGCCAAATGGTTGCACTTTGATCTTCCTGGCTGCAATGCTCCATCTCACCCTCAGTAAGCTCCCCGCTGGAGTGGAGCTAATTTACAGAACTAACGGGAAACTGTTCAACCTCCGTCGCCTACAGTCCAGATCCAAGGTTGTCCCATCCTCTGTCGTCGAATTACAGTATGCAGACGACGCTTGCGTCTGCGCACACTCTGTGGCCGAACTGCAAACCATCGTCAACACCTTCACCGAAGCATACGAGAGCATGGGCCTTACACTAAACATCCGTAAGACAAAGGTCCTCTACCAACCTGCCCCCGCCACATAGTACTGCCCCCCCGATTATCAAAATCCACGACAAGGCCTTGGACAACATGGACCACTTTCCATACCTTGGGAGCCTACTGTCAACAAGGGCAGACGTCGATGACTAAGTCCAACACCGCCTTCAGTCTGCCAGTGCAGCCTTCGGTCGCCTGAGGAAGAGAGTGTTTGAAGACCAGGACCTCAAACCCAGCAACAAGCTCATGGTCTACAGAGCAGTAGTGATACCCGCCCTGCTGTATGCTTCAGAGACATGGACCATGTACAGCAGGCACCTCAAAGCACTGGAGAGGTACCAGCAACGCTGCCTCCGCAAGATCCTGCAATTCCATTGGCAGGATAGGCGCACCAACGTCAGTGTTCTCGCTCAGGCCAACTTCCCCAGCATCGAAGCTTTGACCACGCTCGATCAGCTCTGATGGATGGGTCACATCGTCCGCATGCCCGATACGAGACTCCCAAAACAAGCACTCTACTCGGAGCTCCGGCATGGCAAGAGAGCCCCAGGTGGGCAGAGGGAACGCTTCAAGGACACCCTCAAAGCCTCCTTGAAACATCCCCACTGACACCTGGGAATCCCTGCCCCAAGACCACACGAAGTGGAGGAGAAGTATCTGGGAAGGCGCCGAACACCTCGAGTCTCTTCGCCGGGAGCAAGCGGAAGCCAAGCGCAAACAGCGCACGGAGCACACGTCAACCCAAGAACCCCACCCACCTGCCCCTTCAACCACCGTCTGTGACAGAGACTGTAGGTCCCGCATTGGACTCATCAGTCACCTGAGAACTCATTTTTAGTGTGGAAGCAATTCATCCTCGGTTCCGAGGGATTGCCTAAGAAGAAGAGAAGGAGATGGCCCGTAATTTCCGATAGGAGGCTTCCTATCGGAAAAAAAGCTACGAATTTACCTGAAGGCTCCCGAGGTCTGGACACTTGCGATCCTGGGCCTATCCGCGGGTGAATTGCGCAGGGCCCACGTATCCCAGGGACGCAGGCAGCTTGCGAGCGTCCCTGGCATCACGTGGGCCAGGCCAGCCAATGGGAGAAGGGAACCTCCCTTTATACATTTGACAAATAGACCCGTCAAATATATGAATGGAGATCAACCCCAAAACACAGTAAAACATTAAATACATTTAAAAAAAACATTACATTTTTTTAAATGAGTTAAAATTACATTAAATTAAATATCTTAAACAAACATTTAATTTTTTGAAAAAAGTTTTTTACGGGGCTAAAGTATTTTTAAATTATAAATAAATGAAATTTTTTTTTTTGTAACTTTTTTTCAACTCTTATGCTGGTAAAAGCAAGCCTTACGCAGGCTTTTACCAGGCATAAGATTTCGAAGGGTTTTCTGCGGGCGGAGGTTCTCCAGAGAGCGGAACTCTCCCCCCGCAGAGGCCCTTCTCCAGGGCAGGCGTTCGAAACATCAAGAGCATTCTTGACAGATCGGAAATGCCGGTTTTCAGCGAATGCGCTTCGCATGCCTGAAACCAGCATTTCCGATGTCCCTATGGGTGTGTACACAGCCCGTACACACCTGTAGGGATCGGAGAATATGGGCCTGTATGTTTGCTGCGAACTCCACAGTGTCAGCAGCCTCAGACTGACTGATGGTGTTTGCAGTCCGACGTGGTGACAGCTGATTGTTGTTTCTTTACAACCTCATATCCCCAGGCCCCAGTCAAACTGGGATTAACAATCTCACCTCCTGCCCGGCTCCAGCACAATCAATTTGCTCAAATTAATGATCTATTTCATCCAAATGAGTTTGTGGTTTCTCTACCTATCGCTTTCTCTCTCTGTCTCTCTCTCTTTCTCTCTCTGTCTCTCTCGCTTTCTCTCTCTGTCTCTCTCTCTTTCTCTCTGTCTCTCTCTCTTTCTCTCTCTGTCTCTCTCGCTTTCTCGCTCTGTCTCTCTCTCTTTCTCTCTCTGTCTCTCTCTGTCTCTCTCTCTTTCTCTCTCTGTCTCTCTTTCTCTCTCTGTCTCTCTCTCTTTCTCTCTCTGTCTCTCTCTTTCTCTCTCTGTCTCTCTCTCTTTCTCTCTCTGTCTCTCTCTCTTTCTCTCTCTGTCTCTCTCTCTTTCTCTCTCTGTCTCTCTCTTTCTCTCTCTGTCTCTCTCTCTTTCTCTCTCTGTCTCTCTCTTTCTCTCTCTGTCTCTCTCTCTTTCTCTCTCTGTCTCTCTCTCTTTCTCTCTCTGTCTCTCTCTTTCTCTCTCTGTCTCTCTCTCTTTCTCTCTCTGTCTCTCTCTCTTTCTCTCTCTGTCTCTCTCTCTTTCTCTCTCTGTCTCTATCTTACTCTCTGTATTTTCTCAATCTATTTCTCTTTCTATGTCTGTCTCTCACACTCATGTTGTCTTCCTCTATGTCTGCCTTTCTGCCTCTTGCTTTATGTCTCTCTCTCTCACTCGCTCTCTTTGTCTGTCTCTCAGGTAGAAATTGGTCATTTTACCAGATGGAAAACGGGAACAAAATAACCAAATTTGCATGGCTTTGCCATATTGGCCTCAGACTATTTTCAGGTGTCTGGGGCAGCCGCCTAAAATAGGCTACAGGCGCCTTACGTATGCTAATGAGAGGCCTAACGCCTGTCTCAGGTCCTCTCCTGGGAACTGGGCTGTCCTGAATAGAGCAGGCTTCGGGCCTACTCCTCTCAGGTGTTTAGGAATGGGTGCGGCCTAGGAACCGGTCGCCACCTGAAAAAGTAGGTAATTTGTTTTGTTTTCAAGGTTGATGTGGAGCCAGGTGGAGCATGAGTGCTCCTCCCGGCTCCACAGCATTCCCGATGGCTGCTGCCGACTTGCTGACTTGTGATATGCCCCCCTCCCATTGTTCTCGGCCCACCCCCTCCTCCCCCGAGTCATACCTGAGGGACACTACCGGTGAGGCAACAGTCAGAAATTCAGCTTCTTGAAATAGCTGCCTCTGGAGGCGTGACAGTACCTAGCCTAAATTACCAAAGTGAGGCCCGAGGCCCAACTTTGGGCCAGCCTCAAGCCTCTTGGTTGGGCTGTGCACTCAGTGCACGCTGTCAGTTATGGGCCCAAAAACAAGCTTTAACCAATTTCCAACCCTCTATATCTCTCTCTCTCTCTCTCTCTGTCTCTGTCTCTCTCTCTCTCTCTCTCTCTGTCTCTGTCTGTCTCTGTCTGTGTCTCTGTGTCTGTCTCTCTGTGTCTGTATATCCCTCTCTGTCTCTGTCTGTCTCTGTCTCTCTATCTCTCTCTCTCTGTCTGTGTGTGTGTGTCTGTCTCTTCCTCTCTCTGTCTCTCTCTGTCTCTCTATGGAGTCATAGAGTCATAGTTATACAGCACAGAAAGAGGCCCTTTGGCCCATCGTGTCCGAACCGGCCATCAAGCCCCGACTATTCTAATCCCATTTTCCAGCACTTGGTCCGTAGCCTTGTATGCTATGGCGTTTCAAGTGCTCATCTAAATGCTTCTTGAATGTTGTGAGGGTTCCTGCCTCTACCACACTTTCAGGCAGTGAGTTCCAGATTCCAACCACACACTGGGTGAAAAAGTTTTTCCTCAAATCCCCTCTAAACCTCCCACCCCTTACCTTGAAACTATGCCCCCTGGTTATTGACCCCTCTACTAAGGGGAAAAGTTCCTTTCTATCTACCCTATCTATGCCCCTCATAATTTTGTACACCTCAATCAGGTTCCCTCTCAGCCTTCTCTGCTCTAAGGAAAACAACCCCAGCCTGTCCAGTCTCTCTTCATAGCTGAAGCGCTCCAGCCCAGGTAACATCCTAGTGAATCTCCTCTGCACCCTCTCCAATGCAATCACATCCCTCCTATAGTGTGGCGACCAGAACTACACACAGTATTGCAGCTGTGGCCTAACTAGCGTTTTGTACAGCTCCATCATAACCTCCCTGCTCTTATATTCTATGCCTCGGCTAATGAAGGCAAGTATCCCATATGCCTTCTTAACCACCTTATCTACCTGTCCTGCTGCCTTCAGGGATCTATGTACATGCACACAAAGGTCCCTCTGATCCTCTGTCCTTCCTAGGGCCCTACCATTCATTGTGTATTCCCTTGCCTTGTTAGTCCTCCCAAAATGCATCACCTCACACTTTTAAGGGTTAAATTCCATTTGCCACTGTTTTGCCCATCTGACCAACCCATCTATATCGTCCTGTAGCCTGAGGCTTCCCTCCTCGCTATTTACCACCCCACCAATTTTCGTGTCATCTGCGAACTTACTGATCATACCTCCTACATTCATATCTAAATCATTAATGTACACTACAAACAGAAAGGGACCCAGCACCGATCCCTGCGGTACACCACTGGACACAGGCTTCCAGTCACAAAAACAACCTTCGACCATCAGCCTCTGCCACCTGCCACTGAGCCAATTTTGGATCCAATGTGCCAAGTTGCCCTGGATCCCATGGGCTCTTACCTTCTTGACCAGTCTCCCATGCGGGACTTTGTCAAAAGCTTTATTGAAGTCCATGTAGACTACATCAACTGCACTACCCTCATCCACACACCTAGTCACCCCCTTTAAAAAATTCAATCAAATTGGTCAGACATGATCTCCCCCTGACAACGCCATGCTGATTATCCTTGATTAATCCTTGCCTCTCCAAGTGGAGACTAATTCTGTCCCTCAGAATTTTTTCCAATAATTTCCCTACCACTGATGTTAGGCTCACTGGCCTGTAATTCCCTGGTTTATCCCTACTACCCTTCTTGAATAATGGTACTATGTTAGCTGTTCTCCAGTCCTCTGGCAAGTCCGCTGTTGCCAGAGAGGTTCTGAAAATTTGTGTCAGAGCCCCTGCAATCTCCTCCCTTGCCTCACACAGCAGCCTGGGATACATCTTGTCTGGGCCTGGGGATTTATCCATTTTTAAGCCCGCTAAAACCGCTAGTACCTCCTCCCTCTCAATACTAATTTGTTCAAGTATATCACAATCCCCCTGCCTGATTTCTATGCCTACATCGTCCTTCTCCATAGTGAACACAGATGCAAAATATTCATTTAAAACCCCACCTACATCTTCTGTCTCTCTGTCTCTCTCTCTCTCTCTCTCTCTCTGTCTCTCTCTCTCTCTCTCTGTCTCTCTCCCTCTCTCTGTCTGTCTCTCTGTCTCTGTTTCTGTCTCTCTCTCTCTCTCTCTCTGTCTCTCTCTCTCTCTCTGTCTCTCTCCCTCTCTCTGTCTGTCTCTCTGTCTCTGTCTCTGTCTCTGTCTCTCTCTCTCTGTCTCTCTCTCTCTGTATCTCTCTCTCTGTCTCTCTCTCTGTCTCTCTCTCTCTGTCTCTCTCTCTCTGTCTCTCTGTCTCCGTCTCTCTGTCTCCGTCTCTCTCTCTCTCTCTCTGTCTCTGTGCTTGTTTTACTGTGGGGTGGGATAATTTAGTCTTTTATCACTGGACACAATGAGTGGCGATGAATTAACAGCCTGATTTCCACGTGGCCCGATTTCACTATTGAGCCAGCGGGCAGTGTACGATGAAGGAGCATTTTACTGCAATCTTTGTAGTGAAAGCAGGCAATGTCTCCAGTGAGAGAGGCCTGGGACAATGCAGTGTGCAACAAGAGATGCACAGCAGATGCTGAATGAAGATACCGTTCAATTCTTTATGTTCTGGGCCTGCGTTACTCAGGATAGACCCTGGTACATTGTATTCTAAAGTTTTGATCTCATCATTGAATAAATTATTGACTGTTGGGATCTCTCTACCGTATAAAGCTGCAACATTCAGAGTGCCGCACAGTCCCTGTCCTTTTATCTATTCCTCCTCCAGCTCTTGACTCCTCAGCCAATGCTACTTACAAATGGAGCTTTATTGCAATTATCCCACATCCCAAGTGAAGCAGATTGTGGTAATGAAAGTGACTTCTCCAGAACCTTCTGTCACTGCGATTAGTTCCCTCTCCTCTGAGAGCGATGTCACAACAGAATCTGGCTAATGATCTCAAATCTTTTTTTTCCCTTCAAAGCCTTCTGATCCCATCCACAGATCACACCCTGCAGCACGATGCCATGGGAACGTTACGCTGCGCTAATTGTCAGAAGTGAACCAGACTGCTGAGATACACATTCTTACAGTTGTTGCCCCTGTTGTAGTTTATACCGTGCAGTCTGTCCTGTTGTAGTTTGTACCGTGCAGCGTCTCCTGTTGTAGTTTGCACCGTGCAGTCTGTCCTGTTGTAGTTTGTACCGTGCAGTCTGTCCTGTTGTAGTTTGCACCGTGCAGCCTGTCCTGTTGTAGTTTGTACCGTGCAGTCTGTCCTGTTGTAGTTTGTACCGTGCAGTCTGTCCTGTTGTAGTTTGTACCGTGCAGCCTGTCCTGTTGTAGTTTGTACCGTGCAGTCTGTCCTGTTGTAGTTTGTACCGTGCAGTCTGTCCTGTTGTAGTTTGTACCGTGCAGCCTGTCCTGTTGTAGTTTGTACCGTGCAGCCTGTCCTGTTGTAGTTTGTACCGTGCAGTCTGTCCTGTTGTAGTTTGTACCGTGCAGTCTGTGCTGTTGTAGTTTGTACCGTGCAGTCTGTCCTGTTGTAGTTTGTACCGTGCAGTCTGTCCTGTTGTAGTTTGTACCGTGCAGTCTGTCCTGTTGTAGTTTGTACCGTGCAGCCTGTCCTGTTGTAGTTTGCACCGTGCAGTCTGTCCTGTTGTAGTTTGTACCGTGCAGTCTGTCCTGTTGTAGTTTGTACCGTGCAGCCTGTCCTGTTGTAGTTTGCACCGTGCAGTCTGTCTTGTTGTAGTTTGTACCGTGCAGCCTGTCCTGTTGTAGTTTGTACCGTGCAGCCTGTCCTGTTGTAGTTTGTACCGTGCAGCCTGTCCTGTTGTAGTTTGCACCGTGCAGCGTCTCCTGTTGTAGTTTGTACCGTGCAGCCTGTCCTGTTGTAGTTTGCACCGTGCAGCGTCTCCTGTTGTAGTTTGTACCGTGCAGCCTGTCCTGTTGTAGTTTGTACCGTGCAGCCTGTCCTGTTGTAGTTTGCACCGTGCAGCGTCTCCTGTTGTAGTTTGTACCGTGCAGCCTGTCCTGTTGTAGTTTGTACCGTGCAGTCTGTCCTGTTGAAGTTTGTACCGTGCAGTCTGTCCTGTTGTAGTTTGTACCGTGCAGCGTCTCCTGTTGTAGTTTGTACCGTGCAGTCTGTCCTGTTGTAGTTTCTACCGTGCAGTCCGTCCTGTTGTAGTTTCTACCGTGCAGCCTGTCCTGTTGTAGTTTGTACCGTGCAGTCTGTCCTGTTGTAGTTTGTACCGTGCAGTCTGTCCTGTTGTAGTTTGTACCGTGCAGTCTGTCCTGTTGTAGTTTGTACCGTGCAGCCTGTCCTGTTGTAGTTTGTACCGTGCAGTCTGTCCTGTTGTAGTTTGCACCGTGCAGTCTGTCCTGTTGTAGTTTGTACCGTGCAGTCTGTCCTGTTGTAGTTTGTACCGTGCAGCCTGTCCTGTTGTAGTTTGCACCGTGCAGTCTGTCCTGTTGTAGTTTGTACCGTGCAGTCTGTCCTGTTGTAGTTTGTACCGTGCAGCCTGTCCTGTTGTAGTTTGCACCGTGCAGTCTGTCTTGTTGTAGTTTGTACCGTGCAGCCTGTCCTGTTGTAGTTTGTACCGTGCAGCCTGTCCTGTTGTAGTTTGTACCGTGCAGCCTGTCCTGTTGTAGTTTGCACCGTGCAGCGTCTCCTGTTGTAGTTTGTACCGTGCAGCCTGTCCTGTTGTAGTTTGCACCGTGCAGCGTCTCCTGTTGTAGTTTGTACCGTGCAGCCTGTCCTGTTGTAGTTTGTACCGTGCAGGCTGTCCTGTTGTAGTTTGCACCGTGCAGCGTCTCCTGTTGTAGTTTGTACCGTGCAGCCTGTCCTGTTGTAGTTTGTACCGTGCAGCCTGTCCTGTTGTAGTTTGCACCGTGCAGCGTCTCCTGTTGTAGTTTGTACCGTGCAGCCTGTCCTGTTGTAGTTTGTACCGTGCAGTCTGTCCTGTTGTAGTTTGTACCGTGCAGTCTGTCCTGTTGTAGTTTGTACCGTGCAGCGTCTCCTGTTGTAGTTTGTACCGTGCAGTCTGTCCTGTTGTAGTTTGTACCGTGCAGTCTGTCCTGTTGTAGTTTCTACCGTGCAGCCTGTCCTGTTGTAGTTTGTACCGTGCAGTCTGTCCTGTTGTAGTTTGTACCGTGCAGTCTGTCCTGTTGTAGTTTGTACCGTGCAGTCTGTCCTGTTGTAGTTTGTACCGTGCAGCCTGTCCTGTTGTAGTTTGTACCGTGCAGTCTGTCCTGTTGTAGTTTGCACCGTGCAGCCTGTCCTGTTGTAGTTTGTACCGTGCAGTCTGTCCTGTTGTAGTTTGTACCGTGCAGCCTGTCCTGTTGTAGTTTGTACCGTGCAGCGTCTCCTGTTGTGGTTTGAACCGTGCAGTCTGTCCTGTTGTAGTTTGTACCGTGCAGCCTGTCCTGTTGTAGTTTGTACCGTGCAGCGTCTCCTGTTGTGGTTTGAACCGTGCAGCCTGTCCTGTTGTAGTTTGTACCGTGCAGTCTGTCCTGTTGTAGTTTGTACCGTGCAGCCTGTCCTGTTGTAGTTTGTACCATGCAGTCTGTCCTGTTGTAGTTTGTACCGTGCAGCCTGTCCTGTTGTAGTTTGTACCGTGCAGCATCTCCTGTTGTAGTTTGTACCGTGCAGCCTGTCCTGTTGTAGTTTCTACCGTGCAGCCTGTCCTGTTGTAGTTTGTACCGTGCAGTCTGTCCTGTTGTAGTTTGCACCGTGCAGCCTGTCCTGTTGTAGTTTGCACCGTGCAGCCTGTCCTGTTGTAGTTTGTACCGTGCAGTCTGTCCTGTTGTAGTTTGCACCGTGCAGCCTGTCCTGTTGTAGTTTGTACCGTGCAGTCTGTCCTGTTGTAGTTTGCACCGTGCAGCCTGTCCTGTTGTAGTTTGTACCGTGCAGCCTGTCCTGTTGTAGTTTGTACCGTGCAGCGTCTCCTGTTGTGGTTTGTACCGTGCAGTCTGTACTGTTGTAGTTTGTACCGTGCAGTCTGTCCTGTTGTAGTTTGTACCGTGCAGCGTCTCCTGTTGTAGTTTGTACCGTGCAGCACCCCCTGTTGTAGTTTGTTCCGTGCTAGATAGGTCTCTGTTTTAAGTGGTACCTCATACACATGGTACGCTCACAGCCACTCTCACTTTGTGTAACAAAGCTCCTCTCTGTTATGCAACTAATATCATTGGGGTACACAGCAGTTAAGTAGAAAGAGAGACTTGCATTTTTACAGAGACTAATCGCTTCTCTCAAATCTCACAACATGCTTCACCTGCAATGAATTGTTTTGCAGTGCAGTTACGCACACAGCAGCCAATTTACACACCGCTGTGTCCCACAAACAGCAATGAGATAAATGGCCAGTTAATTGATGTTTTAGCAATGTCAGTTGCAGGAAGAAATGTTGGGCAGTATGTTCAGAGAACTCACTCATCCTCATCAAATACTGCCGTGTAAAGACATCAGGCCTGGCTCCGTGGTAGCTCTCTTACCTCTGAGTCAGAAGGTTGTGGGTTCAAGTCCCAGTCCAGAGAATCCAAGCTGATGCTGCAGTGCTGTGCTGAGGGAGTGCTACACTGTTGGAGATGCTGTCTTTCGGATGAGACGTTAAACCGAGGCCCTGTTTTCTCTCTCAGGTGGATGTAAAATATCCCATGGCCACTGTTCAAAGAAGATGTGGAGGAAGAAATTGCAAAGCAGATTATGAATAGGTGTGGAGGTCACAGAGTAGTTGTCATGGGTGACTTCAACTTTCCAAATATTGATTGGAACCTTTATAGGTCAAACAGTTCGGATGGGATAGTTTTTGCACAGTGTGTGCAGGAGGGTTTCCTGACACAATATGTGGATAGGCCGACAAGAGGTGGGGCCACGTTGGATTTGGTACTGGGTAATGAACCGGGCCAAGTGTTTGATTTGTATGTGGGAGAGCACTTTGGAGATAGTGACCACAATTCGGTAACTTTCACTATTGCAATGGAGAGGGATAGGGCCATACGGCAGGGCAGGGTTTATAATTGGGGGAGGGGTAATTATGATGCGATTAGGCAAGAATTAGGGAGTATAAGATGGGAACAGAAACTATCAGGGAAAGGCACAAACGAAAAGTGGAGCTTTTTCATGGAGCAATTACTGCGTGTCCTTGATAGGTATGTCCCTGTCAGGCAGGGAGGAAATGGCCGAGTGAGAGAACCATGGTTCACAAAAGAGGTTGAATGTCTAGTCAAGAGGAAAAAGGAAGCGTATGTAAGGATGAGAAAACAAGGTTCAGTTGGGTCGATTGAGGGGTACAAGGTAGCAAGGAATGAGCTAAAAAAAGAGCTTAGGAGAGCTAGGAGGGGGCATGAGAAGTCCTTGGCGGGTCGGATCAAGAAAAACCCCAAGGCTTTTTACTCTTATGTGAGAAATAAAAGAATGACCAGGGTGAGGGTAGGGCCGGTCAAGGACAGTAGTGGGAACTTGTGCATGGAGTCAGAAGAGATAGGAGAGGTGATGAATGAATACTTTTTGTCAGTGTTCACCGAGGAGAGGGGCCATGTTCTTGAGGATGAGAGTGTGATAAAGGTGGATAGGCTGGAGGTGGTAGATGTTCTGAGGGAAGATGTTTTAGCAATTTTGAAGAACCTGAGGGTCGATAAGTCCCCTGGGCCAGATGGGATATATCCTAGGATTCTTTGGGAGGCAAGGGAGGAGATTGCAGAGCCTCTGGCTTTGATCTTTGGGTCCTCACTGTCCACGGGGATGGTGCCAGAGGACTGGAGAGTGGCGAATGTTGTTCCTCTCTTCAAGAAAGGAAATAGGAATGACCCTGGTAATTATAGGCCGGTTAGTCTTACTTCGGTGGTTGGTAAGATAATGGAAAAGGTCCTGAGGGATAGGATTTATGACCATTTGGAAAGGGGCAACTTAATCAGGGATAGTCAACACAGATTCGTGAAGGGTAAGTCTTGCCTAACAAATTTGATTGAATTCTTTGAGGAGGTAACTAAGTGTGTAGATGAAGGTAGAGCAGTTGATGTCGTATACATGGATTTTAGTAAGGCGTTTGATAAGGTTCCCCATGGTTGTCTCATGAAGAAAGTAAGGAGTTGTGGGATAGAGGGAAATTTGGCCGATTGGATAAGTAACTGGCTATCTCATAGAAGGCAGAGGGTGGTGGTGGATGGAACATTTTCGGACTGGAGACCAGTTACCAGCGGTGTGCCACAGGGGTCGGTGCTGGGTCCTTTGCTGTTTGTGATTTTTATCAATGACTTGGAGGAGGGGACTGAAGGGTGGATCAGTAAATTTGCTGATGACACCAAGATTGGTGGAGCAGTGGATGAGGTGGAGGGCAGTTGTAGGCTGCAAAGAGACATTGATAGGATGCAGAGCTGGGCCGAAAAATGGCAGATGGAATTTAACCCTGATAAGTGCGAGGTGATTCATTTTGGTAGGGCAAATTTGAATAAGGATTACAGGGTCAACGGCAGGGTTCTGAGGAACGTGGAGGAGCAGAGGGATCTGGGGGTTCATATCCACAGATCTCTGAAGGTTGCCACTCAAGTGGATAGAGCAGTAAAGAAGGCCTATGGTGTGTTGGCGTTTATTAACAGAGGGTTTGAGTTTAAGAACCGTGAGGTTATGCTGCAACTGTACAGGACCTTGGTGAGACCACATTTGGAATATTGTGTGCAGTTCTGGTCACCTCACTATAGGAAGGACGTGGAAGCATTGGAAAGAGTGCAAAGGAGATTTACCAGGATGCTGCCTGGTTTCGGGGGGGAGGTCTTATGAGGAAAGATTGAGGGAGTTGGGGCTTTTCTCTTTAGAGCGGAGGAGGATGAGAGGCGACTTAATAGAGGTTTATAAGATGATGAGGGGGATAGATAGAGTGGATGTTCAGAGACTATTTCCTCGGGTAGAGGCAGCTGTTACAAGGGGGCATAACTATAAGGTGCATGGGGGGAGATATAGAAGGGATGTCCGAGGTAGATTCTGTACTCAGAGAGTGGTTGGGGTGTGGAATGGACTGCCTGCTGTGATAGTGGAGTCGGACACTTTAGGAACTTTCAAGCGGTTATTGGATAAGCACATGGAGCACACCAGAGTGATAGGGAGTGTGATAGCTTGATCTTGGTCTCGGACAATGCTCGGCACAACATCGAGGGCCGAAGGGCCTGTACTGTGCTGTACTGTTCTATGTTCTATGTTCTATGTTCTAAGCACAGTGGAGGTCTCCTTGGTGTCCTGGTTCATATTTATTCTATAACTGTTCATCACTAAAACAGATTATCTGGTCATTATCACATTACTGTTTGTGGGAGCTTGCTGTGCGCAAATTGGTTGCTGTGTTTACTACATTACAACAGTGACTACACTTTAAAAGTACTTCTGTAAAGAAAGACTTGCATTTCTATAGCGCCTTTCACAACCACCGGACGCCTCTTCCCACTGTCCAGGGCCCCAAACACCCCTTCCAGGTGAAACAGCGATTTACTTGTACTTCCTGCAATTTAGTATACTGTATTTAGTATACTGGACTCCTCTACATTGGGGAGACCAAACGCAGATTGGGTGACCGCTTTGCGGAACACCTCCGTTCAGTCCGTAAGGGGGACCCCGAGCTCCCGGTGGCCTGTCACTTTAATTCACCGCTTCACTCCCACTCTGACCTCACCGTCCTCGGCCTATTACACTGTTCCACGGAAGCTCAGCATAAGCTCGAGGAACAGCACCTCATCTTTCGTTTAGGCACGCTACAGCCCTCTGGACTCAATATCGAGTTCAACAATTTTAGATCATAACCTCAGCTCCAATCACATTTATATTTTATTTTATCCACCCTTTTATTTGTCCCCCCCCACCTTTTTTTTTCCTCCTAGAAGCTGGCAGCTGTCCTTCATTCTGCCAGTGGATTTCACACTTCATTCAGCCTTAATCTGTCACATTAACACCACCTCTAGCCTTGCATATCTCTTAATGTCTCTTAATGTCTCTTCATCTCCCCCTTTGTTCCTTTATCCCCTCCCCCTTTTCCCAGCTTTACCCTGGCCTTAAATCTATTTGATTTCCGGCTCTTCCCAGTTCTGATGAAAGGTCATCGACCTGAAACGTTAACTCTCTTTCTCTCTCCACGGATGCTGCCTGGCCTGCTGAGTTTTTCCAGCGTTTTCTGTTGTTATTTCGGATTTCCAGCATCCGCAGTATTTTGCTATCGTATTAGTGTTTGGTTCACTGCCACCTCTCTTCTTGGAATGCCTACCTTGAAGAAGTTCTGCTCTTCTCTTCGACGGGATTTCCGTTTGGCTCTTCAACCTTGTTCATCTTCATTGATTTCAGTTTCCCTTCTCGTGTTTGATCAGGTATCTGCCAAGACTCGGTTTCACAGCCACATTACTTTCCTCAGCAACTGTCTCCGGTTCCGACTTATCCCACGTGGATTCCAACTAAACTTCCACCCTTCGTGTTTCGGATCCACCCAGGATTACAAATATCTCCAAGATATTCATCGTTCCTCGAACTACTGCTCTCGCCGCATCTTGAGATCCACGCTCAACGCCATGCAGCGCCACATGAACACTCTCGACATCTCTCTTCAGCAGCACCGACGCACTCTATCTCAAAGCTGTCCGGGTCCACAGTTCCATTTCATCCTTAGACTCATCCGACGCTTCAACAAAAAACTTTTCTTCTTCCTTTCCGATGTCAAGGATCGCAAGCTTCAACAACTCTTGGACATTAAAGCCCCTCCGGAACCTTCTTCCCCTTCACTTTCCTCTGACCCCCCTTCTCCCAATCTCACCCCCTGCCGCGTTTTCACTATCCCCTCTGACCTTCCCCTCTCTGACTCCGAACGATCAGTCCTCAGCAAAGGCCTGAGCTTCATCCCCTTACGCCCCCATCTCAATGAATTTCGAGCTCAGCACGATGCTGAGCTCTTTTTCCGCCGCCTCCGTCTCCGTGCCCACTTCTCTGGCCAGGAGTCTTCCCCCCGCACGGCTGACCCTTTCTCCCGCTTTCAGAATTCTCGTTCCACCTGGACCCCTCCCTCTGGCCTCTTACCCTCTCTTGATCTTTTCATTGCTAACTGCCGCCGTGACATCGGCCAGCTCAATTTCTCTGCTCCCCTCACTCACTCCAACCTACCTCCCTCTGAACTTGCAGCACTCCATTCTCTCCGATCCAACCCTGACATTGTCATTAAACCTGCTGACAAGGGTGGCGCTGTTGTTGTTTGGCGAACCGACCTCTACCTAGCGGAAGTTGAACGCCAACTCTCTGACACCTCCTCCTACCTCCACCTGGACCATGACCCCACTACCGAACATCAAGCCACCGTGTCCAAGACTGTCACTGACCTCATCTCCTCTGGAGATCTTCCCCCCACGGCCGCCAACCTCATAGTTCCCCAACCCCGCACAGCCCGCTTCTACCTCCTTCCCAAGATCCACAAACAGGACTGCCCCGGTAGACCCATCGTTTCAGCCTGTTCTTGCCCCACGGAACTTATCTCTTCCTATCTCGACTCTATTTTTTCTCCCCTTGTCCAGTCTCTTCCCACCTACATCCGCGACTCTTCCGATGCCCTCCGCCATTTTAACAGTTTCCAGTTTCCCGGCCCCAACCGTCTCCTCTTCACTATGGACGTACAATCCCTCTACACCTCCATTCCCCACCAGGATGGCCTGAGGGCGCTCCGCTTCTTCCTTGAACAGAGGCCCAACCAGTCCCCATCCACCACCACCCTCCTCCGCCTGGCTGAACTTGTTCTCACATTGAACAACTTCTCCTTTGACTCTACCCATTTCCTCCAAATTAAAGGTGTTGCTATGGGTACCCGCATGGGTCCTAGCTATGCCTGCCTTTTCGTGGGATATGTGGAACACTCTTTGTTCCAGTCCTACTCGGGTCCCCTCCCTCACCTCTTTTTCCGGTACATTGATGACTGTATCGGTGCCGTCTCCTGCTCTCGCCCTGAACTAGAACATTTCATTCACTATGCTTCCAATTTCCACCCTTCCCTCACCTTCACATGGTCCATCTCCGACTCTTCCCTTCCCTTCCTCGACTTCTCCATCTCCATCTCTGGGGATAGGTTATTGACTAACATTCACTACAAGCCCACCGACTCCCACAGCTACCTGGACTACACTTCCTCCCACCCCGCCTCCTGTAAGGACTCTATTCCACTCTCCCAGTTTCTCCGTCTCCGCCGCATCTGCTCTGATGATGCCACCTTCCATACCAGTGCTTCCGACATGTCTTCCTTTTTCCTCAACCGAGGATTCCCCTCTACCGTGGTCGACACGGCCCTCGACCGTGTCCGTTCTATCTCCCGCACATCTGCCCTCACCCCTGCCCCTCCCTCCCGGAACCACGATAGGGTTCCCCTTGTCCTCACCTTTCACCCCACCAGCCTCCACATTCAACGGATCATCCTCCTCCATTTCCGCCACCTCCAGCGTGATCCCACCACCAAACACATCTTCCCCTCACCTCCCCTTTCAGCATTCCGTAGGGACCGCTCCCTCCGCGACACCCTAGTCCACTCCTCTACCACCCCCAGCACCCCTTCCCCTTCGCCCGGCACCTTCCCGTGCACGCGCAGGAGATGCAACACATGCCCTTATACCTCCCCTCTTCCCACTGTCCAGGGCCCCAAACACCCCTTCCAGGTGAAACAGCGATTTACTTGTACTTCCTGCAATTTAGTATACTGTATTCGCTGCTCACGATGTGGACTCCTCTACATTGGGGAGACCAAACGCAGATTGGGTGACCGCTTTGCGGAACACCTCCGTTCAGTCCGTAAGGGGGACCCCGAGCTCCCGGTGGCCTGTCACTTTAATTCACCGCTTCACTCCCACTCTGACCTCACCGTCCTCGGCCTATTACACTGTTCCACGGAAGCTCAGCGTAAGCTCGAGGAACAGCACCTCATCTTTCGTTTAGGCACGCTACAGCCCTCTGGACTCAATATCGAGTTCAACAATTTTAGATCATAACCTCAGCTCCAATCACATTTATATTTTATTTTATCCACCCTTTTATTTGTCCCCCCCCCCCACCTTTTTTTTTCCTCCTAGAAGCTGGCAGCTGTCCTTCATTCTGCCAGTGGATTTCACACTTCATTCAGCCTTAATCTGTCACATTAACACCACCTCTAGCCTTGCATATCTCTTAATGTCTCTTCATCTCCCCCTTTGTTCCTTTATCCCCTCCCCCTTTTCCCAGCTTTACCCTGGCCTTAAATCTATTTGATTTCCGGCTCTTCCCAGTTCTGATGAAAGGTCATCGACCTGAAACGTTAACTCTCTTTCTCTCTCCACGGATGCTGCCTGGCCTGCTGAGCTTTTCCAGCGTTTTCTGTTGCCTCAAAGAGCTTTACAGCCAATGAAGTAGTTTTTGAAGTGTAGTCACTGTGGTTTTGTGGCAGCCAATTTGCGCACAGCAAGCTCCCACAAACAGCAATGCGATAATGACCAGATAATCTGTTTTAGTGATAAATATTAGCCAAGACACCGGGGATAACTCCCCTGCTCTTCTTCAAAATAGTGCCATGGGATCTTTTATGTCCACCTGAGAGAGCAGATGGGGCCTCGGTTTAAACATCTCATCTGAAAGACAGCACCGTCCAACAATGCAGCACTCCCTCAGCGCTGGGGTGGGATTTGAACCCACAACCTTCTAACCCAAAGGCGAGTGTGCTACCAACTGAGCCACAGCTGACACTGTGCTTTGTCACATCCTAAGGTGGTGACAGGAGCTATACAAATGTAAGTTTTTCTTTCTTTAACATCCACCTCAATCACCAGGCAGTTTAGTGGGGTCTTGGCCAGTCGCACAAAATGGACAATAGAAAATCTGCAGCCCGTTTTGCAATTTGCCCAATTTCCTTTTCCATTGAAGTCTATTTAACTTCCTTTATCTTTCCATGTGGGGCCAGGCAGACCAGGAGTGCTCCTTCAGGCCTCACTAGCAAAGTTTAGGCCCCTCCTTCCCCGTTCTCCCCCCCCCCACCCCCCCGATCGTGAGACCCTCCCAAAATACCCCCTCCTCCTAACTTACCTGGGTCCGGGGCACCATTCCTGCTGCCCCCTGGCGATGTCCTCCTGCTGCCCCCTGGCGATGTCCTCCTGCTGCCCCCTGGTGGTGTCCTCCTGCTGCCCGACACTCCGTTCCCGCCCGCTGGCCAGCAGCCTGAGGTGAGGGGCAAGCAGGTTAAAATCTCCCGGGCCTCATGCTGCTGTGGTCAGGACGGTTCTGTCCCGCCCGAATGATTCCCGCCCCGAGTTAATATCGGGGCTTCAACCCTCAACCTTCTGACCCAGAGCCAGGAGTGCTCCCACGGAGCCAAGCTGACAGTAGGATGCTTCCCTTTATCAGCTCGGGTTTGATTGTCTGATTGGTAAGTTGAGCTCAGTCACCATGACCTAGTTGTCTTTACACATCAAAGTGCCTGAAGTTAGAGCGCAGTCTGCATTCAAAGGCAATTCAGCATGGCCTGGAAGAGAAAGCATTGATGTAAGGGATCTCATTGAAACATATAAGATACTGAGGGGGCTCGACAAGGTAGATGCAGAGAGGATGTTTCCCCTCATGGGGAAATCTAGAACTTGGGGGCGTAGTTTCAGAATAAGGGGTCGCCCATTTAAAACTGAGATGAGGAGGAATTTCTTCTCTCAGAGGGTTGTAAATCTGTGGAATTCTCTGCCCCAGAGAGCTGTGGAGGCTGGGTCATTAAATACATTTAAGGTGGAGATAGACAGATTTTTGAACAATAATGGAGAGACAGGTTATGGGGAGCGGGCAGGGAAATGGAGCTGAGCCCAAGATCAGATCAGCCATGGGGCCAGATATTCATCCCGCGACGCGAGAGTACGCACTGCGTACTCTCGCGTATTCTCTCTCCAATTGCCGGTTTTTTGCATGCCCTGCGCATGCGCTGAAAACCGGCACTTGGTCTTTTGAAAAGGGGGCGGTTCCTCGGTGCACCGCGTGCGCGCTACAGGCTGCGCGCACGCTGTGCACTTCGTGCTTTGGACGCGCAGGTAAGTACGGAAGATTTTAGAAATGGAAAAAGGAGGAGTAAGACCCACTTTTAACAAGGTAAGTAGTGAATTAAGTATTTTTTTGAATTTTTTTTAACAGGTATATCTTTTTTAGAGACTTTAAAGACAGGTAAGTTTATTTTTATAACTTTTTAAAAGATTTTAAATTTTTTCAAAAATTTAATTTTTTATTTAAAATGGTTAATTTATTTAACTATACTTATTTTATTAATGTGATGGTTTTTTTTTTTTAAATTTAATTGAGGTTTAGCTGTTATTTTGGGGGGGTGTAAGATTCATAGATTTCACAGCACGTATGTGAAACTTATGAATGGAAGATGGTGTGCTGCCATTGGCTCTAACTGAGTCACGTGATCCCACAGCTCGCACAAATTCACTACGCCGGTGGGATACGCAAGCACTGTCCAGCTGATGTCTGGATGATCAAGTTCGTGCGAGCTGGATCTGAAAAAGCACACGCGGAGTGAGAGATCGCGGGGAAGCCTTACCCCCGCGGGAACAGAGCGAGATCAATTTCTGGGCCATGATCTCATTAAATGGCGGAGCAGGCTCGAGGGGACAAATGGCCGATCCTGCTCCTATTTCTTATGTTCTCATGTCAGTGTTCAGATACAGGAACAGTTTGAATGGCCAGAAACTCACTGTATTTAAAGCCATGTAACCCAGAGTCTCTGCAAACATCATTCTCTGTATAATTGTACTTCCTTTCTTCAGTTTGTTCCTTGGCACTGCAAACAGCTCAGTTCCCTTGACCTGTGCTCCATAAATAGTGGGTGCTTGTTTCCTTCACTGAACCTTTGCCTGTGATTACTACACCAGAGGGGCCTGATCTTCAGTGCTTTGTACTATGACAAAGGTTGTGTGGTGGAAGGTTGGTGATTGAGCCATGTTTGAGCAGTCTTATTGTAGATGGAGGAGCCGGAGGAACTTCGCTAAACCCGTATCTAGTTTGTCAAGAAATCCAGCACCTGAAACAGGATTGCTGGGAACTACAGCTGGGAAATTACCTCTCTTCAATCTGGGCAACATATTTATTTCATCGTATTTAGCACGTTAATTTACACCAAACAGAAAAATGTAACCCAAGTCTATTTGACACACAAGTGATTAGAATTCTAAAGCATGTTGCTGTTTCCCTGTGAAATGTGGCAGTGGATTGATTATATTCGATGTGCTGAGCATCAAAACAGATAGAGAGGTCTTCATGCCTGAATCGGGATGTCTGTACAGTGGAAATAAATGGAAGTGATTCCACCTGCATGAGTTCTATGGTCTGAGCAGAATGATGTTTGGAACAGGAATACATTTGTCTTTGGCCATAAGGACCATCAGCTGAATGTGTCTGACTGGCTGGCTGTTTGAAATGGAGAAATTTGCAAGTTTCGGTCTTGAAACTGATTATGTACCAAACTGTGGCCATTCCTGAAAGCTACTGATCGTCACATTGTGTTTCTTGAAATAGAACTGAACTTGAACTAACAACTGTGATGTTTCCGTCCTGTGACAATTAGGGAGAGAGATCTGTGCTTCACCTCACATGGTTCTGATGTGGCTCAAGTTAAAATAGAAACCCTCTTTCCTTACCCATGTTCAAACTGGAAGCGTGAAGATCAATTTTGTACGACTAGGCCAGGTTGATTGATCTGGAGGCGAGTCAGGATACAGGTACTTTGTTCTAGGTGCTAACTAAATGATACATGGTCAAGGCATTAGCAAGTATGTGAAACCTGGACAATGTTAAAGCACCTGCACCATATGCAATATCCCCCACTATTGAAAGAGGCCTTTTTTTTTAATTCGTTTATGGGATGTGGGCGTCGCTGGCAAGGCCATCATTTATTGCCCATCTCTAATTGCCCTTGAGAAGGTGGTGGTGAGCTGTTTTCTTGAACCGCTGCAGTCCGTGTGGTGAAGGTACTCCCACAATGCTGTTAGGGAGGGAGTTCCTGGATTTTGACCCAGTGACGATGAAGGATCGGCGATATACTTCTAAGTCAGGATGGTGTGTGACTTGGAGGGGAACTTGGAGGTGGTGGTGTTCCCATGCGCCTGCTGCCCTTGTCCTTCTAGGTGGTAGAGGTCGTGGTTTTGGGAGGTGCTGCCGAAGAAGCCTTGGCGAGTTGCTGCAGTGCATCTTGTAGATGGCACACACTGCAGCCACGGTACGTCGGTGGTGGAGGGAGTGAATGTTTAAGGTGGTGGATGGGGTGCCAATCAAGCGGGCTGCTTTGTCCTGGATAGTGTCGAGTTTATGGACTGTTCAAATCAGGAGAACATTCCCAAAGACTTTAGTTCTGGTTGTAGATCTGACATCTGTAGAAGTACTAGTACTTTACATCATCCACATACAACATTGCATCATGAAGGTCTACACAAGACGGTTTCATCCATAACACGTGTTGCTTATCAAACTGCAAAAGAAATGTGATCTAAAAAATGGCATTGTAACACCTTGTGGACTGATTAAATGATTGATCTTCTACCTCATCTCCACTTTCCTGCACTATCCCCATATCCCTTGATTCCCTTAATATCCAAAAATCTATCGATCTCTGTCTTGAATATACTCAATGACAGAGTCTCCACCGCCCTCTGGTGTAGAGAATTCCAAAGATTCACCACCCTCTGAGTGAAGAAATTTCTCCTCATCTCAGTCTTAAATGGCCGACCCCTTATCCTGAGACTATGCGCCCTAGTTCTAGACTCTCCAGCCAGGGAAACAACCTCTCAGCATCTACCCTGTCAATCCCCCTCAGAATCTTATATGTTTCAATGAGATCAATGAGGGATGAATATTGGGGAGAACATCAGGTAGAATACTCAAATCCTCTTGTAATAAAGGCCAATATACCATTTGTTTTCTTAATTGCTTGCTGCACTTGTATGTTAACTTTCAGTGATTCGTGTACAAGGACACCCAGGTCCCTCTGAACACCAACATTTCCCAATTTCTCACCATTTAAAAAGTACTGTGCTTTTCTATTTTTCCTACCAAAGTGGATAACTGCACATTTCTCCACATTATATTCCATTTGCCATGTTCTTGCCCACTCACTTAGCCTGTCTATATCCCTTTGAAGCCTCTTTGCATCCTCCTCACAACTTACATTCCCATCCAGCTTTGTATCATCAGCAAACTTGGATATATTACATTTGAGTCCCTCATCCAAATCATTGATGTAGATTGGGAATAGCTGAGGCCCAAGCACTGATCCTTGCAGTATCCCACTAGTTACAGCTTGCCAACCCGAAAATGACCCATTTATTCCAGCTCTGTTTTCTGTCCATCAACCAATCCTCAATCCATGCTAGTATATTACCCCCAATCCCATGAGCCCTAATTTTGTTTACTCTTATGTGGCACCTTATCGAATGCCATCTGAAAATCCAAATACATCACATCCACTGGTTCCCCCTTATTTATTCTGCTAGTTACAACCTCAAAATACTCTAAAAGATTCATCAAACACGATTTCCCTTTCATAAATCCGTGTTGACTCTGCCCAATCCTATTATTATTTTCTAAGTGCCCTGTTACCACGTCCTTAATAATAGATTTGAGCATTTTCCCTACTACTGATGTTAGGCTAACTGGTCTATAGTTCCCTTTTTTCTCTCTCCCTCCTTTCTTAAATAGTGGGGTTACATTTGCTACCTTCCAATTCGTGGGAACCGTTCTAGAATCTATGGAATTTTGGAAAATGAAAACCAATGCAGCCACTATCTCTGCAGCCACCTCTTTCAAAACCCTAGGATGTAGGCCATCAGGTCCAGGGGATTTATCCGGTTTCAGTCCCATTAATTCCTCCAGTACTATTTTTTTACTAATACTAATTTCTTTCAGTTTCTCATTCTCGCTAGACCCTTGGTTCTCCACTATTTCTGGGAGTTTTTTTGCGTCTTCTTCTGTGAAGACAGACACAAAGGGCTCGATTTTGCCAGCGCTCAGAGGGCGGGTTTGGAGGCGGGTCAGGTGGTAAAATCGCAAATATTGATGGCGGGTTCCGATCTCGCCGTCAACCTGCCTCCGTGCAACTTTCCCAAAGGTGGCCTCCCAGACTCCCGATCGGTCTCGCCACCAAGAGGCAGCATAGGCCCTTAAGGCAGTTAACTGCTTGCTAACTGCCTGGATAATGCTATTTTGACAGCGGTTTTAGATTTTGTCACTTTTTCTGCGTGTTCCATGCCATTCCCAAACCATGCCAGCTGATTGTGGCGGGTTCACAAGTGGCTGCCTTCTTGACAGCTGCAGCTCCAGCATAAAAACAGAGCTCTCAACAAGGCTCAGTTGCAGGTGGCAGAACTTTGTTTTCTCAGGTCTGGAAAACTTTTTGCAGGTCTACTGATTTTGGAAGTGGTGAAGTTGAGATCCATCTCCACTGTGACCTCCTGGGAAAACCCTCTCCCCACATTGACTGAGCGCTTCCTCAACTGAGATATCTACCAGCAGCATGGGAACCATTTATTTCCTTTCATCCTGGACCTCAGATTCGGAGGACGAGCAGCCGTGGAAGCAGCAGAACCAGGAAAATCAACAGCAACAGCAGCAGGAGCGTCAACCTCCTTCTCACCCACCTGATGCTGCACAGGGCAGAAGGCGTCAGGGCTGGGCTGCACCTCACCGCAGGAGATACCCCCAACACAGGGTTTACAGGCCGAGGATGAGCTTCCTCAACATGAATGAGCAGCAGTGCCAAAGGAGGCTGAAACTTTCGCGAGAGGTAGTCGGTGACATCTGCACAATGCTGCACCAACACCTGGAGCCCAGAGGAGCGGTTTGACATCCCTTACCAGTGGCTGTCAAAGTCACCACCCCACTCAACTTCTTTGCTTCAGGGTCCTTCCAGGTCTTATCAGCAGACATCAGCGGCATCTCCCAGTCCGCAGCACACACTTGCATCATGCAGGTAACCGATGTCCTCTTTGCAAAGGCGCACAATTACATCAACTTCTCCAAGGATCAAGCAAGTATAACCGCGTGTGCGTTTGGATTTACTAATCTGGCAGGCTTTCCAAGGGTGCAGGGTGTCGTAGACTGCACACATGTGGCCCTTAAGGCACCCCATCACAATCCAGCTCTTTTTGTCAACCGCAAGGGCTTCCACTCCACTCCAGCTGGTGTGTAACCACAAGAAGGAAAGTTTGCATGTTTGCGCCAAGTAACCTGGCAGTTGCCATGACTCGTTCATCCTGCGGCAGTCCAGTGTGCCTCCGCTCTTCAATCCGCCAACACAAATTTCCGGAAGGCTACTTGGTGACAAGGGCTATCCCCTGAAGACATGGCTGATGACGCCGTTGAGGAGGCCATCGAATGAAGCTGAGGAGCGCTACAACTCCAGCCACATTTCGACCAGATCCATCATCGAGCAAACCACCGGCTTGCTGAAGATGCGATTCAGATGCCTTGACAGATCAGGTGGAGCCCTGCAGTACTCAGCAGCCAGAGTCTCCAGAATCGCCGTGGTCTGCTGTGCACTGCACAACATCGCATAGCAGCGTGGCTTGCAGCTGCCTGAGGAACAAGTGGCTCAGCGCAGAGCCTCCTCAGATGAGGAGGAGGAGGAGCAGGAGGAAGAAGAGCTTGCGGAGGCGGATGAGCCAGCTGCAGCAGCACGCGAGCACATTGCTGCCCGAGATGCAAGGGATGCACTAATCTTTGCCAGATTCACTTAGGTAGATGAATCAAACACATGTGGCTGGCACCCTCTTATCACACCATAGACAATGGACAAGAACCTGTGGGTTCCTATCACTCAGACCACCATCATTACAAATGCAAGTCGCCTTGAGCCCTCAATGTGCAACTTCCATTTCCCAGATCACATAGGCCAGAACTTCAACTGTTTGCCATCACTTCTGTTTAATCAATGCACAAGAGGATGGCAATGGCAAAAATTAAAGACAACAGAACAGAACACCCAAGTGACTACCCTTGTGACTAATTGTGCTTTATCTTCCTCTTACGCGTGCTTCTACGTGGTGCTTCCCCTGTGGCTTCAGCAGATGTGAAGGCACCTTGCTCACTTTCATGCTGCTCCTGCCTTGACACCTTTGGCGGGCATCCTCTGGGGTTGCGAGCCTGTGAGGGCTTGCCAACAGTCTGCTGCTCCTGCGGCTGTGCAGGGGCTGAGATGCCCATCTCAGTTGGGTGAGGACTCTGGTGGGGCTCTGACCGAGGGCTGCTCAGTGGCATGGGAGTGTGAGTGCTTGGAGAGGTGCCCCCACTTCCTTGTTGCCTGCCACCAACATCCCTCTCATGGGTCAGCCCCACTTCAGTGCTAGCAAGTGGCTTGACAGCACCTTGCTGCAATTCAGGGGGGCCATGAGGACCCGTATCTGCACTGGCAGTCCTACTCCAGAGGACTTCCATGAAGCTTTGGTTTCCTTGCTCAATAGCTGCCCATCGCTCCTGCAGAGATGTCAGTCTATTCTGAACATTTACCATGTTTTCCAAACTCTGGCGACCTATTTCCTCCATGGCCATAGCCATCCTCTCCTCTACCATAGCCATCCTTTCCAGAGAGGTAGCCATCCTTACCACGGAGCTAGCCATCCTTTCCACGGAGGTAGCCATCCTTTCCATGGTGGTGCGTTCTTGCGCCAATGCCTCCACAAAGGCACTGCTCATGTTCGAGTTGGACTCCTCCATCCCCTCCACACTCACAGTAACCCTGGAGACAAAACCTGCCAGAGACTCCTGCACCTGCTCCTGGAGTTCCAGCACCGCTCTCCTTCTGGATGGACCCGGAGGCACAGGGTCAACATGCAGCTAAACCGAGCTGGGAGAGTCCTGCGCCCTCCGACGAGGACTCTCCACTGCTGTCACTGTCTCCACCATCTGCTGATGCTCACTTGTGAGCTGTGATACACCAGGTGACAACACTACTCTATCTCGCGAAGGTCCCACCGAGGCATGAGTGTCTGCACTGGTGCTGGGTGCGCTGAATTCTGCTGACGCTGCACCCTCAGAGGTTGCAGCTTCCTCTGAGGAGTCTTGTGGCTCAGGCTGTTCCTCCTGGACAGTGGGGACGGGGGCTGTCGATGGTCCTGTGGGGGAGTAAAGGCATGAGTTAGACATGTGATATTCACGTAGCATCCACATGGAATTGTGCAGATGATCATAAGTCAATCTGTATGAGCATCAGATGCTATATCAGTCACTCATGCAATGTAAATGAGAGAGATGCAAATCTATTCTGTCACCAGCTTGCTCTGCTGCGCCCGTCTGACTGTCCCCCACTTCCACATCCTCATCACCTCCGATTATTTCGAGTGCCGCCTCCTCAGCGCTGGTGAGCTGGCCTATTGAGGATGGCCCTCCTCCTGTCTTAGCCCTCTCCCTCTTATTGTGGGCTCTCTTTTCCTGCAATGAGGGACACAAGTGGAGTTTGAGTGAGAATGTTGGAGTGAGTGTAGAGAATCCATGGCATAGATGCTTAGAAGGAGACAAAGATGGAGTGAGGTGCCAATACCAAGGGTCCTCCCTGTGCGTTGTTAGTTGTTGTCATAGCATCACAGTGATCGGGAGTGTGAGGGCAGCATAGTAGAATAGTGAAGTGATTCTGTACATAGAGAGAGAGGATGGTTAAGGGTGCAAGGGATGTAAGTGTAAAGTGGGATGTGCAGGAGTAGGTTAACAATGCAGAGTGCTGGTGATGAGAGGAGATGGGGAGCAGATTGAGGCCAAGTGTGATGTTATACTCACTTTTCCTGAGCGGACCAGGTCTGTACTGCACCCAGGTTTGAGTGAAGATGGATCTGGAGCTCACCTCCTGAGCAATTTGCAGCCACACAGCTTTTGTTTGCTGTGGTGGCTTCTTCCGCCCAGAGGATGGGAAGAGCACCTCCCTGCACCCTCTGACTCCCTCCACAAGAGCATGGAGTGAATCATCATCAAATCGGGAAGAGGCCTTGGTCCTTGAGGTAGTCATGGTAGCAGTTGTCAGAATGAAATCCAGCAGCAAATAATGAGAGAATGAACCAAGGCTGCACGGGCCCCTTAAATGCAGTTGGCTAACAGACATCAGCAGAGGCGAGTTCCAGACCCAAAGCACTAATTGGCCAAGGGAGCACGCAGGGACTCAATTATCCAATTAGGGCAAAATCTCAAATTTTTACCGACTGAAAGCGGCGGTGGGATCGGAACCCGCCGACCACCTGACCCGCGCCCAACCCGCCACCAATGGGAAAATCGCGGCCAAAGTATTTGTTTAATTTCTCTGCCAGTTCCTTATTCCCCATTATAATTTCTCCTGTCTCAGCCTGTAAGGGACCCACGTTTATTTTCACTAATCTTTTCCTTTTTACATACCTATCGAAGCTTTTACAATCTGTTTTTATGTCTCTCGCTAGTTTACTGTCATATTCTATTTTCGTTTTGAAATGAAATTAATGCGTTCTTTTGTTAATAAAGAGGACAATTAATATATTTATTCAGGATATAAAGATTGAGTTCCTTCTGCCTTGTATCACCATTTTCAATTGCTTTGTAAGACATAGCTCACTGCTCTGTAGGGCGAGGGCTCTGACATAGTATTCTCACTTTAAGTTATTGCAGTTCCGATCAGATATCATCACTAAGATAAACTCACAGGTCAAAGCAGTGAAATGGCAGAAATATTGAATAGTTTTACCAGGGAGACTAACAAGGCGGAGATGACATTAGAAGAAGAGATCAAAAAGGATATGAAAACATTTAAGATGGATCGGAGGGAGATCATTGATAAACTAGACAAACTTAGAGAGGATAAAACCCAGATCCGGATGGATTGCATCGGTTACATTAAAAAAAAGTTAGGGAAGAGATAGCAGAGGCTCTAGGATATATATATATATATATAAATTCATTTGAAAGGGGAATAGTGCCAGAGGACTGGCGGACAGCTAATATTACTCCTACATTCAAAAAGGGCGATAGAACAAGTCCAGGGAACAATAGACCAGTTATCTTAATGTCAGTGGTCGGAAAGATATGTGAATCTTTCACCAAAAGGGTGAAAGAAAAACATCTAGAAACTGAAAATATAATAAAGAATAGCCAGCACGGATTTCAAAAGGGAAGGTCATGCTTGACCAACCTTATTGAATTCTTTGAAGAAGTAACAGAAAGAGTAGAGAAGGGTAATGCAGTAGATGTTATATACATGGAATTTCAAAAGGCCTTCAATAAGATACCACATAATAGACTCGTGACTTAGGTCAGAGCATGTGGAGTCAGAGGACATTTTTGTTAAGCAAGTGTATTAAGGGATAGGGAACCAAGGTGGGTAGATAGAGTTAAGATATAAATCAACCATGATCTAATTGAATGGCGGAACAGGCTCAAGGGGATGAATGGCCTCCTCCTGTTTCTATGTTTCCAAGTAGTGGAATCGATAGCAAACTGGCTACAAAATGGAAAACAGACAGTAGGGGTTAAAGGTACAATAGCAAAATACTGCGGATGCTGGAATACTGAAATAACAACAGAAAGCGCTGGAAAAACTCAGCAGGCCAGGCAACATCCATGGAGAGAGAAACAGAGTTAACGTTTCAGGTCATTGACCTTTTGTCAGGGCATCGACCTGAAACGTTAACTCTGTTTCTCTCTCTACAGATGCTGCCTGACCTGCTGAATGTTTCCAGAAGTTTCTGTTTTTATTGCAGATTTCCAGCATCCGCAGTATTTTGCTTTTGTGCGTGTATTGTCGCTCACACTTTCACATTAATGGCTCCTGATATATTAAACATTCACTCAGCTGCAACTGAGGAGTTGTGTGAAATGATTGGACCTCCTCGGAGTTTAGATCTTTCACTGATGAAACCTTGCCCTTGGTGATGGTCCATGTCAGCCAGCTGATTGGCTGATTGTCCTTTTGCGGTTGAACCTTGTCTGATGATGTCATTCACCTTATTAGGCTGAAGACAAGTCTAAAAGAAGAGGAAAAGATCTGAGAAAGATCTTTTAGCAAGTCCCCAGTGGGCAATAAAACATATTTATAACAGCAAATGCATCTTCTGCTCCAAGCTCAGTGCGCTACCAGCTGAGGAGCCAAACTACAAACTGTGCTTTACTTGAAATTAAAACCCAACATTAAAAGTCAAGAAAAGTCACAAAGCACTAATATTTGAGTCTCAAAATGTGAGAAAGTGAACACGTGGATTAATTAATGTGACACGGGGAACGGAATCAGAGACTGTCCTGTTTAGCACAAACAGTGAGGAAACTGGCACTGATGTGTATTAGCAGTTCCATTTGATCTGACTCCATTGCACTCCGAACAGTGAAACCAAACCAAATCGCACTCTCAAAGTCAACAGCGTGAGTGAAATCTTGGCTGCAGTGCACATTCATTAATCAGTGTGGCTGTGGATGTCCTGGGAAGAACTGTCACCATATATGAAATCTGAAGTTGCCTCAAGCTAGATTGATAAAACACCATCTAACTTGACTGAATCATTCCACTTTACAATACCCACCCCTAGTTACAACACACATAAATCACCATAAGTATTCATTACATCTAAACCATAAACAGATTGATGTTAAAGCTGTCAACCAATTCCTTGCACCAGCTGGTCTACCAGCCAATAAGAACATTTGTCACATGTCTTCGTGGCCATTGAGTTCAACTCCCTGCTTCGTCTGGCTCTTCGATTAACCAGGCCGGCGCGCTGTCATTTCTCAGCTGGGGCAGCAGGTGGAGTATTCCATGGAGGCTGGCTGCGCTGCCTTAAACATTGGAGGTTACACTGAGGCTGAGGAGAGTTTGGGGTCATCGCCATCAATCCCTCATCTGCAAGATGATGCCTAGAATCCCTACGAGTTTAACAATGGATGGTTTCAGAGTGAGAGAAAACTAACTTCCAGAGGTTTTGCCTCCTTTTATGAAACCGATGCACAGCTACTTTTCAAATAGATAATGAGGATCCTGTCACTTCCCAGACAAGTCATTGCATTAGTAAATTCATCACTTCAACACCTGCTGCTGGTGTAAACACTAAAACCCATGTAAAGGTCCCATTGTCTGACAAACAACTTTACAAAAAATAGTCAACGGTAGAGCAGCTAAATGATTTATTTCTGTAACACACGAGTATCAACTTAGCATCATACCCCTCGGTAGAAGTCTACTATCGCTGAGGCAGTGAAAAGTAATGAGATAGTCTCTCGCAGCTGTTTATGTATAATAGACTGTGCCTGCCCCAGGCCACAATTCTCAAGACCGGGTCTGAGGTATTAATCATCCAGACTCGAATATTTATCAGCTGGCGGTTGCCCACAGCAGCAGCTGCATCAGGCAGAGGTTTACGGCCTAGCAGGGCTACTGTAAACTTCCACACAGCACAACCAGGAGTGGGAGACCCCTGTGACATTCACTGATTCAGGTAATACTAGGTGTCCAGTAACTAACTCAACCTGCAACACACAGCCACACACAGCACGCAACCAATGCTTTACAGAGAGACTGGCTTCAGATAGAAGCACGCAGGAAGTTGTGAATTATGAGGGACAGTAAAGAAGTCAGATTTAAGGCTATCCGGTTGGCCTCTTGCGCATCCCTGATTTCCTTTGCTTAACCAATTGGTGGCCGTGCCTTCAGCTGCCTAGGCCCTAAACTCTGGAATTCCTTCCCTCAACCTCTCCGCCTCCCTGCCTCTCGTTCCTCCTTTAAGACGCTCCTTAAAACCTACCTCTTTGACCAAACTTTAGCTCACCTGTTCTAATATCTCTTTATGTGGCACAGTGCCAAATTCTGTCTGATAACGCACCAGTGAAGCACCTTGGGACATTTTACTACGTTAAAGGTGCTACAAATGCAAGCTGTCATTGTTGTTGTAAGTCCTTACAGAAAAGTGACCCTTTCTATATTTATGTCTGTACCAATGAATCTATGGGATAAATTTTCATCTTCACTGCCTGGGTGGTAATCTGGCAGAGTGGACCGCCTGCTCTTTACAGAACCCTGATTCTCGTTCCATTGAGATCACCCAGGTGGAGAAGATAAATATCGACCACACTGCGTCTGTGCAGATGTGGACAGCTGGTGATGTGTCCGCACCTTTGGATCTCCATGGTTACCACTTGTTGCTGTGTGTTGAACCTCAGCTGGTGATCTGGGTCGGAGATCTCTTCATTACACCTGCAATACTTCCTCCATGGCCAGCCTCCCTGTCCACCCAGAGAGTGGGGAGAATGTGGAACTTGCTATCACAAGGAATGGTTGAGGCGAATAGTTTAGATGAATTTCCGGGGAAGCTAGATAAGCACATGAGGGAGAAAGGGATAGAAGGATCTGCTGATAGGGTGAGATGAAGTTGGGGTGGAGGAGGCTCGTGTGGAGCATAAACCCTGACATGGACCTGTTGAGCCGAATGGCCTGTTTCCGTGCTGTAATTCGAAGTTATAGTAAACAAGAGACAGAAAGGAGAGAATGCTGAAAAACACTCAGCAGGTCAATCAATGTCTGGGGGAGAACAGATAAATTAACGCTCACTTTCGCTCGACAGATGCTGAACAAGCTGCTGAGAGTTTTTATTTTGTTCTCCTCATGTGAGTGACATTGGCAAGGCTGACATTTATTCCCCATCCCTCCTGTCCTCAGATGGTACTGGTGGGCCCTTCTTGAACCATGGCAGTCCTTGGAGGAACTCACCTCCCCCTTCTCAGGGTGACTAGGGACGGGCAATAAATAATATGGAAAGTAAGAATGGCGCGGTTCAAAGCAAAAATTCAAACTTGGGGTCTCGGAACCAATCAATAGTTAAAGGGGAAGGTTCAATAGGCTCAAACAGTGAACAAAGAGGACGGCACTGGTCCACCTTGCATTGCCGAGCCAATCAGTGCATCTCATCCCATTGTATTAAAAACCCCATTCTGTATCAGGACGCACCGATGGTGTCAGGATCATTCAGAGTCTCAATTGGCACAAAGCTTCACCAGAGTGGGCAGCACATCAGACAAACTCTCCAAATTGAATTTTAATTCTAAAATCTTTCAGAAAATTCCAAAGCCCTCTGGAATATTTCCCAGTCCTGAGATTTTCCCAATGGATTATATTCAATGCCTCTATGCCAGACCAAAAGGAAATGTTATCATTGGCCAGGTTCTTTAACTCGAACATCAATCATATGAATATTTAAACAAAACAGCCAAAGACTTAGCTATATGGATGAAACCTTAAAACCCTCAATGAATTCTACTTGAGATTTGTTTTCACTCTTGCATATACACACATTTGTGGTGTGTGTGTGTCTGTGTGTGTGGTGTGTGTGTGGTGTGTGTGTGTGGCGCTGTGTGTGTGGTGTGTGTGTGGTGTGTGTGTGTGGCGTGTGTGTGTGTGTGTGTGTGTGTGTGTGTGTGGTGTGTGTGTGTGTGGCATGTGTGTGTGGTGTGTGTGTGTGTGTGTGGTGTGTGTGTGTGTGGTGTGTGTGGTGTGTGTGTGTGTGTGTGTGTGTGTGTGTGTGTGTGTGGTGTGTATGGTGTGTGTGTGTGGCGTGTGTGGCGTGTGTGTGGTGTGTGTGGCATGTGTGTGTGTTGTGTGTGTGGTGTGTGTGTGTGTGTGTGTGTGTGGTGTGTATGGTGTGTGTGTGGCGTGTGTGTGTGTAGTGTGTGTGTGTGGTGTGTGTGTGAGTGTGTGTGTGTGTTGTGTGTGTGTAGGGGAGTGTATGTGTGTGTGTGTGTGTTGTGTGTGTGGTGTGTGTGTGTTGTGTGTGCGTGTGAGTGTGTGTGTGTGGTTTGTGTGTGATGTGTGTGTGTGAGTGTGTGTGTGTGTGGTGTGTGTGTGGTGTGTGTGTGGTGTGTGTGTGTGAGTGTGTGTGTGTGGTTTGTGTGTGTGGTGTGTGTGTGTGAGTGTGAGTGTGTGAGTGTGTGTGCTGCGTGTGTGTGGTGTGTATGTGTGGTGTGTGTGTGTTTGTGTGTGGTGTATGTGTGTTTGTGTGTGGTGTGTGTGTGAGTGTGTGTGTGTGTGTGGCGCATGTGTGTGGTGTGTGTGGTGTGTGTGGTGTGTGTGTGTGGCATGTGTGTGTGTGTGGTTTGAGAGTGTGTGTGTCTGTGTTGTGTCTGTGTGGTGTTTGTGTGTGGTGTTTGTTTGTGTGGATGTGTGTGTGTGGTGTGTGTGTGTGGTTTGTGTGTGTGGGAGTGTGTGTGTGTGTGTGTGTAAGTGCTGTGTTTGGTGTATGTGTGTGAGTGTGAGTGTCTGTGTGAGTGTGTGTGTGTGAGTGGTGTGTGTGGTGTGCGTGTGAGTGGTGTGTGTGTTGTGTGTGCGTGTGAGTGTGTGTGTGTG